>CM052093.1:14728214-14738543 GCA_028453745.1 Agapostemon virescens | reverse complement strand
TTGATTTTTGTAGAAATTAAAAATTGTTTTCTTTAAATGAAAGACCATCAGCATTTCGTAAGTGTGATGACAAAACTGTTGATTTTTGTGCAAAGTAAAAATTGTATCCTTTAAATGAAAGACCAGGGACAACATAGACATTCGTCTCTTATCTTAATGTTTCCTAAAGAGAAAATTTAACGCGTTAGCTGTTAGCATTTATTTAGACAATAGACTTTTGTGCAAAGTAAAAATTGTTTGCATTAATATGAAAGACTAGGAACAATATAGACATTCATCTCTTGTCTTAATAATGTTAATGTGATGTCTAGACTACTGATTTGTGTACGAAGTAAAACTTGTATGCATTAATATGTAGGACCAGAGACAATATTCACGTTTATCTCTTTTTTAAATAAAATTAACAAACTGTAAGTAATTCGACAATAGCCCAAAATATTTTTAATGTTTTTACTATTCGATAATGTACAAAATCCAGTGATAATCTTGTGAAACTAATAAAATAAAATTATTGTTTTCTTAATTGAAAATTCAAACAATGGCGGTGATTGTGCAAAGAGATTCGATACATTCGTCGACGTATTTTCGTGCATCAGATCAAGCTGCGTGGATCGATTTACTATTGCCTACCGGATATTATAGGACGAGAACCCGCAGAACAGCCACGGAAATCGAGGTTCTACCTTTAAACTAGTAAGATCTAATAACAGATAGCAATACCGAAGTATCGACGACAGTTTCTTGCACGCTACATGCGCCAACTTATCGTTCTATCTAATCTTTGAAGATTCTTGTTTCAACTTTATCTTCATCAAACCCTCTAATGCCGTGGGAAAATGTTTTTCTCTGCACTCGTAAATTGATAAGAAAATCGTCAATGTTTATGCAAATTGAGAATTTTTTGAAGCTACTTAGAGATTCCTTCTTTTAACACATTAACTGCCTAACTGACGACCTCAAAAATTCCATAAAATCAAATTAATTTATTTAATGGAGCAGCGATTAAAAACTTTAAGTGTATGGCATATAGTTATCTACCAACCTTCTTGTATTCTTCAGATATCCACCAAATTGAATGCAACAAATATATTAACGTAGAAATTTATTTTTAAACATGGACATATGGGTGACGTAGGCAGTCAAAGTGTTAAAATAATTTTAATTCTTTTATACTTTTGATTTTAACTGATTGTTGCTATAAATTCGTAAAAGTCCTAATCTATTAACGGTTAATTCGTGGATATTCGTGCGCTAGTGACTTCGCGAGACTTTTCACATTACATTTCATTATCTTTGTCCGAGTCCCTACGTAAATGCAGAGACTGCCAAAGAGTTTGCCCTGATCGTTTCAATTGCTGTCTTTGCTCGGAGTCTCCCGTTCTCGATTACGTATTTTGTTATTCAGGGATGGTGCGATTTCGCGAGAGATCGTCCGAGAGATCGAGCCGAAGATCTGCCAAAGTCACCGAAGAAACGCTAGACGAGGCATTCCGTGCCGCAGAATGCTCACACCCACGAGAACTGCTTCGAAACCGGTAGAATCCAGTTGGTCAAAGCGATTTATAATCCCGAAGTAAACTTATGCAGAGTGCATTAATTACATCGATCGGTTTGAAAACATTTTCAAAGCTGTTTCTGAATTCAAATCTGCCGATTAAAAAACCAGTTTCAGCTCCAATTCCTTCGTTTCCCTCGGCCGAGCGTCGCTCCTTTTTCTTCTCTTCTCTAACAGAACCGTTCCGTCTGCGACTTTTCGACGTGATATGACGCGTTCGGCTCAATTTCGTCGTATGACGCAACAGATTTGTTATTCGAGCCCGGTTTCCTCGCTTTTGCCACCGCGTTACACGCGAAAACCCTGCTGCAACCGTTGCAAACCACGAAAATCGACGCGGCGAGGCAACGCGCGCAAGATCGAAACGAAATCACAGTTATTCCGCCAGTGAATCTACTGGTCTCTTTGGGATTCGAGAGGGAAACTACCGCGAGCAGAACTCGGACAAGCCACCAACACGGGGCAGAAACACCATTGTTTATTTTAGGATGAACAGAGCGATCAGCGAGAGGAATTTTTGTTTTGTTCGTTATGAATCGTCTGTGGGCTCTATGCACTCGTGACGAAAATGAGTAGAGAACAGTGAGATTCTAAACGATTTCAACACTGAACTGGTATGCCGGGGTTTTTCACGAGTCGAATAAAATTATACTAACTTTCCTGCTGTATTGTACCGCAAATGTCAAATATCTTTAACTTCTGCAGAATATTGGAATCGTTCAGCCTTAAATTATACGCGTAACCCTATTTTGCAGTTGTAGCGACTAGATCGTCATCCATAATTTGTTAGAAGGAGAAAATTTGTAAATATCGTGTGCATCGATGTTGTCCAATGGCTGCGTATCAATCTCTATTAAACAGAATTTTATTTCAGTTTAAAGAAAATTAATAATGCGCATGTTAAAAATTTCTGCTTGCAATTTTCATCACGAGTCTGACTCGTTGTAGAGTAAGTGATTCTAGATATCCGAGGAAATGTCTAGAAAATGTTACAGAGGATCTTGTACAATACATTATAACAGAAAGACACATGATTAACTCGATGATTAAGAATACGATTTATGCACGCAACCCTATTTTATAGTTGTAGCGACTAGATCGTCGTCCATGATTTCTTAGACGAAGGAGAAAATTTTTTAATATCGTGTGCATCGATGTTATTCGATAGCTGCGTATTAAGCTCGATTAAACAGAATTTTATTTAGGTTTAAAGAAAATTTATAACGCATACATTAAAAAATTCTGCTCTTAATTTTCATCACGAGTTTGACTCGTTGTTGCAGAGCAAGTGATTCTAGATATCCGAGGAAATGTTTAGAAAATTTTATAGAGGATCTTGTACAATACATTGTAATACCAGGACACATTATTAACTCGTTGATTAAGAATACGATTTATACACGCAAACCTATTTTATAGTTGTAGCGACAAGATCGTCGTCCATGATTTCTTACACGAAGGAGAAAATTTGTGAATATCGTGTGCATAAATGTTGTCCAATGGCTGCGTATCAATCTCGAGTAAACAGAATTTTATTTGACTGTAAAGAAAATTAATAACCTGCATATTAAAAAATTCTGCCCGCAATTTTCATCACAAATCTGACTCATTGTTGTAGCGCAAGTGATTCTAGTTCGGAGAGTTCGTGCTAATTTTGACGGAAGACTGAAATATCTTCTTTTAATGGTTTCAACAAATGAAACACAAATTAAATTCTGCTGTGTTTTTACCACCTGCTATTTTCATAAATATGAAATTTACTTAAAATACAAGATTTCCCTGGAGGAAAGTTCGACATACAAGAAAATAACATATTTACGAACTTTCCGGACAATCCAATAGATATCCGAGAAAATGTCTAGAAAATTTCACAGAGAATCTTGCTTGACACATCGTAATACGAGGACACACCACCCCTCGATGATTATTACGAATACTATGTAGTTCCTTTTAACCCTTTGCGGTCGTATTAAGTTTATACCCAGGTGTCGTGCTGGTCGAAATTAACTTTCGTTGAACAAACGATAATACATAATATGCAGGATTACGAAGGAAAAAGAAAATTAATTAATTCTTTTCTGAACTATAGATATATGTAACGCAATAAATTCTACGTATCTCCGAAGCTTGTCGACTTAATAATATTGTAACATAAGATCAGTATGGTTTTTTGCTGCGGTGGCTGAGAGCAGATATACGACTGGAACGGTAAAAAAGCTTTGGTGGTTGAGAGTAGACGTACGACCGCAAAGGGTTAATATGCATGAAATTTCTATTTTTGCGCGAAGATCCGCAGTCTATCGGTAACGTTTGTCACGCGAGACTTAAAGGGGTGTATCTGCTTTCGGTGTCGCAGTTCGTGTTTCCTGGCAGCGACTTCTCGTCGAGGTTCCGAAAGATGCCACGAGTGATAGAACGGACCTTTTTTCGGATGTTTTCGCGTTAGAAATACGTTTCGGAGGCACTGGTAGATCGGTGAGAACTTTCTACCGGCCGCAAATACATGTGTATTTCCCGTAAGGTCCTGCCAGCCGTTCATGCAGACCTCCCATTGTGAATTCTTCGTCGGACCCTTGAACATAATTCTCCGGTTATGTCACGCGCGTTCGGATGATCGAAATCGGTGCGGATCTCTTGAAAAATCGGCGGGGGCGCGGAAACGGACAAAGAGAAAGAAAGAATAAGAGTGAGATAGAATAAAAGAGAGAGAGAGAGAGGGAGAGAATAAGAGTGGAGGACAGGCGGTTTCCACTTTCGTTGCGGTCGTCTTATGCAAATGCTTGCTCTCATCATAGAACTTTCTATTCGGCCGGAATCCTTTTCGTCGGTGTGTTGCCTGATTGGTTGCGCGCGCGCGCGCGCTCGATCGAGCAAGCGAGAAACACCGGTGAATTCTTCTAGAAAGTTCGAGGAAGATAAATTACAAGGACATCTCGAACACGTTCTCGACGTGTGAAATCACAGGCGGGGGGACGCCGGGGAGGGCCGGTTATAGCGGATTCGTGATCACGAAAACGATCCAAGTCGATCGAGGCTAACGCGTGAAATCGCCCGGTTTCCGGTTCGCTTTTGATAGGGAGATCCCAGACAATCTGGCGCACCTCTCGATCCTCCGTACTCCATGGGTCTCGACCAAGTACAGTTACACGCTGTTCCTCCATTTTATTTTATTTTTTCATTTAAGCTACTAAGTGGATTAAGTAAATCGTTATTTGCACGAGGAAATGGTCTCCGTTGGCGTACAATCGTAATGCGGATTGATAATTTGTTATTTTCTTGTATGTCGAACTTTTCTCTAGGGAGATCTGGTATTTTTAGTAAATTGCATATTTACGAAAATAACAGGTGGTAAAAACGCTAACAGAATTTGTCTTTCATTCGTTGAAACCATTAACCCCTTGGGTACGGATTTATTTGAGAAAATATTTGCATGTGGAACGGAAATAATTTTTGGTTGCTTGGAGTAGTATGTAAAGGCAGTACATTTTACGTAAGAATGTATTTATTTCTAAAATATTGGTGACATATGTAGTATTAAGATGTCTTCAACTAATTAGAATTGCAAAACAAAAATAAATTAATAACAACAAAATAAAACTAAATGAAATAAATTCAAAGTTTAATTTTTGGTTTGACGTCTTAGACACGTCATCCGCTCTTAGGGGAAAAAAGTGAATGACGTGTCTCAGACGTCAAATGTACCCAAGGGGTTAACACGTTGAATGCCGAGCGAATTTTGTATACTTTAGGCAAGTTAAGTTCATTTCATTCGTAGAAGTAATCAGTGTAATTAACACTTTGACTGCCATGTCACCCATATATGGGTGACGGAATTATTTGTACGGTTTCGAAATGAATTTTCTTGTTAATATATTCATTGTACCAAAGTCGATGGTTGAAAGTGCAAGAAGGTAGGAGGAGTACTGCACATTATACATTTCATTACTAAAATTTTTATTATATTCAATGTCTCATTTCGATTGTATAGAATATTTTTGGCTTCTAGTTTGACAGTCAAAGTGTTAAAGAGAATTGTTAGTTACTGTATAATGAAGCTTAAATGTCATACTACAATCTGGTTAACTTCCACAATAGTAAATCGACGTTCAATGACATTAATTTAATAATCGTCATTCTTGAACGGCGCAATGGCGCCGGTCACCGGTGACCACCGTGGCATTCAACGTGTTAAAAGAAATACGTTTTTATTCAACTTCTGTTTCGCGCAATTGGCGGAGAAAATGTTTAGTTTGTATAAGGATTTGCAGTTTAATTGTGAGACAAGTTATCTGTCGTTAAAATTGTCAGGAAAATCGATGGTACATAATCGTTTTGTACGATGAACTCTGTTTTATAGAATACTATGTTTTGTCCAATTTGCTGTGATCTCTGCAAGGAAATTCATTCTCTTGTTTGGGATTTATGAGACATGTTGACGATTTGAACGTGGATCTTCGTGCACCGTAAACATTGATTGCATTTAATTATCAGACACATTTCGAAAATATTTTTTTAGTAAATGGAATGTATTCTCTAAATTTGTATTGCTTGGAAATTTTCATTTCAAAATCGAGACGTTTCTTTCACCTAGAATGATTACGTTGTACATAGTTAATTTCTTTCCGTGCATACAAAATTTATTACTATTATTCGTACGCACGATACTTCAATTTTTATCGATTCCGTAAATGCAAGCACAGTGGTATAATACTTCTGTCGAATAATAGTATGCAAATTTTTAGCGTCGCCTTGGAGGAGCCATTGCAGTGCAAAGGGTTAAAGAAGTGCCCGAAGTGTCGATTTTTGCCTTTCACAAAAATTCCTCGATGTTTCCTGTAGAGGAGCGCATCGATTTCGAATTTTTTTAGAAACCAAAGATAACTGTTTACTTCGATTTCCGGTTGATACCCGCAGCTCTAATTGCGAGCGAACGCGGATAATTCCGTTAGTTTCGGCCTGAATCCCGGACCGAGGATCGCGATCCGGTTTCTCGAAGATCGGCCACGACGTTTGTCGAAAGATTCGCGGAAAAAGCGCGTTGCTGCTTCGGAAAGATAGGCCTGATTCCGAGAAACACCTGTCTCTCGTTGGTTCATTCACTCGGGAATTACCATTTTGCGTGCTCTATTCGCGTCACGACGACCGAACGCGGAACAATTTACGATGCCACCGCGGCATCGTCTTTCGGGAAAGGAGCTCTCCTCCGAGCTAGGGAATTCCCCATTGCAAGGTTCGTTGAACCGAATCTGTGAGACGCGAGATTTATCCCGTATGAATAATTTGCCACGGACGCGCTGACATGCCGCCGAGCCGTTCAAACAGAACGGAAGCTTCCGGTGACATTTACACCGATCTGGAAGCCATTGTTGTCGTCATTAGCACTGGGTTTGCCGAACGATCGCAATCGCATATTCTTTATCCCTCGATCAAAATACTGGGACATCTTTTTGCAATATTTTTTATCAGCGATTTATTCACGTGAAATCTAACGGCGAGATTAATCGTTGAATAACGGATCCTTTTGCTAATTGCGTAGTTGACGACCATTCGAAATTATTCTATGATTCGATGGCGCTTTTTCTGAACAGTTTGCTTATGGCACTTTTTGATTTCCTTGTTGGTGGCTTCTGCAGAATTAATCGAAGAATTCGTTAACATGCATTTTTTTCATAATTGCATAGTTGACAACGCTTGTAATCATTCCCTGGTTCGATGGCGAATTTTTTTCTGGACAGGTTGCTTATGACACTTGTTCATTTTCTTATCGGTGGTTTGTGTAGAAATAGTCAAAGAATTTGTTTAAATGCATCTTTCTGGTAATTGCATAGTTGACAAAGTTTGTAATCATTCGCTGGTTCGATGGCGCTTTTTCTGGACAGGTTGTGCATGGCACTTTTTCATTTTCGTATCGTTGGTTTGTGCAGAAATAGTCGAAGAATTCGTTTAAGTACAGCTTTCTGATAATCGCATAGTTGACGATCATTCGAGATTATTCAATGGTTCGATGGCGCTTCTTCTGGACAGGTTGCATATGGCAATTTTTGATTTTCTTATCGATGGTTTGTGCAGAATTAATCGAAGAATTCGTTTAAGTTTATCTTTCTGATAACTACATAGTTGACGACGCTTGTAATCATTCGCTGGTTCGATGGTGCTTTTCTTAGACATTTCGTCTGCGACATTTTTTGATTTCTTTTATTGTTGGTTTGTTCAGAAATAATCAAAGAATTCATTTAAGTGCATCTTTCCGACAATCGCACAGTTGACGATACTTAGTTTGCAGCATTGATGGTGTAACTAATTGTAGTGTCGAATGTCAGAAATGGGTATACTTGCTATCGTTTAAGCGATCGGTAGCAAAGGATGAATGAATACGATAGGAGATAAGCCCCTTTAACCTTCCGACAATGATACCTGGGTCTCTTACACCCCAGATTACCAGAAACGTCATTTAAGTATTGAGTTTCTGGTAATTAAACTAAACGATTATTTTATTGGGGACATAATAAAGAATAATGTGCCTAGAAAAAGTATTTTCAAAAATACAATAAGAAAAAGAATTAGATGAATATAATTCAATTTAACAATAGTGAATTTATTTAGATTTGTCGCATTCTTTAAACAATATATTTTCGAAACGAAAAAATTTATTTAATAAATTCTAATGCAAGCATTTTCATAATATTAACAATTTCGAAGTAAGAAATTGTGAAACCGGTCTTGTGATCGATCATGGTACGGTTAGCATTAACGATTGTTAATGAATCTTTGTGCAAAATAAAAATTGCCTACAACAATTGCCAGTGGAACCGCATAAAAATCTCTTTTGATCTTTTGATAGTTCAATAATTTGAAAATAATGCATCAAGTTTGTAGATAACGTTTAAACACATTTACTTACTTTTGTTAGCTAATTTTTTTATTACTTTTACTATTTTACTTTTTTGTCACAAGTGCATACAACCTGCAGTATATTTATCCAGTCAATTTATTCATATACAATCGAACGGAATCGGGCAATTGACAGTTAAAATTTGAAAATCGTTGATCATGCCGAGATTCTTGACAGAGAAAGATCGGCCGACGCTTCTGGCACGCTGGCACAATTACGAATTTGAATAAATAACGGAGCTAATTGCGATAGGCCGCGCGATAACCTCCATATTTTTTCATTATCAAGAACAGCGGCTCCGCCATTGATGTTTCAGTTACGGATGCGCGGCTAACAGTTTTCGGTGGATATACACCAGGTAAAATCTTATCTTCCACGAAGATCTTCTCCGCGACAGGCGATGAAACATTGCCTTTTCGAGATCGTACGTTTCCTGCCTCTCGTCCCGGACAGGATTTACTGTAAAAAGCTATCGGTGCCAGAAAAGCTACGGTTGAAATATTGTTCGACCGTGAAAATCGAAACGGAAATGTATTATCCGTAAGGCGGAGCGAACGTTCCCCAGAATTTTCATAATGCGCATTCGTAATGAAACTGTATGTTAGTACGTTACCGACCGGCGATTATTTCAAAATCTTTTAAGTTCATAATCTATCACTGAACATTTTTTAATGGATCCCTCAATGCCGACAGCAATTTTTATTGCGAATCAACAACTCCTCCTAAACAACGTTATCTAATAATTTCGTTACAAATTACAATGTAAAAGCAGTTTTTTAAGCCTCATTTCGTTACCGGACAATTATTGAAAGGCCTATTAACACATTCACTGCCAAACTAGCAGCCAAAAACATTGCATAAAATCGGAGCGACTTATCGATTTAAATAAAAATTAAAAAAATAAAACCTACAAAACTGAGTAATTTTCCGACCTTCTTGCATTTTCTGGGCCATCGTCAAATTAGATACAATGAATATATTAACGTGAAAATTCATCTAACAATCGGACAAATAATTCCGTCACCATTATGTGGGTGACATGGCAGCTAAAGTGTTAATAGGCTTCCGGTCGGTAAAGTGTTAAGAATTCAGTATAGCTAAAGTTCCATTTAAAAATGGATTGTTTAAGTTCTAGGCAATTAGTTTAGAATTAATACAATTGGTTCTAGCAATTAATTTATTTTTCAATTCATTTTCTGTCTTGTATTATTCGTTTCGAGGTAGCCCTAATATCAAATTATATTTTATCCTAATTGTCAGTAAATACAGACTAAAATAGAGACCGAGCTATCAACCAACTTATACGGTAGATAATAAATAGATTGTCGGAAAAACTATTGAAATATTAATGAATAATTCGACCCGACTGATTGGACGAATAATTTGACAAAACAGCACAACGTGCAAAGTGTTCGAAGTAACTCGGTTTGATTCGCAAAGAGTTCTTGGGAAAGGTGCAATAAATGGATGGTTTCACAGGGTGAGGTGAAGTATGAATTACTAATTAACTTATACAGCTAATAATAAATAGTTTGTCGGGAAAACTATTGAAATATTAATGAATAATTTGACTCGACTGATTGGACGAATAATTTAACAAAAGAGTTCGAAGCGACTCCTTTCGGTGCATACAGAATTCTTGGCAAAGGGGAAACAAATGATGTCGCACGATGAGAAGCAGATCGAGCTATTAATTATCTTATACAACTAATAATCAATAGATTGTGATGAAAACGATTGAAATATTAATAGAATAATTCGATGCAACTGATTAAATTTTACAAAAGACTTCGAAGTGACTCCATTTAATTTCCAAGGAATTCTTGGCAAAATGAAAATAAATGTTTTCACACGGTGGGAAGAAGATCGAGCTACTAATTGA
>CM052093.1:14704275-14716292 GCA_028453745.1 Agapostemon virescens | reverse complement strand
TTCCAATCTTAATGCTTTCATTGTCACGTCGAACTTCGTTAACACTTTATGTGCACTGTTTTCGGGAACATTGTTGCAATCCCTGAGGTAGGTTTCGCGTGTTCTTTCTTATTTGTTTGCAAGATTTGTTAGCTCAGGTTGTGCTTCCAGCTTTATTAACTCGTGTGTACTGTTTTTGGGATCATTATTGCAAACCTTGAAGTAGATTTCGTGTGTTGTTTCCTATTTGCTTGTAAAACCGTCAGCTGAGGTTGTGCTTTCAATCTTAATGCTTTCATTGTCACGTCACTCTTCGTTAAGTCCTTGTACGCACTGTTTTCGGAATCAATGTTGCAATCCCTGAGGTAGATTTCGCGCGTTGTTTCCTATTTGCAAGATTGTCAGCTCAGGATATGCTCCAGTCTTAACCTTTCACTGTCACGTCATTTGTGGATGAATATAATTGTTCGTTTATCTTAAAAATTAACTTTCTGGACATAAATGGCGACTCGAATATGCTACTTAAAATTGTCTTGATTATACCATAGATCAAAACGACAAACATCCTTGCTTATGTTGTTAACCTTTCTCGAAACTGCGTGAGTAGCAGTCGCCTCTTAACACTTTCCCGACCGGAAACCTATTAATATTTCTTTCAATAATTGCCCCATAACAAAATGTAGCTTAAAAAACGGCGTTTACATTGTAATTTGTAACGAAATTATTAGATAACGTTACTTAGGAGGCCTTGTTGATTCGCAATAAAAATTGCTGTTGACGTTGAGGGCTCCATTAAAAAGTTTTCAGTGATGGATTATAAACTTGAACGATTCTGAAATAATCACCGGTCGGTAAAATGTTAAACAACCTGAAGTTAATTTGAATACCTCATTCGAATAAAAACGAACTCTACAATAGTGTTTCGTTCACTGTACAATGAGATCAGTGAAAACAGCACCGTACGTAAAGGGTTAAAATAACTGTGACTATAACAAATCTTGATACTTCGTTCGCAGACTAAATTAATATTATAACTACCAAGCGCTAAAAGCGATTACATCGAGTTGCCTTTTATAAATAAACAAATAAGTAATATAAGTAAGAAATAAATAATAATATCTTTACAAAATACATGATAGCAAATAAATGTATTCAATCGGTGATCACAGGAACATCTTCCAAACGCTCATAACCGTATCATCGATACCCGTTCGATACTCTACGAAAGTATTGACACCGATTTAATATTTCACAAAATTATCGATTATCTATTCGATACCCATTTAAGATTTTGCTGACCAGCAATTTTACACAGAAACTATGCCATGTCACCGGCTATTATTTTGTAATTGAATATGGATGTAAAGTAAAACATTTTAAATAAACTTCAATCAATTTTATTTATACTGAATGAAATGAAATTAAACTTTGGACATATATTTTATATAACTTTTAAAATATTGCGCAAAGCTTTTGCAATATTTTATATCGCCCTAGGTTTCATAAATTGAAATAGATAATGCAAGTGCAATGACGAGTTAACTCGTCACCGGTCACCAATGTATTAATACTACTACGCGCATTTCAATAATCGTTCGAAACCTTCCGAAATTTTGGATACTTCACATAAAACTATCAAACCGATCGGTTATCGATATTTTTAACCCATTGACTGCCACGCAAATTTATCGCGTCTTGCCCTGGGTGCCACGGTTTTATTTCAATATAATTAATTTAATATATAGTTTTAATAACAATTTTAATAATAAAAATTGTTAATCAATATGTTCTCTACACTATATACATTTTTCTAATAGTTCCTAACTCAAATAGCCATTTGTAGCCAATCTAAACTTGCAACAGCACCCACTACGAGATATCTCGTAGCTAGCAGTTTTGATACAGACTCTTACTACGAGATATCTCGTAGTTGCCAGTCAATGGGTTAATACCTCCATCTTCGATACCATTCGACACGGTATCATAATTTACGAACAATTATAAAACGTATCGGTCCGATCGTTGCCTCGGCATGCCGGACAATCGGAATTCTCAGTGTACACTGAAAGCTCCGGTAAACCGAATCGGTCGTCGATCGGGCAAGTAGTCAAGACGCAAATAGGCCGACCGTCGCTCGGTCTGGTGCGGGTCGCTCGAGACTGGAAAACGGGTACTCGTCGAGGGTCGTCCACGCAGCAATTTTCCCACGGTCTCTCCTCCAATCATCGGAAAGAGTCGTCGTCTAGCCGGTGTTTTACTTCGAACCAATAATCTATCTAGCGAGAGTCACGGGTGGGTAGTGGAGCAGTCGCCGAGGTAGGACGCGTCGGGTATCGGCTGATTCGTCGATCGGGTCCGTTGAAACGGCGCGGATCCTCGGGTCTCACGAGAGACCGAGGAGAGGAAGAACAGCTCACGGATATTTCCAGGAAAATATCGCAAGAACGCTCTCCTCTCCCCGTTCTACGAGGAAAGAGGAGGCTCGGTCCTGTCTCTCTCTCGCTCTCTCTCTATATATCTGTTTCTGCGTTTCTCGCGTGCTGTTACGCGAGAGGAGCAGAGAGGAAGCTTGGACGGTTTGTAGATGTACGGGAGGAGAGACCTGGGCCACGGGATGAAAAAGGACGGTGATCGGGAGAAAGAGAGAGAGGGAGAGAGAAAGGACCGTCGGACTCGGGGATCGAGGACGTAGAGAAGTAGAAGGCCTGGTGGGGTAAAAAACAAAAGTCCAGTCGGTCGTGGAGCGGTCCAGGATGGTCCCAAGCTATTCGGGACCACCCCGAGAGCCGAGGGGTCCAGCTCGGCTCGCGGCAATCAGGTGCCGTTGGAATGCGACCGTTCCACAGAAAAACAAAACAAATTTTTATGCCCTCGCCCCCTCCCGCGACCCTCCTTTCGGCTCTCGTTCGCTTTACTCCTCATTCTAGTCCTCCCCTCCTCACCTGTGGCTCGGTCGGACCGCTCCTCGAGAGAGGCATTAGGCATTACTTAAGGGCCCACGGGTCCACCGTTGGAGGAAGGGTACCCCACTGACTCTATCTCCATCTTCTTCTTCTTTTCTCCTTCTCTCTCCCTCTCTCTCTTTTTTCTCTCTCTCTCTCTCTCTCTCTCTCTCTCCCTCTTTGCCCATCCATCTCTCTTTCTCTCGCTTCCTTCGCTTCCCTTTTGCTCACAGAGAGGCGCTCGCTTTGGCGGCAGAAAAAAGGACGATTTCACGCTGCGAATTGTCCACGACTCCGTTCGCCAGGGCCCCTCTCATTTACGAGGGTAACAATTCTCTTATCGATCTCTCGTGCCGGAACGGGAGGAGAGCTGGTTATCGGTGTTGGTGTCGTGGGTTGCTGACCATCGCTCTCTCCCTCTCCAGCTCTCTTTCCATCAATCCTCTCTCTGTCCGCCGCTCTCTTACCCCAACCGACGATGCACCCTAACGGTGGATGCGCCCGAGGATTAAGATACGAACGGAACGAGGAGCATTGTTTCGGGACAGCAGAAAATTGATTTACCGCTCGCTAACCGTGGACGATGAAATTAACCGCGCTTTGCTAAGGCTTCCCAGGCTACGACCGCCGGGATCGGGGATGCTGGCCAAGTCGAAGGAGTCCGGGAGACTCGAATGGACCTCGTTCAGGCTGCCGGACAGGGTACAGCTGGCGATTTTCAGTGAACTTTCGACAGTTCGGTGGGCTGCGTGTGTTGCGAGTAGACCGTGGACTTTTGTGCTAAATAAACATTGTATTGGCCATTAGACCGCACAGAAACCAAATTGGAATGTATTTCGATCTATAGTTTCGTAATGTTGCAAGCAACGGAGCAACGCGCTTGTCGACTGTCATGGCGGTCATCGGTGACCGGCACCGTTGCATCGTTTAAGAATGATTATCGTTACATTAATGGCAGTGAACAGCGATTTATTATCGTGGAAGTTAACCAGATTGTAGTACGAGGTGGGAGCTTCGTTATACGGTAACCAATAATTCTCTTTAACCTCTTAGGCACGGCTGAATTTTGCGCGGGGCTGTTTCTCTGTACGGCAGAGTTCAACGCGAATTACAGTGGCTCACAAAAGTATTCGGACATTCTTCAAACCTAAATAACCTTTTTCAGATTAGACCAAACGTCTTGACTTTTCTTGAGCAATTAGTTGCATTTATTTAATAAACGACATGCAAAATGAATTTTGTAAATATTAGAATTGGTATGAATTACATGACCAATAAAAAAGGAACTTTTTAAATATTTTTTATTTGAGCCACGTACTAAAAATTTTAAAGATCATCTGGTAGATCTATGATAGTTACACGCATGCAGAAAAATTCATTGAAATCGATCGACATCGAAAATCGCAATTTTTTACAATTCTTGGTCAGTTTCTGCTTGAACTTCAGAAATCCTTACATCTTTCTACGCGTGTCATTTTTTCCCGTGTCAATCGATTTCGGTGAAATTTTCAGCATGCGTATAACTAACACAGTTCTGAAAAACGTATATTTTAAATTTTCATTACGAGTTGAAATAAAAATGTTTTAGAAAATGTCTTTTCTACTTTCCCACGTAATTTCTACCAATTAGAATTATTTCAAAATTATTTTTGCATATCATTTAGTAAATCAATGCTTCTAGTTGCTCCAGAAAAGTCAAGTCGTTTGGTTCAATTTTGAAAAAGTTATTCAGATTTAAACAGTGTCCGAATACTTTCGTGAGCCACTGTACGTGTAAATGATACAGCACTGCAATGTGTGACGAATAATGCTGTTCTCTGCACGAGTACATTGGAACAAAGTGTTTGATCATAAAATTATAATTTTTCTTAAAGATATGATAGACGTATGTTGACTTTAACAATTTACTTTAATAGAGAGATGGCATCCGCGAAAGCCACTATAGTGGCGCATAGTGCCTAAGAGGTTGATAACAAATTAAACATTCGCGCGAACATTGTGTTAAAACAAGTTAACCCTTTGCACTCGAATGGCGCCTCCAAGGCGCCACTAAAAATTGTCACACTATTATTTAAACAATTTTTACATCGCTAGGTCTGCACTTAACAAATCGATAAAAATTTTAGTACTGTAAGTGCGAGTAACAGTAATTAATTTCGTATGCACGGAAGGAAATCAACTACGTACAACGGAGCTATTATAGTTAAAAATATGCTTTCGATTTTGAGGTGGAATTGCTTCGAGTGCAAAGGGTTAATAACGTGTTGAACAGTCGAACAACCACTTATTTTTATTGTTAATATGTAAAATACGCAGTCTACGAGACATTCTGACCTGTAGGACTGTTCAATGTTTATCGTATGAGAGGTATAATGTCGAATTAGGCTACGACCAGTCTGGACCTATTTGAAATATTCGATGGATTTCAGTGTCTGAAGTTTTGTTATGGATGTGAAGAAATTCGCGTAACTTGGAAACGGCAATCACAATCCTCCAGATATAAATTAACAATGAATTCGCAGTTTAAAAAGGTTACATTCATTCCAATATGTCAAATAAGAATTTACTCTATAAAAGATACTAGACAACGGAAGATTGATCTATCGATATGTAACTTTAACATTCAATCTATCAACAATCATATGATCGTTTTCAAGTTTCATGCTTTTCAATTACTAAATTTATAACGAAGCTTCCATTAGAAATGTTTAATTTTTAAAATTTCACAAAGTCCGAATAAATTCAAGTTATCTTTATAAGGCCACGCGTGGTAGCCATTTTTAGCGTTGAGTTAGCTTAATGTTAAAGTTATGCAGAACTATAGACCGTTAAAATAAAATTTAAACACCCTGGTAATAAATGTACCGATTAAACTTATTATATGTATAAAAATGAGGAAGTATTATATTTGCAGTTTTAAGAATTGCTAAGTTCTTTTGCTACCAAGTTCGAAACAGCAAACGATTGTAGTCGGTGTGATTTTTTCTAGTCGGAAAAGACAGATCTTCTAAGAAATTTAGTAGCCATTGTTGAAAGCTTTGGTTTAGACAGAAACAGGTAACAATTCGAAGCTTTCAGGCCACATTAGCTCCGTAATACATTATATTTTAGACTACCACCGTATAATAGCCGTAGCATGCTCAAATAGGCCATTTATTTCCTACTGGCGCAATACTTACGGTTCCATTAACCCATGTTTTACAGTTTCCTATCGGCTGAAAGCTTCGAACACGATAACAAAAAGTCGTTACTCTTTGAAATCCGAAAATGTACAGGAACTTCTTCTCCGAAAGGTTCTACATAGTTAAAGGCCGGCGAAGAACGATGTTCGGAATGCATTCTTGAACGTGGTTAATTTTATTTTAATCTACTTGCCCATCAAATATTTATTGTCGTTCGGCAGTTTTAATTAAACGTCTTACTACATATTTCTTACTGATTTCTAAAAATTATTGTAGTAACTTCAAATTAACGTCCTTTCTTAACCCTTAGCACTCCAAGCAATTTTAATTCCAAAATCGAAACATATTTTTGACCTAAAACAGTTCCATTGTACATGGTTAATTTCCTTTACTTATTACTATCACTCGTAAGTGTAACATTTTTATCGACTTCGTAAACGCAAACATAGCGATGTATAAATTACTTTAAATAACAGTAAGGGAATGTTCAGTGTCTTCTCAGAGGCGCTATTGGCGCGCTAAGGATTAATTATAGCGATACAATCACGTCCACAAGTACTGATACTTAGCGAATTGATATAAATATGGGCTGCAACAATATAATTATTTCTCAGTATAGAAAAGTGATATTTATTGAACATACAGTTTTCATAGAGAAAATGATGTAGAAATATTAAATTTAAATGTACATCTTCCTCGTTTCGAAATAACCTATTTTTAATTAATACTCTTAACTGTTTTCAACAATATCCGCATCTGCTAAGATTCTTTTTGGACGTGCGACATTTGTCTGATCAAAACGTCAAACACTACACAATTTCGAGCATACCCGACCGTTCAATCGACGATCTAGTAAAACCTTGATTATGCAAACCGACATGTAAATTCTATATTATCCACATACATATTTTACACGTACACTGTTCAACAATCCAAAACGATCGATGCAAAACACTATTATTTATTGTACTGTTAGTATAAATTATTACTGGTTACTGATTACATTACTGACGTTCTCCTGTACCACTGAGACACTAAAAATTGCCATACTATTACTCGAAACAGCCTTTGTAATCACTATATTTGCGTTGAAGAAGTGGTTAAAAATTCAACTGTTGCACGTACGAGTTATAGTAATAAACTTTCTGTGCACAAAAGGAACTAAACCATGTACAATGGAACTATTGCATATTAAAAAATATCTCAATTTTGGAATTAACCCTTTGCACTCGAACGGTGACTCTCAGGCACCACTAATAATACCTGCAGCACTGTTTCAAACAATCTTTACATCGCTATGATAGTGTTAAAAAAATCTTAAAAATTTAATCGTTGCAAGGACAAGTAATAGTAAACAAATTTCGTATACATAAGATGAAATTATCGTGTAGAATGAAAATATTCTAGGTTAGAAAAAATACCTTAGGGTTGGAGTTAAAACAGCTTCGAGTGCAAAGGGTTCAAATCGTTTGGAGTGCTAAGGGTTAAATACCCAAATTGCATTTGGTGTCGCTCCAATCGGCACAGTGCCACAAATATTGTCTTAGCAACTAAGTGATTGCGGATTTTAAGTAAGAATGAAAATTCAAAATTTTTGCTTAAAAATATAACTTTATTCAATTAGATACTGTCCGTTTTTGTCGATGACCTTTTGCCATCGTTCAGGCAGTGTCATAATTCCACGTTAATAAAATTTCTGATCTTTGCTATCAAAAAACTGAGTTAAGTGTGATTTAACATCACTAGCGTCATTAAAAATTTTACCATTTAAGGAGTTTTGCATGGAACGAAATAAATGGTAGTCTGAAGGCGCAAGGTTAGAGCTATATGGCGAATGTGACAAAACATCCCAACCCAGATCCAATAATTTTTGGCGAGTGACCAAAGATGTGTGGGGCTTTGCATTATCTTGGTGGAAAACAACACCCTTACGATCTGCCACTTCTGGCCGCTTTGCTTGAATTGCATCGCTCAGTTTGGCGAGTTGTTGAACATGCACATTAGAATTGATCGTTTGGTTGTTTGGTAAAAGTTCAAAGTGCAAAATTCCTTTATAATCCCACCAGACTGACAGCATAATGTTTTTTTGGTGAATCTCTGGTTTTGATGTCGTCTGGGCTGGTTCATCTTGCATCACTCACAATCTCTTCCGATCAATGTTGTCATAAACTATCCACTTTTCGTCGCTAGTAATTAGTCTTTTCAGAAATGGATCAATTTCGTTGCGTTTCAGATGCGAATCGCAGATGCTAATGCGTTGCGCCAAATGAATTTCCTTAAGCTGGTGAGGGATCCATAGATCGAGTTTCTTGACATAGCCAAGCTTTTTTAATTTTTCTTCAATGCATGTATGCGATACATTGAGCTTCTCTGCAATGTCACGTGTTGTGCTATGATGATCTGAATCGATAATGGCCTTGATATGGGTCTCATCGACTTCAACTGGACGGTCAGATCGTTGAGCATTTTTCAATGAAAAATCACCAGAACGAAATCTGGCAAACCGATTTTAACACTGCCTTTCTTTCAAGGCTTCATTCCCATACACGACACATAACTTCTTGCGTGCTTGCGATGTGTTCTTGCCTTATCGAAAATAACACAATAAAATATGTCTGAAGTGCACGTCTTCTTCTTCCACATTTAAATTGGGATAAAAACAAAACTAAAGAACCAATCGATATAATTTTTGTTACTAAATGAAAGGTAGAAGTCCTTTAAACACTTTAACGAATCAAAAGAAAATGTAAAATCCATCTGTCAACAAAATCCGCAATCACTTAGCCAACCCAATATTTTACTAAGAGTTTCATAGAAAATAATTAAAACAGAGTAATGGACGAAGAAACAGCGTCGGTACAGGAGGTCGGCGCCATTTTGGTCCCGAAACTCGTAAATATCGATAGCGCGACGAATAGAATTGTAAAAGCAATTTCTATTTTCCCCACAGAGATTGATTGTCCCCTCGAGAGAAATGTTTCTCCGCATTCCCATTGATTTTTGCGAGCTCGAGTGGCATCGCGACCGTCTAACGAGCAGCCACAATTTACTCATTGTCAGAGCGAGGAGGCTAATTGCCGTTCGACACTCGCGTCGCATTCAGTCGGCGCTCGCCGTCTGCACCGAGCTTTAATGAGACGGTTTTTCTCGATCCGTAGATCATCATGTTCCCGGAGTGAGGCATGAGCGCGGTAAAAGGCTCTGGTTCGACGTCTCCGAGGTACCACCTGGGGAACACATAATTGGTGCAGAGCTCAGGCTCTATCGCAGCATGGACGTGAAGAATCGAAGAAACCGTGGCTCGTACATGATCACGGCGTACCGTGTCCTGAGAACCGAAGACGGGTGAGTGTTGAAACAGTATTCGCTTGCTGCGAGCGCAATTAGAACCTGTTCAGTTCCTTCTTGTCCGACTATCCGTACATCGGTCGGCTAATGATTCTAGCCCGTCCGTTGCTGGCTCTTGTATCGACGTCCCGGCAAAGAATTATCCAACGAGCAATCATCATTGTATCCATACGTAAAGGCATCCGCGATCGTATCGCTAATTAAATTCGAAAACACATAATTTCTTTGCAGCGGGACCTGTTCCACCGGCATCTAAACCAGCATCACAGCTTTTGTACATACCTCGACTGCGAACGACACTGTCACCTTTCTTCTCAAAAAATTATCGCTGTTCGCGATTACATTTTACGGTACACCTACCCAATATTTCCTTATTCGATGTCTTAATTATCTCACGGTATTCAGACGAGACGCGTTTATATCGTTTTATAAATAACTTCTGTCAATTGTTTTAGTTAAAGCGAGAATAAATAAGAGAAGTTTAGTTGTAACACAGAATACCGTTGCAGTACAGTGTGTCTGGTAAAGTTCAATGGAAACGGAGGATTCTTGAGGTGTTTCTAAGCACCATTTACCTTTGTCAATTCGCGATTCGACGCATCGTTTTCCAGATACTCGCGAAAAGAAACATGGACCAATCAGAGCGCGGACGTATTTCGAATCGGCCAATGGCGACGCCAGGCTCGGCAGGATCCGTCCTCGAGCTGAAATCCGTTCGCTACAGTCGCGCTCTAATCTGTTTGTTGCGAATCACATCTAAACAAAACATCGAATCTTGAATTTTTTAAAAATCTCCCATTTCAAATTTCAAATGGCAAGCTTTTCATCTCTCAATCGTCGTCTCGAGAGAAGATGATTTAAACATTATCAACATTTTCTGGACGAACCGATAGTTCCACGTTTTCCATTTAACACATTGGTGACCTGTGACGAGTTAACTCGTCTTTTCATGCCCAAACGTTGTTGACCGATGACGAGTTAACTTGAATTTCAATTTATGAAACCCAGGGCGATATAGAATATTGCAAAGTTTAATTTCATTTCATTCAGTATAAATAAAATTTATTGGAGTTTATTTAGAATGTTTTACTTTACTTCCATATTCAATTACAAAATAATAGCCGGTGACATGGCATAGTTTCTGTGTACAATTGCCGGTTAGCAAAGTGTTAAGCATTGATAAAAGCACTTTTCGTTTATCCACGAGCTCGAGTTGGAAAACATGAACAGAAATTTTCGTCCTTGCCCAAGTTCCTACTGTCGAACGCTAAATCTTCCTCGATCTGCTTTACTTTTTTCGTACAATTTTTAACAGATGCATTTGCCCTGCGTTCGACGTGTATACTCGTCGTTGCTTGATCATAATTCCGCACCCTATGAGGGATTTCTAGATCTAAATTCGACAGTTGACTGGTTAAAACGTGAATTGCTCTATCTCATACTATAGGAAAATTACATTTTTTAGTGAACCCTTTGTACTCCAAGCAATTTTAATTCCTAATTCGAGACATTTATTGTCCTAGAATAATTCCATTGCGCGTGATTCATTTCCTTTTGTGCGTATCGCATTTGTTACTATTAATCGTAAGTTTAATGCTTCGATTTTTACTAATTTCTTCAATACAAACTTTGTAAAAATTGTTTGACTGGTAAGGGTTGAAAGATTAGAACCGTCCACGAACATTTAGAATTTAAATCTTAGAGACTGTTGTACAAAGATAATAATAGTTATTCTTGTTTTATATTGTTGCTAGTTTAGCATTGGAATTAATTAATTGTGGCATCGCAGCTTTCAGTTTCGTTGAAACCGATGACTAGCCTGCAGATCATTTTGAAAAGTTAATAATACGTCGATTGCAGAGAACAAGAGCTGTATAGATATTTTCGTTCTTAACAATTTTAACGAGTTACAAATAATATATTGTTACTTTAAACATTTCCACGGATGCGATGAGCTCGAATATTATCTTTGTATTTTAAGTTACGCTTTCTGAGAAATAACTCCTCCGAAGGTCATTCGAAGGTCACCACATTATACATAATCGGATTCTTTTTTTCCTTGTTCATAACGTAACATGTCATGTTTTTAAACAAAATAAGGGTGACTGGAAATTTTGCATCGTATTTATTCGTGTCCACTTTATAATAAAGAAAATACTTTTCTTGTTATTTAGGTTTTTATCACAATTTTAGTAATTCAAAAATTTCAACCATGACGGAACGTAATGGTGAAGAAAGTTTCAATGAATTATACGTTATAATGAAGTTACAATGAATTATTCACTGGCGTAAAAACAAATCCAACTAGAAGGTGTAGAGTATGCTATTCAAAAAGAAAGCGCAGCGGAACGAGATATATCTGCAAAACTCGTTGTGTACCATTACACATAGGCGACTGCCATACAGTTTATCATACCAAACAAAAATTTTAAAAATTATATAAAAAATATGTCCAAAGTTTAATTTCATTTCATTCAGTATAAATAAAATTTATTGGAGTTTATTTAGAATGTTTTACCTTACTTCCATATTCAATTACAAAATAATAGCCGGTGACATGGCATAG
>CM052093.1:14675291-14699275 GCA_028453745.1 Agapostemon virescens | reverse complement strand
TACAGTGGCTCACGAAAGTATTTGGACACTCTTTGAACCTAAATAACTTTTTCAAAATTCAACCAAACGCCTTGACTTTCCTGGAGCAAAAAGAAGCATTGATTTACCAAATGATATGCAAAAATAATTTTGAAATAATTCTAATTGGTAGAAATTACGTGGGAAAGTAGCAAAGACATTTTTAAAAACATTTTTATTTCAACTCGTAATGAAAATTTAAAATATGCGTTTTTTTAGAACTGTGTTACTTATACGCATGCTGAAAATTTCACTGAAATCGATGGACGCGGGAAAAAATGACATGCGTAGAAAGATGTAAGAATTTCTGGAGTTTAAGCAGAAACTGACCAAGAATCGTGGAAAATTGCGATTTTCACCATTTTCGATGGCACGTAGCTCGCTTGCATGTCGATCGATAACAATGAATTTTTCTGCATGTGTATAACTATCATAGGTCTACCACATGCGTCTTTAAAATTTTTAGTATGTGGCACAAATAAAGAATATTTAAATAGTTCCTTTTTTATTGGTCATGTAATTCATACCATTCCCAATATTTACAAAATTCATTTTGCACATCATTTATTAAATCGATGCAACTAATTGCTCAAGAAAAGTCAAGACGTTTGGACCAATCTTAAAAATGTTATTTAAATTTGAAGAGTGTCCGAATACTTTTGTGAGCCACTGTATGTAGAAACCTCGGGACTAAATTGTCACCTATATCGTGTACCATGCAGCTTAAAACGCCGAGCTCTTCTTAACGATTTTAGAAATCCTTTCGAACGATTTATTAACTCAATACTAAGCTCTCCTGATCAATTTTGGATATATAGTGACGTCGCGATATATGTAAACACTTCAGGAGTAAATTGTTACTTATATAATGTACTTTTGGGGTCGAAGTGTTATTTATAGAGTGTACAAATATTATTCCTTGATCTAATGCCGGTAGCATCGAACGTGGACAAGGGTAGCGTGTAAACAAAATATTTATAAAGTCACAAAACTTCTTCGCTTTTTATTATTTTTCCATAAAACTTCCATCAACGTATCAATCCATCACTTTTCTGATTGATATAATAGTAACTACGACACTTTTTGGATCATATATGATCCAACTATAGATATTCGTTGAATCCACGATAGAATATAATCTCGACTATCCGAACTAGTCTGTTAAATCTGACTGTCTGGTAATAGAATATATAGTGGTAAATTAAATTGTTAATAATTTGTTCAATAAATCACCTAAGTTGGTATTACACTGTTTACTTGCGAAATACATGTTCAAATAATAAAGAATTTCGCTATCATCAGGATCATAGAAGTTTTATTTCATTGAATCGTTGGACTTCATTTTATTAAGGAAACTGTCTGAAACGTGCCTATAGAAATTTCATTAAATTATTCATAATTTTGTTTGACATTATTGCGCGTTTCGTGCCCTTCGTGCGGCATCTCGTTTATTTATAATTATTTATTTACAAATCGGTAACTGCTTACAGCAAAAATACAATTTGGACCAAAGGAATCGAATTCTCTCGATTGTTTGTCGGTACAACAACCTTCTGTGTCAACCTTCTATTATTTTCAAAAAGGTTGTTCGCCATGAAGTTATGGCAACTTCATATAGACAACCACCGTAACAATATCATTATTTGAAAGAAAATCGTTACGATCATTTTCAGATACAGCTCAATTATCAAACACCTTGACAAGCTTATCTTCTAAAATGGCCCCTTCGTTTCACATTGACAGAAAAAAGAAAGAAAAAGGAAAATACAGACGTTCGACGAAAATAATCTGAAATTGATCACCTGTCAAAGGGTTAAAGCTTTCGCTCCATTATTCGAACACCAATGCCTCCCTGTTAGTTCCGCTAATGAAGTTCCACTGTATCGCGTTACCTCGCATCGACAGACGTTTCGTAAAGCCATTGATACAAAGGCAAGCCGCATGATTCAGAGAAGAAGAATGCCAGGAAAAAATAACGTGTTTATTAGCAAATAGTGCGCACAACTTCCACTCGGGTATTCGACGCGTAACTGTCGGAGATTCGTCTCTCACTCTTTGTGTACAATTGCTAATGTTTCCCCGATTATTCAATTACGGGAACGGTAATCGATCCCGGGAAAAAAAAGAACGAGGAAAAAAACTCGAAATACGTCGTTCGACGAGTAGACAGCTCAATGAACATCGATTGACGGGTCTCGATGAAATCTTTATTAAAGGGAGTGGGAGACACGATCTTGTGAAAATCAACCATCAATCATTTTTCAGATGAAATTTAAAAAATACTTATTTTTATAATGAATTTAAATAAGTGGACATTAATCTTGTAAACATACTTTTGAAAAAGTCTTTAAAGTACTTTTTGAAGAAGTGCAATTCATACGTTAAAGTGTGAAATCATGATAAACCATTAAAGCGTGCTAAAAGGTAAATCATTAAAGCGTGCAATTCATACATTTATTTCATCAGTACAGTACAGAAAAAGTTTATTTTTGTTATCACGTTTTTTACATTAATCTGCGAATATTTATACGATAATAATTCGTACGTCAAAATCAGCAAAAGTTTATTTATACTCGTTTATTTATGTCCTGCTGACGTACAAGTTGCACTATAAATATTGTAAGATTTATTATGGTACAACAGAAATAATAATATAAAATGTTACAATTTTCAAAAAGAATAATATTTTTTAACTGCAATGTTTTCTACGGTATATATTCACGGTACTGAAAAAATAAGGATGCGAATTACAGGTACGGACGATTTTTTCATTAACACATTAAGCGCCACGCTGATTTTGCCTTGTTTAAGTATTTGCCGATATTTAGGTTCATTTATTAATTTATTAATAGAATGTAATTTGTTTAATTTCGTGTCGTATTTTATACTGTAAGTTATCAGCGGCTGTTGCGATCTGGATGGAAAGTTTAGCTAAATATTATTCAAGTAAACGCTAAACTTTATTTAACTAACCGCTAAATTTACCGACCAAACCGTGTCAGTCACCGGTGACTAACGTGGCGCTTAACGTGTTAAAAATATGTTTACCAAACTGTCACTATGTACAGTGGCTCAGATTCGATTTTGCTAACAGATGTATTTTCTCAAGAATTTTAGATTATAAAATTTGCATTGATTCCTGTTTGCAAATATTTACAATGGCGATGCTCGAACGAAGCTATTTAGCATTTCCTGTAGAAACTTGTTAAATGTAGAGCATTCTCGTATGTTAGAATTAATTCGTATTTTAAACGAACACCTGCTCTTTGCAATTAAGTGGTAAAATAATATGACAATTGAAGTGGAACAACTAAACATTTCTTAACACTAGAACTACCAAAGCAGTTATTTTAACTGGTCTCTAATTTTTTCTTTTGCAACTTTTGAAGTTATAAAAATGTTTTCATTAGAAATTTTTTGATGTACTTCTTTAATAACGTACATGTTACAATTATATGAACTATGATTATATGATGTTACAAAGAAATGTATATCGTTGGATTTATTTGTCGGTAGTTCTAGTGTTAATACTAATTTAGTGTAATAAAATTGTAAGAGATTAAGAATTATTGAACGAAGCTATTCGATGTCGCACGTCTACGGTCAAAGACAAATTAACTCTCTTCTGGTAAAAATTAAATTTCGACGTTCCTCATAGTTCCAGCAAATTGCCGTCGATTCCTTCGATCCAGATCGCTGCGATCGACGCCGCGATCTACGGAATCGCGTCGATCTCGTTGTGTATCGCGGCTGGATTCGTTACGTAAGATTCAGTGGTTTCCTATTGATCGATTTTGTTGATTTGTTGCGCGACTCGACGAAGCATTCCTACATATTACAGAGACGATGCACAGCCGCGAGAATATAAATAGGGAAATAGTTGCTCTCGTGCTCGGTTATGTTGCTGTAACTTTATAGTCATGAGATTCCACTCGGTGTACTTCAAACGGAAAGAGTGGACCACGATTTTCAGACTTGCGCTGCACGTTTATTTAACATTGCCCTCTCACAGTTTGCTAGCCTCGTTTCTCATTGAACGTAACGAAGAAATAACAGAAAAATCAGAGACGCAGCGTTTCTCTGTACGACAGAGCACCTTGGAATTAAGTTTTTGATGACTAAATTATAATTTTTCTTAAAGATATCATGCATATACTTTAACTCTAATAATTTACTTTAATAATTAATAAGCCACTATAGTGACGCATCGTAATATAAGATGACATCCGGAAAGCCACTATAGTGGCGCATCGTGCCTAAGAGGTTAAACATTTCCAATGTTAATTTCTTTGACAGATAACAATGTTATAGGTCCGTAAACTTTTAAGCGTTACATTTCTATAGAACTCTGAATTTTCTTTGAGTTACCGAGCACACAGTTTTTCAGTGCAACGTTGTTTCCTACAACTTTCGATGGAATTATGAATTCCTTAAAATATCTGTAAACTTTCGGATTGCGATATGCTGCGTAGCATAACAATTATTAGAGAGTATTTCTATTATATTTCTTCTGTAGAATCTACAATTTTCTTTGAGTCATCGAGCACACAGTTTTCTATTGCAATATTGTTTTCTGTAACTTTAGATAGAATAATTAAAATACTTGTGAATTTTCGAATTTTTATGTGCTGCGTATCGTAACAATTATTAGAGAGTATCTTTATCTGTATTTGCTTGGATACGACATTTAACAGAAGAGAGTTGTCTTGAGAGAGAGTCTTGACTTTAAGCCTAATTGTAATTTTGTACTAGCTATTTTCTATGCAACAATTGCTCCGTTTTAACTGTAGCAATCGTAGCAAGCACTATTGTTTACGAGAAACGTGTTTGTTTTGATCACCGTAAGAATCTCCACGTAACAAGTATCTCCCGTGTGTTATCCACATAACTGCGTGTTAGCGTAATTACCGATGCGAGTTTCTCTTAATGTATGCACGGTAAATTGCGATGATATTTGTTATACCGAGTAAGCATTATAAGAGGCTTTTAGCGGCTAATGCGTTGCAACAGTTAAAACTTATTGTCTGCTTGCGAGCTACGTTAGCGACGCAGTGTCAATCGAGGCTCTGCAACAAACGGTGCAGTTTGTTCAACATTCGATCTCCTGATTCTGCGCAGCGCTATTTCTTTTCACACTTTTTCAGCTAAATCGGAAATTAAACATTCCACGAAATCGAAAGGATCTACTCTTTTAAAATTAATGTTCACGTCTGAACGCACGGTTGCGACACTCTTCGTCGAATAAATTATTTGTTGTTCACCCTTTGCCTTACGATTTATTTTACGGTTGTAGCGATTGGAATATCTTTGTTGTTCATCATTATCTGATAGTACATAAAAATTTATAATTATTGTATGCATGTATGTTCTCCAATGGAAATACATCGACAACGGTGAAATAGAATATTGTTTTGATTTGAGGGAAATTAATAGCATACATATTTTATTAGACTCTGTTCAGAATCGACATCGCGAGTCTGACACGCTATTGTAAGGCAATGGGTTAATATATACAGAACTTTCAATGATAATCGTTCACAAAATCGTTTTCATGAAAATTCCATATATGTATATAAAAGATTGTTTCGCCTGTTGCAGAACGAAGGAGTTGCAGTACGTGGATGCAGTTAACACGACAGTAGGCAAAGAGAAATGGCTGACTTTAAACGTTAGCGAGCCTCTTCAGCACTGGGTGAACAACCCCGACGGGAATAAAGGGTTGTATCTTTCGGTACATCCAGCTGATCGTTCAGGTGAGCGAAATTATCGAAATAACTTATCCAATGATAGGTTAAAAACAATTTGAAATGCTATAACATGTGGATTGCAGTATGCAATCTTCAAAAGATTCTAAAACAAAGTAATGCAATTAGCGGAACCGATTAATTGCGGCCGTGGCGCGACTCTGAAATTTTGTGGTGTCCAAAATCGCGAAAATCGGCAAAATGGGATTAATATCATGAAACTTGCTGGAGTCCCCTGAAATGCTAGCCTCGATGCGAGGTGTACTTCTTAAAGAGGAAGGTTTGGGAAAGATGTTAGCGTTGAAATAATTGACTGCAATTGAACTTAAAATTGAATAAATCCTTCTAGCTTTGCAATAAAATTGAAATCGTTTGGTGAACGTTAGAGAAAATTATTTTTATATAGAAGGTGTTTGAGCAATTACGCGTATCACTGTGTTTAATTGATTCTTAGTGTGAAATATTTCTCACGAGGAGTTAATTGTGTTTGGATTTTTCTGAGCATACGTAAGCTCGCTGTTACTTCTTCCTTTTTATTATTCGACCAGAAAAATCTGGGACACCGTGTATATATAACACGGCGTGGACGGCACACGCGGCTCGCATTGAGCAATGGATCGTAGCTAATAAACGCTTCGGGGTCAGAAGTTCGACGCGGTGAATTCCGGGCGTTTCTTGTACACCTGGCTTCGAGAAGGCAGCCTCCACTGCTGCATAGGTGTATGCTTTCTCGAGCGTACACCTGTTTCACGCTCTCACTCCCATACTGAAAAGCGTTCTTCGTTCGCGCAACGTGTATTCGAACGCGCGCAGCCGAGAGTCTAGCGATGGCTTGGCGAGTATGTAATGGGTCCGAGAGCTCATGCTTGCTTGCAAATTAACCCCTTCCCGTGCAACGTTGATTTACGACTCATCCCTCGAAATCGTACCGCAGGTGTTTCTGCCGAAAGCCAATTTGCAAGAAATCTGGAAAACAATTTTAACACGAAACCGACCGTAGAGGGTCAAATTACTTAAATCGACTGACTAAAATTTCTATCTTACAAATACCGAAGTTATAAAATCGTCTTTGCAGAAATCAATTCTATAGATTATTTTATTCGAACGTATATTGTAATAAAAATTGCACAAACTCAAACTAAATTAATTTTTGTGACTTTTAGAAAGTTTTTATTAGCCAATTTTACTGCTCGGTAGTGTTAAAAGGCGACACGCTTCTAATAATGACTAATAACATACATTATAATAAAAATTCGACAAAATCCAAATAAATGAATTTTTGTCACTTTTATAAGGCAACATACACTACTCAATTTTACTGCTCGGTAGGGTTTAGTATTAAAACTCCGACTAGCTTTTAATAATGGTACGATGACATACATTGAAATAAAAATTGCTCAAAATGCAAATAAGTGAATTGAAAAACCATAAGAATGTCTCTACAGGTTTGTTGTATTCGACTCATCCATTGCGATCCGCAGTCTAGTAATAATGGTCCCTAAAATTGTTAATAAATAGATTCAGGGTGTACACTATTTATAGATATTGATTTTGGGAATTCGAAGCCACTCGACTGGAAGGACCAAGTTCTCCGTAGCGATCGGATGATCGAAGAGAGTCGAAGCAAGGCCTCTGGCGTCGCGTTGTCTTCGCTCGGCAGAAGTGCGTGTATCGTGGGATTCAGACCGAGAAACAGAAGGCGAGAGACACGGTAGGATGCTGAGGCATCCACGGAGGGAAAAGAGGGAGACACCGTAAGCGAGCGGAGACCCAGATGCTGAGATAAAGACGCCCCTGAGTTTGATTCCGCCACCGAATCTCGAACGAGAGTCGTCGCGAGGAGAGATTACCGCGGCTCGATCCTCCAGATAAAATACACCTGTTCAACGGGGCCTACGATCGGCTTTAGATCATTGATGATTTTCATTTCTGGCCTGCCAGCCAGCATGGGAACGTGGCAACCTTGACCGATTGAAATCTCGCTCGGTTAACACACGAAAAACAGCCGGCTAACGGAGATCACCGACTAATATTCTTCACGGACACGTGTTCTATGTGTCCGGACACCATCGAGCGTGAACGGGCTTCGACGATCTTTATAATCATAGTTCGACCATCGAATCTTTTCAAGAAATTTTGACGGAACGGTTTCGTTAGGAATTGTTGCTTATCGGTTTTGCGAGCGCTTGCTCGTGCGCATCTTCTGTTTGGAATTGTAATTTTAACGCTGAACGTGCCATCTTTGGTCGAATCATCCATCATTGGAATTATAAAGGTGCTTCTATAGGAAATGATTCAATAAAGATTGTAGTTTAATATTGAACGTGACACCGTTGGTCAAGGTGGTCTTATATTTTTTATTTTACGGTAATTAAAATTATAAAGCTGCTTCCCTAGGAAATGAAGATTGCAAAATGGGAAATGGTCAATGCAGATTGCTCTTTAACATTAAAAGTGACGTCATTGGTTAAATTGGTCTTATATATTTTATTTTACAATCATTGGAATTACGAAGCTGTTTCCATAGAAGATGACTCAGTACAAATTGTACGAAATCTAAATAAATGCAGCTTTGTCATTTTCTTAAAGCTTCGTTAGTCTTATTGTTCGTAATTTTTATTTCATCCCTCTGCTTTAAAAAGATTGTTATTGATCGATTTAGTTTTCATATACGGGCTCTTCAATGTATTTTATTTATGTTTTGCATTACACTTGCAATCTAACAAGAAGCTGTAGCTATTAATGTTTATAGTAGTCGATACACGTGTTTCGTTAAAAGTCTCTAACAAATCGCGAACAGAATGCGAGTCGTGTTAAAGCTGTTCATTAAAAAAACTCAGTTGTGTTCCAGTGTAACAGTTACAAGCGATCAACACACGAACTTGTAATTGTTACAACAGCTCGAGCACACTATTCGGATCGTGTAACTGCATGTTCCGACATGGAAACCGTACCAAAGGAATTCATCACCTTTTTATCCGTTGGTTCACCGGAGGTGTATTGGAGAACGTTGTAAAATTAGTAGACTGTATCGAAGAAAGATTGATCGCGTCCGATACTCTCGAGAATGCAAAGTGATCGAGGTACCTCGCCAATAACTCCGCGACAGTACTCGAATCTCGATCACCGAAGCGATCGAACGAATTCGAATCGTTTTATCAAATTCTACAATTCAAATCAATCAATGATTCTAAATTTGCAAATCCCCGAAAAAACTGCAATACAAATTTCTGCATTAATATTTAAACATCCATAATTGACAACCGGGTGGGAATATCCGTCGGAATGATTAACAATCTCTCTTCGGATACGCACGAATTCCATCATACTTTTCGATCAACATCGAAGTCTCTGCAGAAAAGCAGAAGTCGCCGATTAATCCGGAACACCCGAGGAATTTCCACTTACCGCGAAGATCCACAGTCTAATTATTACTAATATGCGTACACACACGAACGCGTACCCCTCCTTCTCCTCCCGTGCCCCCACTCCCACAGCCTCGTTCCTCCTCTCTTCTCCTTCGCGTCTCCCTCCAATTCCCGTTTTCCCCCTCCGTGTCGCCCTTCTCCTATCCCCACCGACTCTCGCCGCCCCACCCCGATCCACTGTCCCCTCCCCAGTTCGCCGCGGCCTCCCTCCCCTCAACTTTCTTCTGTCCTCCGTCTCTCTTCGATCGCTCGCCGATTCTATTTCTCTCGCTCTCGCGAAGCACAACCGGTTTACCTTTGATCATTCAATATAAAACACGAGATAACGACGGCACACAGACCCGCGTGCGCGTGCACGTTCACGGAGTCATGATTCTGTTCCTCGGTAATTTCTGCCTCTGTTTTCCCTCTTTGTTTTTCCATGGCGGTTCCTGTCCCGTCGCGGATTCTTCCCTCCCCTCCCCGTGTGTTTCTGTCGATCTTTTCTCCTGGATCCCCCTCCCCACCCCCACCCCCCGACAGGCACGCACATTCGCACGCATACCCTACTGACGGCTTATCCGTCCTCCTCGCCTCCTCCTTTCCTCCCCATTCCCGATCCTGTTGCTTCTTCTTTCCGGTTAAGAGCCCCCGGTTTGTTTGCACTGGTTTGCCGTCACGCGGCCCTCACCCCTCGTCCTCTTCCTCACCGGCGGAGTGCCAGAGGAAGTTTCCTCCCGGTTGCAGAAAACCAGATGCTTTCGAAAGTACGGCCGGCTATCTCTCTGCCTCTAAAGACCGGCTACACACCTCCGCGTGATACGCCCACGTGTGCCTAACTGCGCGCGATCGCTCGCTAGCCAGCCAGCTCGGTTTTCTGACTTGCGACACCTCGTTATCACCGCGAGCCAGAACCAGCCTTCGTCGGATAGCCAGCGATTTATTTCACGGCTAACCTGTCGCTGAAGTCGATGACAACGTCTCCAGTCTACGGACTCTCGGGATAGGGGATGCTGGCCAGCGAGTGGCACCTCTTTTTCAACGAATACCGTGATCTACCGATACGAACCTTGCCGGGTGTATTTGGTATAGCAGGGAGGACCGGAACGATGAATTTTGGGGAAATATTGATTTGTAGCGATGGTGGAAGTTCCGCTTGATAAGGATATAGACTTGGTCCTAACTAGGACGCAGCCCGGGTTGATGATTAACGATTTGATGGCTTTTAACACATTGAGTGTTACGGCGATATACGAGCCATTCAGTTGTGCCCATAATTATGAAAGTGGTCTAAGTCATATATTTCTTGTTTCGAGATATTTGATGAATTGCATTTGTATAAATTAAAAAATATTTTTATATTATGCAACATTTTAATTTAGAATTTTATTAGTCTTGATTAATGAGAAGGTATTATGAACATGGAATTTTGTGTGAATTTTATACGAAAATGTTTTTAAAGTTTGAATTGACTTAGACTATTTTCAAAATTAACTGAATGCCCTGTAAATGACTTAAAGCATTAAAGAAACTGCGAGTTTTATTAGAAACAATAATTGTAATGAAATGATTCATAACCGTTTATTAATTATTTTTAAAAAGTAATCCATTTTTATTATTTCAGGCTTTTATCATTATGAGTTTTTAAAAAATGCGCCAAAGAGAGCCACGTGCCATTTTAAGATAATGTTTATATAATTTCTTTAAATTTTGGATTTAGACTACATTCATAATTAACACCGAATGAATTCCATATAATAGTGAAATTACAACCACTAATCTAATGCTTCATTTTTGACAATATCATAAAAATTACATTGAATCAATTTAGTTTAAAATAATGTAGTGTGAAATAACTGATAAACTCATTTTTTTTTTAATTTTGACATAGACCACTTTCATAATTATTGGCTCAATTAATTATCAGCTCATTTGCTTGTGTCATTTGCTTGAATTATCTATAATATATTAATTTATAAATTTGATATCGTCAGTCCCCAAGGACTGACATAGCATTCAACGTGTTAAAAAAATAATTTGGATTTTAGAATTAAAATTGCTCGGAGTGCTAATGGTTAACGCAGTTAATTCGTTCAGTGATGTATTGGAACTATTTTAAGGAAAGAAAATTGTTTTAGTACAAATCAGAGGGATCGGAAGGGTTGTTTGCTATGTTTATTAGAATGACTCTATTGAGATATGCTATATAGGAATCGTGTTATAGTTGCAGGGGGGTTATCGCAATTTTGGCAAAATGTTATATCAAATTCTTGTTATAAGAAGATCGAGTGATCAGCATAATTGATATAATTTAATTAGCGCAGCGTGATCAACGTCTGACCTAACCCAGACCTAATCACGAGTTTTCCTTGCTCTAAGTTTGATCAGTATTTTTACCGTGTTCTCTTTTCTGAAACGCGAATCCTTGGTACAGTCATTTGATCGTCGTTCAATTATCTATCATTTTCCAGACGATTTTCCTATCAATGACTACTATCGACACCCTGTCTCCCGCATATATCCGCTTCGTCATCTCACACAATATCCAATATTGCTAATTTCTGTATTGTCCATGATCATCGTCGAGTTACACGCCTGCATCGGAGTTCACTGTCAAGTATCGACACGTCGAATGCCGCGGTGGTCGCCGATGACTGGCGCTATTAATTTTCTTACAAGCGATTGTTATAAAATTAATGGTAGCGAATATCCATTTATCATTCTACAGCGAAAGATGCACGCTTCATCACTCGGTAACGAATAATTAAACAGAACAAACGACGAAATATTGGGCGTTATATTATGAGATATTGGGCGCTACGGTTGACGCGTTAACCCTTTGCACTCCAAGTAATTTTAATTCCAAAATCGAGAGATTCATCGACTTAAAAATGTTCCAATGCACGTGGTTCGTTTCCTTTCGTGCATAAAAATTTTATTACTCTTACTCGTACCAGCAAATTTAATTTTTCAACGATTTTTAAAATGCAAACATAGCAATGCAAAAGTTTTGCAATTTTTAGCGTCACCTTGGAGGCGACATCGGAGCGCAAAGGGTTAAGGGATGAAATAAATTTCCATTTAATTGCTGTTACTTTGAGAAGCCTCGTCTTGAGCCCACCTGAAAGCGAAAATAATTGACCCAAATGAGAACTAGATAATAGTCGAATGCCTTATAAAACTCGAGCTAAACAGCTCATTGTTCCCACGAAACGGCGACTCCACTTTGCACGAAGGGGTCCGTCGGAACTTTTGCACTCGACTAATTATAATACTTGACGAAACGAAGACAAACGACGAAGACAAGCTTGATTACGCAACCATGAAGTTCGAGAGGCCACGAAATAGCCGCTCGAGCTTGTTCAAAGATCTTTGTGTCCAGCAGAGATGGGTAACTGGAGGCTGTGGTTAGCGGCGAGACTCGAGAATACCGTGCACGGTTTCTCTCTCTTTCTTTCTCTCGCTCTCTCCTCCTTCCCTCCCTCTTTCTCTCTTCTTCCGGTGATTTTTTCCCGCGCGTCGAGATAGCAGATTTTATGCGCCGTTTGAGAGAAATGTCCGCGATCGTCGTTTTATTGGACAATCAAGATATTGAGGGAGATTGCGCGGCGAGAAGCTCCGACGAAACCCCAGAAGGAGGATTTGCCGGTACTAAAATGCTGCCTGTTTCGCCCGTACTTATTGCGATGCTAATTCAGTGGTAATGGAGTCGCTATCAGGATGCTAATAGTGCAGTAACAAAGGTATTTGACTTGCGCGCGGAGAATCGTGCGCGCGCGCTCTACGCGCTATCATCGGACGAGCAGATTTTTCGTGTTGCCTTATCGTTTCGAGGAATTGCCCAGTCCCGTGGAATACCAACGAGCCTTTTGTTTATAGAACTCGTTCGCTAAATTTATCCGATTCCCATGAACTCTGCGAAACTGTATTATATGTTGCCGAGTTCGTGTAACGTTCCGGCGGATTTTCAATGCGCACGAAACTATCGTTTGCCGGCTGGAGCGTTCGTCACGTTTAGCGATAATAATTTTTAATGGAAAAATACGATTTATTGGATAATCCTACAAAGATTCTATCGGGAAGTTGGCCTACAACAACGAGTCAGACTCGTGATCAAGATTTTGAACAGTATCTTTTACACATGTGTTTCCTTAATTTTCTTTAAACCAAAATAACATTCTATTTAATCTCTGATCGCATACAATTGATGAAGAATAGCTACGCACGTGGTAACTACAAATTTGACTTTTCTTTTTGTCATTTTGCGGAGGATAAAAAAATCTAGCCAATGTTATCAGAAAATAAATCGTAGGCCAAGGGGTTAACGATTCTAGCAACACAACGCGAGCTGTATTAGTTTTTCGTTCAGAGTCCTGTTTAGGAGGACTGTTAGAGCACGTTGAACGTCCTTGGAGGATTTCGACCAGCTGAAACAAATTGCAAGGCGCACAATGTTACCGGTTCTGCGTCCTTGACTGTCAGAAGTATTGCGAAAGCGTAGCCGCCCGATTTAGGACTGCCCCTTTGTAGGGAGAAATCACTTTATCCTGGAACCTCCGACATGGAACGGGCACGTCGAGGAAACGGCGTGACTTAAATTTCGTTGACTCTTAAACATTACGATCCTGGAATTTTACCAACAAATTTAACCGAGAACGATCGACTTGCGCGTGTAACTTCTACGAATGTCCTTTGCACGACAAATTGCATTTTTTGGTATGCAGGTTACTCGCAGAAGACCATTTTGTATTTGAACAGTTATTTCATCCGGAAGTCGGGGATACTCAGAATTTCGTTGTTTCATAATTATAACGATTTTTATGGAATATATGTATTGGGTTGTCCGGAAACTCAACGCATTTAAGTTCTGGTATATATTTATTAAAAATAAAAATAAATCGGCACGAACTTTCCGGACAACCCAATATTTTATGTACTATAATTTTTCTTTTAAATTACTTGTAAGGTTCGCTATTAATTGTGAAAAGTATTTTTGTGAAGAGTATATTTGTCAAACAGTATCGAAGTTAAGTCCTTTTAAGTAATGCAACGTTGGTGACAGTGATTTTCAATAGAGGAAGACTTACATTGATTTTTCTGTCATGGAAACTGTATTTCTGGGATTTAACCCTTAGCACTCCAATGGCTCCCTTGAGGCGATATTAAAAATTGCCAGACTATTATTTAAAACAATTGTTACATTAGAATGTTTCTAATTAAGATGGAACGTCGATTATCCAAACTAATGATGATCTTACCGAAACAAATGATTTCTGCATCATTCGAATCTGACAAATTCGATCTAAAGCGATGCATATACACCGTGCTTCATTATACAAATCAGTAAAGATTTATTCCAAGAGTGTAGTTAGATAACTATTCTATTAGCCTCAATTATTCATACTTAGAATTTAGCTCGTGTTCTAATGATTAATTCGGATAATCGAGGTTTTAATGTACCGCGTATTAAACGAACAACCGCGATCCCAATTGTATCTTGTTTGGACTCATTTCAATCGGAGAAATCTCACAAATATGTTGGTAAAAGACCGATTTAAAAACCACTGAAAACAAACAAGTTTTAGCATGGTTAAAATAAAAGTTTTGTAATTGTAACGAATGTTCTAAGAAGAACGATGATGAAGTTTTGTTTTCTTTAACTAGTAGTTTCATTCTAACGTATCGTTTGAATGAATCGGACCCAAGATGATGGTCTACTCTTGTGAAGACAATTTTATAATAAACTAATTTTTATATAAACTAAAAAATCAGGAGAGAGATCGTTCGACTGGCTGTGGTAGGTTTAGCGCAATAAATATTGCGTGGTATACCCTCCGAGGGACCTTGAACTCCAACTTGTGTTTATACACGATAAGTGCGACATTTCGGACCCAAGATGATAGTTTATTCTTGCCAAGGCCATTTTATAACTGAAATACTTGTAAACTAAAAAATCAGGAAAGAAATCTTTTAACCGACTGTGGTAGGTTTAGCGCAATAAATATTGTGCGGTATACCCTTCGAGGGACCTTGAATTTTGACTTGTGTTTATTCACAATGAATGCGACATTTTGGACCGAAGGAATTGATCTATTTTTGCGAAGGCAATTTTATAACTGAAATACTTGTAAACTAAAAAATCAGGAAAGAGATCTTTTAACCGCCTGTGGTAGGTTTAGTGCAATAAATATGAGACCCTTCAAATGGGACGTTTAGAACACAAGATGATGGGTTATTCTTGCGAAGGCAATTTTGTAACCGAAATAATTGCAAACTAAAAAATCAGGAAATCGTTCGATCGGCTATGGTAGATTTAGCGTTAAACGGATTTCGAATACTTTGGTGGCTCGCTGTGACATTTCGGTACTTAAGTTTCGAGGCATTACCGTGCTAATCGGAGCAACCGGTCGCGTTCGTCTCGAGGAAATAGTTGGCCGGGCAGGTTCGTCTTAGCCGTCGATTCTGTAACGGCCAGGCGCGCAAAGTGCGGGGCAGCAGGTGTCCGCGTGCAATCACGGCAAATGCGCATTCCAGCGAGCCAATTTAATAGCTTTCTCGGACTCGGCGCGCGGTCGCGGTCGCGCTCGTAAGAACGATCATTTGCATAGGCGACGATGCTCGTCGCAGGGACGAGTCTCCTCCTTTGCCGACCACGAGAATACAATCAGACTGTTTGGATTGCTCGCACGTACGCCGTGTGTCCTTTCGTTCGAATTTTGATATTGCGCGGCGGCGCGACGCGACACGCATCCCCGATCGGTTTCTCTTGAATAATCCTTTTTCCGTTTGTAATTGACGATTCGCCACTACGTCTCGTCTCGACTTTTTTCTCTTTTCCTTTCCTCCATTTCCATTCGAATAGGTTTTCACGCGTTTCCCTATGGCCGCGATGCGGATTGACTAACAGATTCGATCGCTTTCGGTACAACCGTCGACTCCCAACAATGTTTAGATTCTTTTCTCCTTTTCTCGCTCGATCGGAAGGGTCGTCGAAGCTAATTTTATCTGTTCTCCGTTCTGAGCAGCCGGTTCGAAACGACGACAATTCTGTTTGTTCCTTTCGAATCCCCGTTGACATAACTCCTTCAACCACTTCCACCACGATTTATTTTACGGTTGCCGCGAGTGAAACTACATCGACGCCTCGTGATTTTCTCGTAGAAAAGGAAAATTTATATTTATCGCGCGCATGTTCTTCGGTAAATTCTCCTCGATATCTTTATCGCGCGTCCGACTCGATACAATAGTGCAAGGGGTCAAGACGGAGTGAAACTTGCTTTAACACTTTATCTGTCGTTAATGGTTTCATAGTCTGTCACAAATCAAAGACTACTAGCCATCGAAGGTTTCTTCACCCCTGGACGAGGGAGCATTCTTACAACTTAATCGTTGATAGTGTTTGGAATTATTCTCTGCTTCGTTTGTCGACGCTTTTAAACGTAGTTTTCACGATACTTCCCGTAGACAAGTCAGTTCTTCCATTGTCTCTAATGCAGCTGCTGTTCATTTAATTTAATCATTAGAAACTGAGAAAATAGACTCAGACTTCGCCGTCAGAATCAATTTTTCAATGGCGACAAACTATTCCAGATAATATAATTTATTTGTTTCTGTTGAAATGATTGTGCTTTTTATAGATAGAACAACGCTATTGTGTCGATTCGAATTATTTTTTTATGTTCTATTGCATTGTTTTAATCCTGTAATTCATATTTAGGATAAACAGACTTTTGCTGGTCAAAGGTTACTTTTACAATTTTATTTATTTATGCAACAAATGATTCACTTTGGAAAATTGAATTTTCTTTCTTTAAATTGCTGTACGTTCTGTACGCAGGAATATTGTTTCAATAAGATACAGATGCAAAATGTTATGAAAAAAAATCAAAAGCATTAATAAAGAATACAAATAAAAATATCGATTAAGTGGATTGCAGGATTGAATTTTCTGAATACAATGATATTAACGATTCCGATAATTTTGACGATAACAGTGTCCATCTCACTTCGCCTGTTTGTGTTCATTTCTGTTACGAACATCGCGAACAATCTATTTATAGGGAACGATCAACGTTGCGTTTCAGGCAGAATATATTAAACAAATCATTGGCCGGAATGACGTTCCATTTGTAACGCAGCTTGTCTAATAAAAGTCTGACGAATAGCTTTAACATAACACGTTGCTGTTCATCAATTGCAAATCATTGCTTGGCATGCCTACAAATCATCCTACGACAACATACGTACTTCATCCCCCGAAGACCTAGTCCATTTATATTTTCCGACCCAGACTATTAAAATTATCCATTTAATTGCTCAATTCCTGGCAATTAAACTAAACGAATAACTGTTGAATTGAGAAAATCAAGAAACTTGATACGTCCAGAAGAAACCTCTTCAAAAATATACTTTAACAAATTAACAACTAAAACTGTGAACGATCCCGAGCATCGTCGATCGTACAACTATGAAAATCCTATTATGAAATTTCTTCATTATGAAATTAATTCTGAAATTAATTTTCATTAAAAAAATTATCCTTGTACAAGGGAAATCAGCCTTGCAGTTTCAACGAATGGACAACCTGACGTCCCGGTTGTCAAAATGTTTCGGATGAAACGCGTGCAAATTGTTTAACATTAACGCTGCAGATGGGAAACAAAGAAATCCGAGAAATCTTCGGATCGGACCACAACGGTGACAGACTAACGTCCCCTGCGTGAATATCGGTACCAATATGGGTCTGCGGAACAGCTTGCGACACACTATGCTAATTCATGCAAATCGACTCTATTTTTGTCGCGGTGTACACTGTTAAGGAATATAATTATTACCGCATGAATATTAACGCGGCTTCAGCAATTATGATAAACAAGTGTCACAATTTCTTCAAGTTCCGATTACATTACGAAACGATTCGATCCTGGCAAACGGTTTCACGCTGAAAACTACCAGCAACCCCTTCCCGCCCCAGTGCCGGAGAGCTAGGAGCAGGGGTGTGGATTGTTATGCGTGCCGCGTAAAGATAATTAAGAATGATCGAGCGATCGGCATGCCGGCTGTCGGAACGATCAATTGATTAAACGCGCAACGGTACAACGGCGACTTAATTGCAGGGCCAACGTGTTGGGAAACCGTGAGCTGTCGCCTATATCGGCGAAGTGAACGGCTCTCGATACGCGTCGGGTCGGCCGATACAGCCGTTGAGATTCTTAAATAGTTAATATTCCTGAAGGTTGGCTATTAATAATTCTAATACACGGCCTGGCTCCGCCCGGCCACTCTAAGCACGCCCGCGAACGCGATCATTGCTGCGCGCGCGGTCCGATTATGGGATCAAATCCGCAATTAGGCGTCGCTGACTAGAGAGCACATTCGAGTTGTATAAACTTATGCGAGGAATAGGTCCCGGAATAATATTCAAACGCACATTGTTTTCTGGTAGACGTCGTTCACGTGGAAGGGGATGGAAACGATCCTCGGGAGGGGAGGGTCTAACAATTTGTGAGAAACATAATTGTTTAGGTTAACAATTAGTAAGAAAAATTGTAGAGATATCTTTTAGGTATTTTTATAAATTGCTTTTTTTTAATTCTCTTATGGGACTCAGTTTTCTGTTTGAACATGGATAATTTGAAAAATATTTAACTGCCCTACATCTTCTTTTAACACTAAATTTATCAGAGCAAGTCAAACGACTCTCTTCAAATTTTTTATTTTACACTCGTTGAAGTTATAATATTGTATTAATGGAAATCGATTCAATAGATCTCTTTGTTTAATTATACTTTGTAATGAAAATCGCAAATTATCCAAATAAATTAAATCTCGACATTTTTATCAACCACTATATACCAGTCAGTTTTAATACTTTGTAGGTTTAGTGTTAATGTACCTAAAATTTTTGCTTTTAATTTTAAAAGCTGTTTTTATTAATTTTATATGGATGGTGGCTGATAAAAAGCAATATGTATTGAATTGTTTTTTAAGAACCTCCTCTGTCTAGCATAAGTTTCATGAAAATTGGATTTTGTAACTTTGTCCCTTATAATATTCCCCCTTTGGGGATGTGTCGGAATCAAATTGCTTAACCCTTTTGCACTGAGCTGACATATTATGCTTGTCAAAGATTCTTTTGTTTCGTATGACTTGTTTTCGCGTACGAAAATTAATTGTTTTGAGTTTAAAATTTTCTCATTTCCTTCGATTCCTTTATAAACAAATTCTGTTTTTACTGATGCTGCTTTGCATATCCGCCTGAAACAGTTGCTAACACAAGAAATTAAGATTTGCGACCCTGTAAGAAAAGGTTTTCACTTCTTCAACCCCTTAACACGCGAATTAGGGTGATTTCTAATGAACGATCACGTAGATGTATTATTGAGGAAAGCATTGTTTATACGTGTAAATGTGATAGTAAATTCGACGATGGTAGAACAAATTCAATCACTGTTTCCAATAAAGTTCTTTGAACTGAACTTCATTAATTTGCATGATCTAGAAGACTGCAAAAATAATCCTTGTGGTATGTTTTAACTCTACAGTTTCGATTACAATGATTTTACTTTGATTTCGCGAGACTTTGGGGAGTGATCGTCTGTCTCTTGCAATCAATGCAAAAATTTGTTTTGTGTATAAAGAATCCCAATTTACATATCAGAAACACATGGCATATCTGAAACATTTTCGCACATCAAAGGGTTAGTTGTCAGGGTGGCATTTCGTTCAAATGTTACTGAAGAATAATTTACTTACGATGACTTATGAATTATCTATTGACTTCGCACATTCGAAACTGTAATGTAATGTATCTGTTAACACTAACTGTACCATAACCGATCAAACGATCAGTTTCACATTCTTCATTTCTTATTTATTAAAATTACAAAGATGCTTGCATTAGAAATTATTAAATAATTTCCTTTGTTCAAGCATCTTTGTAATTGTAATAATCGAAATAAATTAAATCTCACAATTTGTATGAGAATGTACACTAGCTTAATTTTATGGTAGAGTTACCGTTAACCCTTAACCATCCAATGGCACACCTGAAGTGGCCCTAAAAATTGCCATACTACTATTCAAAACAACCATTACATTACCACGTTTGCATCTAAGAAATCGACGAACATTAAAGTATTGCACGTACCATGTATGATGCAACTATCCTGGGTAAAAAGCTGTCTCGTTTTTGGAATTTAAATTGCTTGTACTGCAAAGGGTTAATTATCATATCGAGTTTATGCAACTTTAGGCATTTGATGGAATAAACGAAAACGACGAAAAGACGAAAATTAAAGAAATATGGAAAGATAACGTGACAAAGTGGATCGGTGGTCGTTATAGTATGTTGTTGTTTGCGTTTCTAGTGCACGAAATGCGACCGGAGGACATCGGGATCGTTGGTTTTAGAGGCGATCCGGACAAACAACCCTTCATGGTCGGATACTTCAAGAGTTCTGGCATCCGGGAAAAAAAGGTACGGCAAAAGCGAGACGCAAGGAGAAGAAAAAAGAGCGAGTCCTCGAGCTTGGATTATCGGAATAATCCGTACACCGGTAAGTCTGGAAGGTAACGTCCGATGTACCAATCAATTTCTTCTAGCCGAACCCTTTTCGCAAGCTTTTTCACCAGGAATTAATTTTCTCGGATTCGCTACTATGGTTGGACATTCGCATCGGTCACCCGATAAAAAATAGTACAACGTCATGATATAAAATGATTGTAAATCGACAGTTAAGACTGCTTCGTTTCATCAACTTTTATTTACCCTTAAGTGGTATAGTGATCATTCGGATCGAGATGTATCATACTTACAGCTTTTTAAAATTCTATATTATGAAAATTAGCATTCGGAAAAATTGTGGGAGTTGTGACCAGTTTGTGAAACTTTGTAGAAAATAAATAAGACAGTCTTAATAAATTGAAAATAATATATCGACATTCTTACGTGCTTTTAAGTTCTCTATTGTTTGAAATTATACCAATTCGTTGTTGCCATAAATTCGTGAACTCTAATCATTAGAGATTGCAGAATAACACTCTAATATTAAAAAAAATTAATTATTAATAATTTTAAATTAATCTAATTCATTAAATATTTTTATATAATTTTTTTATAAATTAAAAATATATAAAAATTATTTTAAAATCTATAAAATAAATTTAACTAGTTAACCCTTAGCGCTCCAATGGCGATTCTGAGGCAACATTAAAAATTCCCTTACTATTATTTAAAACAGCTTTTACATTGCTCTGTTTGCATTTAAAAAGTCGGTAAAAATTGAAACGTTGCACGTACGAGTAGTAGTAATAAATTTTCTACTATTTTAGGTGAAAATATATTTCGATTCTGGAATTAAAATTGCTTGGAGTGCTAAGGGTTGAGGGTTAAAAAATCTTGAAATATCGACGGAAGCAACATCTGATTTAACTGATTTAAGTCTAACATAACGTTGAGTAGCAAATGGCGAAGTTGGGTCATACCTTTAAAATAGATCTCCCTTTCTGTAGATCGTAAGTCTCTCTGCCATAAGCACGTGGTAAAGATAACAGAATTTCGTAAGTTGTGTTCGCGATTCTGGAGAATACAATGGCAGTTTGCCCAAGTTTATTTCTTCAACGAAAGAATCCCAGTTTCCGTTTACACGATGACGCGCGTATCTTAAAATCGGTTATAAAGATCTAGGGAAGACTTTCGGATCTTCCCTTTTCGAAATTGCGTTGCGAAAGGGTTCGCGCGATAGAATAGTTTTCCGAATAGCCACGAAAGGATTTTGAAAAATGTTAACCGAGTCTCGTCATTTTTCAGATCCAGGCGTGCAGTATAACTCAAAGACCTGCAAAATCCAAACGTTGTACGTCAGCTTCAGGGATTTAAAGTGGCAGGTGAGTTGCTTCAAATTGTCAAATATCTTTCATTTTCGTACTATACTTTCATTGCTTCTTCAAATCACATAAAAAAGTTTACTTATCGCGATTCAAAAACAATAAAAATATTTCATATATATATATTTTAAGTAACACAAATTGTGTAACTAAATAAACATGGAACTACAAAACCTGTACAATTAAATAACAAGAAATAATTTATATTTCTTCAAATTCTTGTATGAAAAAGTTTCAAGACGTTTCACGGTATGCTAATCGTTACGTCGCCTTGCAACGGGGTATAATTTATTTATCGTTCAATTAATTTCTACCGTATTGTTTTTCGTGTCACACGTTTTCGCGATTACTACAGTGTGAATAAATCCAAAGAGAATGCAGTATGGTGCATTTGCATAAATAGAGGTTAGTCGAATAGCGACAGTGAATGGAAGGTTCGAAACGACTCGTAGCGTTTTCGTTTTTCATATTTTTCATTTTTGCAGAGACCGAATGCAATCTGGTCGAGGTATAAAACAAAAACATTAAAATGTTTGTGGTTCCACGTTTACTACGCTTTTCGTTTTTACCACGCAGTTTCATCATCAAATCTAATACCTGATCATAAATATAATACAAAGTATTGAACGAAACTAAACTTTTACAAGAAACTGCAATAAGTAGCTTTCGTCCGCGGGAGTTAATAGTTTTAACACTAGAACTACCAAACCAGTCAAGATGACTGGTTCCTACTTATGTCTTTCGCAGTTACTGAAGTTATAAAAATGTTTTCATTAGTAATTTTCCGATGAACTTCTTTAATGAACCAGATGCAGTCTGTATAATCCGTAATGTACAGTGACTCACAAAAGTATTCGGACATTCTTCAAACCTAAATAACTTTTTTAAGATTGGAACAAACATCTTGACTTTTCGTCAGCAATTAGTTGCGGCGATTTAATAAATGATACACAAAATGAATTTTGTGAATATTGGAATAGATATTAATTACATGACCAATAAAAAAGGAACTTTTTAAATATTTTTTATTTGATCCACTTTCTAAAAATTTTAAAGACGCATCTGGTAGATCTATGACAGTTATACACATGCAGAAAAATTTATTGAAATCGATCGACATACACACGAGCCGCATGCCATCGAAAATGGTGAAAAATAACGTAATTTCTGACGATTCTTGGTCAATTTCTGTTTAAACTCCACAAATTCGTACATCTTTCTACGCGTTTCGATTTCGATGAAATTTTCAGCATATATATAATTAACACAGTTCTGAAAAACGCATATTTTAAATTTTCATTACGAGTTGAAATAAAAATGTTTTAAAAAATGTCTTTTCTACTTTCCCACGTAATTTCTACCAATTAGAATTATTTCAAAATTATTTTTGCATATCATTTAGTAAGTCAATGCTTCTGGTTGCTCCACAAAAGTCAAGTCGTTTGGCTTAATTTTGAAAAAGTTATTTAGATTTAACCTTTGATTACCATATCACCTATATATGGGTGACAGAATTATTTGTCCATGTTTAAAAATTAATTTCTACGCTAATATATTCGTTGCACTCAATTTAGTTCATACCTGGAGACTACAAGAAGGTTGAAGGATAACTATGTGTCAGACATTTTAAGTTTTCAATTGTAGCTTCATAAAATAAATTACTTTGATTGTGTGGAATTTTTTAGGCTGTTTGTTGGACAGTTAAAGTGTTAAAGAGTGTCCGAATACTTTCGTGAGCCACTGCGTATCGTTGGAATTATTGTTCGGTAGTTCTAGCGTGAATCGAGACGAGCTTTCCGCTTCGTTCGATCACAAATGTTTTCCGATTCTCTCTGTTTCTTTCTTTCGCGAGTAACAGACGCGTACGCGAACTTTTACGAGCGAGCGTGTCCGCAAAAAGCGTTTGCTAATTTCGTGACGTTGCTCT
>CM052093.1:14649457-14675281 GCA_028453745.1 Agapostemon virescens | reverse complement strand
TCTCTCTCTCTCTCTCTCTCTCTCTCTCTCTCTCTCTCTCTCTCTCTCTCTCTCTCGCTCTCTCTCTCTCTCTCTCTCTCTCTCTCTCTCTCTCTCTCTCTCTCTCTCTCTCTCTCTCTCTCTCTCTCTCTCTCTCTCTCGTGCGTCTCGCATGACGATTTATGAATATTAATTTCGTAGGACTGGATCATAGCACCGGACGGGTACGACGCATATTACTGCAGCGGTGAATGCAATTTCCCTCTGAACGCTCATATGAACGCGACCAATCACGCGATCGTCCAAACGTTGGTGCACCTGGTGACTCCTGGTAAGGTACCAAAGCCGTGCTGCGCGCCGACCAAGCTCTCACCGATCTCCGTGCTGTATTTTCTCGACGAAAGCAACGTTATACTGAAGAAGTACAAAAACATGGTCGTCAAGAGTTGCGGTTGCCACTGATCGTCCCCGTGATTAGTAAGCATCGCACGGACACCGCACTGCGGAACCGAGTCGCGAGCGTAAACGACACCGTTCAATCGGATCCTCGAGTTGGATCGAATCGAATCGGCTGAAAAATCCTCAAAGGATCGATGTTCCAGGCGAAATCATCTAAAAAATAATCTGCATCGTTCTTGAAAAAAGATGTCCCTAAAATGGGAGAGCTCGATGCAGCACGAGAAAAGTTTCTCAGCTTTGTTACATCACGAATCTATTTGTAAGATATATTTCTCGAGAAGCTTCAATGGCCACCGACGGAATAAGAAACCGAGGAAACTGAATAAAACTCGCATGTGGCAATAAATAACGAGCCCGTTTATTTAAATTGGCCACGCAGGAGTTCGAACGTTGTTAAATTGTACAAAAAGAATTTCTTGTATTTTCTGTATTTTATATCGTAGGAACTCGTGATGATTAAAAGCTGCAGACGCGTTTGCAGGAACGATTAGGCGAGATCGCGAACGACGGAGAGATTGATAAAATTATCGAAGAAGGTTCGATTGAAATTGAAAATAATTTCATTTCCGTTCGATCGCGTTGAGCGTATCGTCGAATCGCCGCAGGAACTGCGGAAAGAGTCGAGACAGCTGATTTCCGAGAACCTGGTGTCGAAACGTATTCTGCTGATTTTTTCTTCGACAGATCTTCGAGCAACAATTTGCTCGACTCGGTTCGGATGAACGCGGTTTCCGGTGCGTCTGTGCTGGATGCGAACGACAAGCTGATCGATGGCAGGTTCAAGCGTACGCAGAGAAACATCGGTCGTCTGGTGCCAAATTTTGACTAGTAGATAGTGTAATTTTCGAAACAAGTGCTTCCGTACTAACGATCGTAATAACTTTATGCTGGTGACGAATAGGAGTTCCGATCGATCGATTGACGTGCAATCCGACGCGTGATTTGTCCGGTTTCTTTATCTTTTTTTTTTTTAACGAATACGCAGTAATATATATACAATACGCAACAGTCCGAGACATTTATCAATACTCCGGATCGTTTGTTTCTTCATAATTTCCCTTCCCCTTCTACCCCCCCCCCCTCTTCTCTTTACGTCCTCTTTAATTGTTAATCAACTCAGATATCGCATCTAACGTCCAAACGTTCAGTCGGTTAATGTGTCGTTTAGTGATATTAATTTAATGATTCGAACTTCGATATTATAGTCTGACGATGAGAAAGAAGCAAGGACATTGTTCTTAAGAAAATCTCTCCTCTATTTTCTATCATTTCTCTCTCTTTCTCTTTTGTTTACTTTCTTCTTCTTCTTCTTCTTTTTCCTCTTCTTCTTCTATTGTTATTGTTCCAGAAAACACTCGGACCAATGTTTTCTGCGCGTCAAAGGTATCTTTGTAAGCGGATAGAGAAAGATGAATAATATTTTGTAATTAGTCTTATTTATGTCTGTAAGTAAAAGCGTCTCCTCGAGTGAACAGGAAACAATGTATGTTAATACTCGTAGCAGATTCATGCGTGTACAAGCTGTTTCATAATGCAACACGAACCCGAGAAGCGAAAGATTCCTCGCGCAGAAGCGAATCGCGTGAATCGCGCGATTGGCGATTTCCGACCGGAACGTTGCTCGAAACCGTCGGGGAAATCCGATCAACTTCCGTTCGGAAATCTTTCATTTGCGAGATACCATTCGTCACGCTGTCCATGCTCAGCCGAAAATCACCGACCGCGTTTCTCGATCCGATACGCAACGCGAGAGAATAAATTCGTTTTTATCGGTGAGTTCTGGCTGAATATGGGGAACGTGACAATTTTTGCAGAGTGGACCGACGCGCGCCATTGTTAATTCAATGAAAATATCGTCGACGTGAAAGTAGATTGAACTATAAACAACAGAAAACATTCGATAGAAAATAGACGACGTTTTCAAATCAGGATTTCTTTATATAAAATATGGAATTTCACGAAGAGAAGAGAACCATTGTCGATCTAGCGATCAGAATTAAACTCGTTCGAGATGACAATTTATTTTTGTATGATTAAATCATTTAAAATTACACGATACAAAGTTTCTCGTATATTTTATCGAAATACAACCGATCTAGAATTTTGTCTTTATCGGAATCATTGGCGAACGATGGAAGTTATCCGACCAAGATGGCGGCAACTGCAGGTCCACTCTGCGGCCATAGACGAGCGTATTTCTCCTTTCTACGTACGCGAATGTAAAATAAAAGAAGAACGTACAATAGACACGTAGAAAGCGGAAAAATTCAGATCAGCACGAGATTTTCCAGTGCCGGCATTGCCACGGGAATGGAATCGGATCGTAAAACGGCATCGAAACGTTACGTGCAATAGAGCGAGAAAACTTAATCTTAATTAACTAGTAGCCGTACGACCTTTTGTTTTGTCCCCACTTATTATTCTTCTCTGTATTTTGTATAGATTTATATTTTCTACGAAGTCACGAGAAAGCGCGAGAGAATTGTCATAGTCACTCAACACGTGAGATTAAAGTTTTAAATTATTTTCGACGCGGAATCCGACCATGCCCCTACTCGGGATTAATACCAGCGTTGTCTTTTTTTTTTGTGTTGCAAACGGGCGTTGTTTTTAACGAGCGTTTTAGCCGTGTGAATGGGAACAAAGCATAGTCTATTTTAGCCGATGGGTGCGTGAATGTTGTATGCGGTTAACTAAATCGATGAGCATATAGTCTGTAGCACTATTAACACACAACCTTTTGTAATGACAATGTAAATATATCGTTGTAAATACGTTCGATAATACATACTATATTATGTGTACAACACACTTGGTGCAGATCCTTTTTTTTTAAATCATTTTTCACGATTCTCCGTTGGCGATCGTTTTTTTTTTTTTTAATATAATCCTGAGAATTTGCAAAATGTTGATTTCTTATTGTAACTATTCTTGTCACCTCTAGAAATTGGTTCATTTATAAATTATGTTTTTAATTGAATGGAAGAAATGAAAAAGACTACATTATCTTATGACAAAGTGGAATTAAAAATATTATTGCAATTTTCACTTGCTGTTTTAATTATTCGTTGCAATATATCTTTGTTATTAATATTTACACATTTATAATTTCTTTAAAGTAACCGTTACGATGTTAAACAACAATCTTGAATGGAAGAAATGAAAAAAACTACATTGTCTTATGACAAAGTGGAATTTCAAATATTATTGCAATTTTCACTTGCTGCTTTAATTATTCCTTGCAATATATCTTTGTTATTAATATCTATACGTTTATAATTTCTTTAACGTAACCGTTCCGGTATTATACAACAATTTTAAATGGAAGAAATGAAAAAACCTACATTATCTTATGACAAAGTGTAATTCCAAAAAATTATTGCAATTTTCAATTGCCATAATTATTCGTTGCTATATAATTTCGTTATTAATATTTATACGGTTATTATTTCTGTCGTAAACAAATTCGAATAGTTTTCATTTACGATAAGATTAAACTCGTCGTTGAAAGAATTCTACTTAAGTATCAGTTCTACCGAGTTTATCCAGCCGTTCAAAGATGGCGCCCAATGTGCATGACATGATGCTTTGTATCGTTTTACAGCACAATTTTAGATAAAAGTATATTCTCTGTGCGTACGATTATTCAAAGCAATTTCTTAACCTAATTTGATAATAAAATGCATTGCAAATAAATTATAACATATATAACCAAAAATATACAGCAAATCCATTAAGGTTTATCCAAGTCGATTATCTAAAGATATTCAATTTGATAATTTAAAAAGATATGCACTTTTATTATTGATAGTAAGATGCATTCCAAATAGATTGTTCCATATACAACCAACAATATACAACAAGCCCATTAGGGTTTTCGAAATCGATTAACTAAAGATTTTCAATTCGATAATTTCAAAAAATGTGCAATTTTATTATAACCCATTGCAATCTATTTAAAATTGATGACAATGTACTCACGAAATTTGCAGAAAACCTCTTAGTCCGTAAGGTGAAATAATCGGCGACGAAGTTTTCCAAAAAGAGACATGACTTCTTTGCGGAACACTAAAAAAGTAATTCAATCACAAAAGTCACAAATATTACAAATATACCGGAATTAAACTAACGCTATTTTGAATATTTGTCTTTGAATTTAACGATCCCACTTTGCGCACACTATTTTTTTACTATTGCCGCTTCTTTAAACTGACATTGACTAAAAGAGAAACAAGAGGGTACCGTGACAGAAATTCGAAACACTCGAAAGCGCGGGAATATTTGAAATGTTTGAAAGCGCATCGACAATTTGAAATACACGATTTGAACTATATTTGAAATATACAGGAATTTTGTTAAAACTGCGTATTTCCATATATTTAATAGAAATATTGTATTTTGCGTTTATACAAAAAATTACTAATTAGTAAACTAATGCTTCTACTATGTTAAAATTATTACTATTTCTTGAAAGGTGATTACTTTCGTTTTCGACCGTGTAACGTTAATACTCTACAAATACAATGTATCCAATTATTAGTTAGGTAAAGTGCAAAGTTATTCTCTGTAATAATTCTCTGTTATCCCGTGTTTTCTAAATGAACCAAGTATTGGGTTGCCCGGAAAGTTCATGCCAATTTATTTATATTTTTAATAAATACATACCAAAACTTAAATCCGTTGCGTTTTAATTTTCCTTCAAAATCGGCACGAACATTCCGAACAATCCAATCCTTGGATGCTCACCGGATCCACGTTCCAACATCTAGCTTCTGCGGCTATGTTCACAGCAAACTCGAGAGCATGCGCATCGGCGATAGACGTTCGAAAAAAACGTGCGAGTTTCGTCTCAGGTGTGGTTTCCGAGCCAATGTAAATTGACTCGATCGGGGAGAATATGGCGTCGAATCTCGAACGCCATTTTGATGTATCGTTCAGCGATAATCTCGCTTTGAATCGATGGTCGTTTCCACGATGGACGACGAACGTGCGGTGGACTTGATGTTCGTGCGAGATGACGATCTTTCGTGCTGACAATGCTTCTCGCTTGAGAATTCGCGGACATTGAAACGGTGGATTGCGATTTTCGGATGTTTCGCGGATCAAGTGGGCAATAACGATCGTGAAAAGTCAAGGAATCGTTGGTGGTGCTAGTGCGAAGTCTGTGCTGTGTACGGAAAAAGAGGTATAGTCTTCTCGTGTGCTTTCGTGCCGCTGTCAACGAGAGCCGAATTATCTGGACCGTAGGATAACGATACTAGAGAGATCCAATTAATCGAGCGAGAAATTCTCGAGAATCTACCGTTCGAGAAACAATAGGATCCGACAGGGATTTCGGAACGGTTCTGAAACGAGGTACGCCCCTCTCGAAGGTGCCAATAACATTTTCGCGACAACCCGTCCGGAAGAATTTCGCAACGGGGACGAGCTCTCGAAGAAGCTGAACCGGAACCAGTCCCCGAATCCGTCAACGAGACACGGTCCTCGAAGCGTGCATCCCGTGCATGGTTTCTGCACCGTGTTTCGCGCAAAATCGATAGGGGAGCTCGCACATTGCGACCGAGTCGAGTGTGGAACGCTCTTGCGACAATAGTCGCCGACAAAAATAGCAGAGTCCTCGGCGTACGCGGGTCGAATGTCCTTAGCTCTCGCTGCGTGTCCTTTGCAACGTGTTATGGCGTTTCACCGGTATTATTACGCGCGACATTGAACAACGCCACGCGCAGCATTGTTCGGGTCCAGTATCGGGTCTGGCGGGTTCAAAACATCTCGCGTAATCTGCGCGCTCGACCCAGAGTCTGTGTTCCTGTGGGATCACGATCTTCCTTGTCCCCCGACCATGCAAATATCGTGAATGTCCCGGAGGACGGTTATTCTTTTCTCTAGAGAAACACTGTGCCGAAAGAAACACCGGGGGAGATCGTGTCGTTTCAGCGCGAGTTATCTGTAACCGAGCGGCCGACGTTTTCTAACCTTACTTCGGACTAAGTCGAACGGTGTCCGCTATCCCCCGTACGCCTAACCTCGACGCTCAGGTGTCGCCGTTGTTCGGGAACCGAATCTGCACGCGTGTGCCCGATGACACCGTGACAGAAACAGTAGTCCCGTCGGGAAAATAATAATTCTCTCCGTTGAACGAACACTGTCTCGCCGAACTATGACGAGAACAAGGACCCGTTCGAACGGATCGTCGTCGCTGCCACCGTCGCGGATGCTGTGAATGCATTGAATGTGGAGTGCGATCTCGCGCCTTTTCGTCAAGGGCAAAACAGTGGAAACTGCCCCGAGGACGGAGGATCCGACGTCTGACGGTGCACCCGGTACAGTCGTCCATGATTCCAAAGCAATGGATCGCAACGCGGCAGACGATCGACGTAAGGGCCCTGCCGGCGAGCAACCGCACGTCGGACAAGAAGCCGAACACTTCTCCGACGCTTACGATTCCCGTCAGGTACGTCCTTTCTCTGGAAATAACAATTTCACTCGTTCAATGTTGAATACTGCTATTGACATTAACCTCTTTATCAGTGGGTCAGCCCTGACCCCTAGTGGACATGCAATTGTAACCCTGCAACATCCATTGATGCAAATGTATATTTTTGTGGGTACAATTGACTCTTACAAGGCTGACCATGAAAGGGAAGGAGTATCGGGGTCAGACATGACCTATCCGAAATATCGTATTCGGAGAATGTACAGTTTTATGGATACGTATGGCTCTTCTGGGTTCTACCGAAGAGTGCAACGAGTATTAGGTCTGTCATGAGTAAACAGCGGATTTGACACGTTCGTGTCAGGAAAAAGTAGTTAACAAATTGAAAGAATTTAGGTGGTTAGATGTTCTAGTTTCGTCTTATCGAGATCATTAAAGCGAGAAAGTAGTTTCTAAAGAAATTTTCTAGAAGTAATTTTTATTTTGTATGAGGATATATAATCTAGTCAATGCTCGTCTTGAGGATTAAAATTGTACAAACTTCCATTTTTGGGGATAGATTTAAATCTTGTAGCGCTGGTGACGACTGCTGAATCAGTTTTGACGTATGTTATATTGAATCTCTTATACGTACATATCAATGTATGTCTAATACTTACAGAAATGGGGATAAAGAGCAATGACTTCTCTCGGTCATGACCCATATTATATGTTTTTCTGGATAAATTTAAATCTTCCAAGATTCAATGTAAATGTTGATATGTGATAGGTCAGTTGTGATTCACATTAGATATCATGTTTGCGGATATTTAATTTAACTCTTGCAGGACTTAGTCTTTAATCGATGATATCTCTCAGTCATGACCTATATTAGATAAATTGTGTTTTTATTTTACCCATACATTATACTCCTTAGATTATATTATAGACCTTATCTCATTGGTAAGCACTGGAAAACTAAAGCATTATACAAAATTTAGGTGTGAAATCTATTGTACAACATTGTATGAATGGGTTACCTCATTTATCATGTCTGTATTTAACCAGAGAAATTAATTGTTTTAAGAGAATGTTACTAATAGAAGTAACTATCTTTTCAACATTCATGAAACTATGGTTAACTTTTCATTTATATTCTATAAGAAAAATCATTCCATGTATACGTTATATTTCACTTTGTATTTAATTTTATCTTTTCACTTTTTCAAGCGAAGCATTAGAGAAGAACATTGAACAATGACTTCTCTTATCATTATTTGTATTTGTTACTTTATGCACATACAAATTTATGTATTGTGTTATTTATTTTATTAAACTATGAATTCTTTGTTATAACTTGAAGGTACATACATGAACCGCTTCATGCTATCAATATTTGTACAATAGATTTCAAGCATGAAATTGTTACTAAGGAACAAATATAGAGATAGCACTGTATCCCTTCTGTTCCTCACGAAATTATCTTTTGAGAGGATTCCCAAAGGCAGCGATGTTTCATCAAAGGAATATTCTATACAAAATATTTTGAAGAGCATGCAAGGATTTATACATTGATTTAATATTTGCACATTGATCTAACATTTCTTACAGCTTCTATGTTAGATTACTAAATTGTTGTTCTGAAAATGAAAGTATAGGACTTGTACAGGGAAATAATATGATTTTTAGATATAACTTTCGTAAATATATTTAGTCCTCTTATAAGAGGTTTATAATTTTATGAGAAAATTGTGTTATGAATTAGAACTATTTCAACTTGCCTCTAAATTTATAATTCTAGCATAACCATCGTATCATTTTGATTTAATCATGAGTTTCAATGATAACCACCATATGGACTGTGACGAATAGTCCATATGGTTTGGGATGTAAACTAGAGCAGTACCCCATACAAATAGAAATAAGTGGAATAGTCAAATACGAATTAAATTGGTTATAGCCCAAGTAGGAAATTTGGTTGACAAATATATTGCGAATATAATCAATTTTTACCCCTAAAGTATTCCAATCGGCATTTACTAATTAAAAATTTCTCAGTAATACATCTATTTCTTGAATGATATACTTGTATTTCAATTATTCATTTTACGTTGTAAATACATAATTTCGTCCCCAATTCGAAAACCAATATTGCGTTAATGTTAATTAACGAAACAAGAACTTATGTTCTCAATTAAACCAGGTCTTTTTGTAATGTTCACGGTTGAACGACAAAACAGATATTATTCACGACGATTTAACCAACCCAATAATATCAGGCATTAATTAGTGCCGGTAATTACTCAAATTCATCGCATCAGTTCGATCTCTTCTGTGATTATTGTTGTAGCAAATTACCTAATTCTTTCGAATCGAAGAGCATCGTTTTCGATCAATATGAGCACATTCTCACGATTCGAGCTTATCTTAACATTCACTCGTTCGAAAAGCTTTCGGCCTCGAAATTCATTTATCATGAAACAACGTTTTTTAGATCGATGACTAAACTGTCTTAAAGACCACTGTCTAGACGCACTTTAATATTTACCATTTTAATCGGCTATAAATGAATTTCTCAAAATTCCGTTCCATCGAGTTATAAATAGCTTCGCTCGTTGAAAATAGCAACGAGATATTAGAATCTGACGAATCTTCTACATTCTTCATAATTTTTGGATAATAAAATACACGGTATTTATTGAATACGTATTTCCTAGGACACAACGGTGTTTACAGGCAAAATTGCATGAGTTTTCTTTTTCTTTTTAATTCATGAAAGAACATATGTATTTTTGAGTCTCGTATGTCGGAATGGTTAACACTACAACTACCATACCAGTCATTTCGACTGGTTCCTAGTTTTTTCTTTTGCAATTATTGAAGTTATAAAAATATTTTCATCAGAAATTTTCGGATGTACTTCTTTAACATTAATAAGGGAACATATTCAGATGCGAAAATTCGATTTTGATGAAACTTATGGGAGCTTATAGTTCTTTGAAAAATATTTGACACGTGTTTTTTTTTATCGGCAACCATCCACTTTGAAGGGGTGAAAACAGCCCTTAAAGTTGGGGATCATAACCACATTTTTTAAATTATTTATATATTTTTATATATAATTATATTATGTTATTATTATATATTTTTATATTTACATATTTTTATTGTTTAAACAACAAACTTTTGTTAAAATTTTTTCGACCTCTGGTTTCCGAGATATCTCAAAACTACCCCAACTTTGAGGGCTGTTTTCACCCCTTCAAAGTGGATGGTTGCCGATAAAAAAAACACGTGTCAAATATTTTTCAAAGAACTATAAGCTCCCATAAGTTTCATCAAAATCGGATTTTCGTATCTGAATATGTAAGCCTACCGAGCATTCAAATTGGCTGGTGTATATTGTCTTATAAAAGTGCCAAGATTTAATTTATTTGGATCATTTGCCATTTTCACTACAAAGTGTAATTGAACAAATAAATCTGTTAAATCGATTCACGTGGAGGCCATTTTATAACTTCAATAATTGTAAAATAAAATTTTCTGGAAAGGGTCATTTGATCCTCTGTGGTAGGTTTAGTGTTAATGGCATATATCTTACAATAAGAATTGTATGAAGTTTTAATAGATGCAGTCTCGTTATTATTACAAAGCAATGTAGATTTATTATTCGGTAGTTCTACTGTTAATCCCTCAGTAAGTTGTAAAATCGCAATCGAACGTGTTTTCATGGATCAGAATATCTCTAAAGATTGACCGTGACAATGCGTTATACTTGCCTCTTGTAATTGCATGACTAGGGTCGCATAATGCGATTATAGATATGTGCCGCTCTCTCATTGGTTAATAGCTTCACTCCCCTAATGCTGACGACGAAGAGGGATGAACTGCAATAGGGTTTTTTTCGGTTAACTTATCTCTTACGTAGGGTGTGGCCGACATGCAAAGTATCCAAGTACGCCTTCCTGAAGCTCGTTAAAAATATAACAACAAAGTTTACCATTCTACGCTGTTTATTTTCTTTTTTTACGGAAAAATTCGATTCGTGCGAAAATTGTAGTACGTCAAGAGCAGTTGTAATTTCTTCGACTTAATTACAATAAATAATGAAATATCGGAGAATTGAAATATAGTATAACCGATTCCATAACGAACGTGGTATGCGAGCCATCGAAACTCGACTACAGGAAGGGAACATTGTACGTTGTGCGTGCACCGTACGGCGAAGAGATTGATGCTTATAGTGGGGTTTTAATTAATGATTGAACTTTCTCGGAATGAGGTTTAGTGCAGTCAATCGCCTTTTCGGTCGAACTTTCCGCGAGATGAATCACGTGGCCGATGTAATAGTCGACTCGCAGTTTGAAGTTCGTACTTGTAGGCAATGCAGCCAAGTAATTCGATGCATTATGCAGCCTTGTGCAGGCTTCGATGCTATTTATGGTGGGCACAAAATGGTTTATAGAAGTTTCATTCCTGAAGTTTCAAATAAAGTTCATTTCCTATTATTTTCCCCGAAAATTGAAATTTCCAAATTATTCAGCTGCAACACTTTCGATTACATCCGACACATCGTTCTTTTCCATTTATTAACAATATACAGAATTATAATCAATCCGTAACTACAGTTAGTTCACGAGTCATTCAGATTCGAACAGATTTGTAATTGCAATCGAATGAATTTAAGTCGCAACCTCGCGTTCGATGGAAATATTTTTAGATACAGTTGACTGTATCGTTTTGCAACAATTAAGGAAATTTATCGAAAGCGATACAACGTTGCAAACGCTTCGAATGGAATTTAATAAACACGAATATTCCCCGATCAAATTGCGAAAACACTTTGCAACAAGATTTAATTTAATAACTTCGCTTCAGTTTCGATGCGGCACGAAGTTGCTGAGACACGCGAAGAGATTTAATTAGGAACAAATAATTTTATAAATTTCAGGAAACGAATAGGCAAGAATTGAAATCACGAATTCCTCACAGGAACGAGGATTTGCAAGTGGATGTTGGAATCGAATTTTCTAAGAGACCGATCGACCCTGTAAAAGAAGGGTTCTCTCTCAGGTAGCAGCTAATTTATTAATCAGTAGCAGCTCATTTATTTATCCCATCGCGAGTCCCCAGGGGTTTCAGATTTCCTCGCATCAATGTCGATTTCACGGGTTAAACCGATCGTGTTTGTGCCGAGAGGAAATGGAGCAGGATAAAAGATCTGTGACCTGTTCGTGTACGAAACACGGTGGCGCGTACAAGGCGAGCATAAACTTTAGCCTGTGACGCCATGACGAATACGGCGTGCGTTTCCTGTACGCAAGGTTATTTATTGCACGGCAAAACGAGCAGCCGGTACCTGCCCGCGAACTTGCCTCCGTTCCAGACTTTTTTTGGCACTGGATCTCCAGGAATCGCGATGCACGATCTCGTAATTAGTCGTTTAATTACAACGACTTCGGATGAAGCCCTCCAGGACGTTCATCCTTGGAATCGCGTCTCGTAGCCTTTTTTGGGTCTCGTCGTAAATCAACGATGTTGCGATGATCTCTGTACTCAAGAATTTCTACGATTATCTTATTCCTTCGTAAGGAGACGCTTGGACGGAGATTTAATCCTTTGCAGTCGAAGTAATTTTACTTCGAAAATCTATGCGTTTCTTCTGACCCAGAATAGTTGTGTTCTACGTTTTTTTTCCTCTTCTGCAGACGTAGATTCAACGATGTTGCGATGATCTCTGTATTCAAGAATTTCTACGATTATCTTATTCCTTCGTAAGGAGACGCTTGAATTCTACTTTGAAAATCTATGCGTTTCTTCTGACCTAGAATAGTTTCGTTCTACATGTTTGTTCCTTTTCTGCATACGAAGATTCAACGATGTTGCGATGATCTCTGTACTCGAAAATGTCTACGATTATATTATTTCTTCGTGAGGAGACGCTTGAATTTTACTTTGAAAATCTATGCGTTTCTTCTGACCCAGAATAGTTTCGTTTTACATGTTTTTCTTTCTCTTCTGCATACGAAGGTTCAACGATGTTGCGATGGTCTCTGTACTTGAGAATTTCTACGATTATATTATTTCTTCGTGAGGAGACGCTTGAACGGAGACTTAACCCTTTGTGGACGAAGTTATTTTACTTCGAAAATCTATGCATTTCATCTGACTCAAAATAGTTTCGTTCTACACGTTTTTTTCCTGTTTTGCAGACGTAGATTCAACGATGTTGCGATGATCTCAGTATTCAAGAATTTCTACGATTATATTATTCCTTCGTGAGAAGACGCTTAAATTTTACTTTGAAAATCTATGCGTTTCTTCTGACCCGGAATAATTTCGTTCTACGCGTTTTTTTCCTCTTTTGCATACGGAAATTTAACGATGTTGCGATGATCTGTGTATTCAAGAATTTCGACGATTATCTTATTCCTTCGTAAGGAGACGCTTTAATTTTACTTCGAAAATCTATGCGTTTCTTCTGACCCAGAATAGTTTCGTTCTACATGTTTGTTCCTTTTCTGCATACGAAGATTCAACGATGTTACGATGATCTCTGTACTCGAGAATGTCTACGATTATATTATTTCTTCGTGAGGAGACGTTTGAATTTTACTTCGAAAATCTATGCGTTTCTTCTGTCCGAGAATAGTTTCGTTCTACGTGTTCTTTATTCGCTTTCGCATACGAAGATTTTTACTAATATTCGCCGTTATAACAGTAAAATGTTTTTCTAATAATAGTAATGCAATTTTCAGAGATGCTTCAGAGTCACCATTCAAGTGCTGAGGGTTAATTTTTATATTCGATGAATTGAGCGATTCGTTTAAAAGACAGACTTATATTTTCCTGGATTTTTAAGTAAAATCTTGGAGAAACATTGTAAAGTTCTGCTTATAATTTCATTGCAAATTTTCGGTTGAAAATTTAAAAAGGAATACATTAGTCTTCATCCCTCATAATATTCAAGTACGATAATCTTCTTCTTCAACCCTTTACGGACAATCTGGTTGAATTACATCCAGACTAAAAATTCGCTCTTGAATTTCATTCTTTCAAATATTTATTTCTTCCCGTTACTGCTTCAAACATTTAACGTTTCGACGCTTCTGTATCAAACTAGAGGCTTCGATAGGTGTTCCAAAATTGTTTTGGATTTTTTGAAGGTGCCCACGGACGGATTAATAAAAATATCTTATCTCTCATCACACGCTGTAAGAAAATTGACGAGCAGTTTACTCGAGAATGTTTACGATTGCTTCGGTTCACCGGGAAACATGTTTTTCTTTGCGCACGTAATTTGGCCTATTGTGTTTGTCAGAGGAAAATGAAACGTTGTCGATGGTCAGGGACCGTATAGTGAGTCTCATAATGGTTGAATCATCCTACCGATAGTATTCAGAAATAGCCCGCGTGCATTAACGGATTTTAAGGAAAGGCGTTCGGTCATGAACGCAAACAATCCCGTGCTGACCGTTTCATTCATTCGTATGCCTGTCCATTAATTCAGGGTTCGATTCTCTACCGTTAAACTTGGCACATGGCAGTCTGCGCAAAACCCATAATAGCGGTAAACAATCGATATAGGCATCATAGCGACCTCGTTATCGACGGTCAAGCTTGGTGTTTGGCCAGACAAAAGGGCCGTGTTCTTTTGGTTCTTGTGAAAAAGGTGTCGGGAATTTAAAGCGACTCCAACACACAAAGGAGAAAAACGAAGACGAAACACTGTGCCAAGTAATAACTCTTTGCCTGGCCGGCTGGACCGAGCAAGAAATCGTCCTTTAGCTGCGCTAATTCGATTTTTAGTTATGAACATCGTTGTACAACTGTATTCATGCAAAATGGCACCGTTCCATCGACAAAAAAGTGTAAATCGCCGTTTGGCAATAAGGAAGACTCGTAAGAAGCGAGGTCAAAGATCCTATTAAGATATTCTTCCTATTATTCATCGGTTGTTTCTGGAGATAATTACTTTGACAAATTTTTATACAATTTTTAAGCTTATTTCACAACTATTAGTTTTCTGACTTCGTTAGTTAATTGCACAATTATTAATATTAAAAAATATTCACTGATTATGAAGACTCGTAAGAAGCGAGATCGAACATCCTATTAGGATATTTTTCTTATTATCCATCGTTTGTTTCTGGAGATAATTAATTTGACAAATTGTTATACAATTTTTAAGCTTATTCCACAAGTATTAGTTCTGTGTCTTCGTTAGTCAACTGCATAATTATTAATATTAAAAAATATTCACTGATTACGAAGACCCTTAAGAAACGAGGTCGAAGATCCTATTAGAAAATTTGTCTTATTACGCTTCGTTTGCTTCTGGAGATAATTAATTTGGCAAATTATTATACAAATTTTAAGCTTACTCCACTACTACAAGTTTCCTGTATCCGTTTGTCAACTACACAATTATTAATATAAAAAAATATTTACTGCTTACAAAGACCCATAAGAAGCGAGATCGACGATTCTATTAGGATATTTTTTCTATTATGCATCGTTTGTTTCTGGAGATAATTAATTTGACAAATTATTATACAATTTTTAAGCTTATTCCACAAGTATTAGTTCTGTGTCTTCGTTAGTCAACTGCATAATTATTAATATTAAAAAATATTCACTGATTATGAAGACCCTTAAGAAGCGAGGTTGAAAATCCTATTAGAAAATTTGTCTTATTACGCAACGTCTGGTTCTAGAGATAATTAATTTGGCAAATTATTATACAAATTTTAAGCTTACTCCACCACTACAAGTTTCCTGTCTCTATTTCTCAGCTACACAATTATTACTGTTAAAATGTATTCACTGATCGATACAGAAAACTGTCTCCTATGCAGGGTGTAATTAAGCAAAATTATAACTCAGACGTTATTCATTTTCCAAATCCACTGCTGCGATCTTTTACGTCTAGCAGCAATTGTAAAATACAAATCTTGCTAATCACGATTGCTATAACTACCAAAAAAGTAAATATTTCGAAAAATATGTTTTCATGATTGTACCATAATGCTTCTCTTCTATATGTAGTTTAAAATACCACGTTGAAACGCGAGTGCAGTTGCAGTTAGTAACTTCGCCGAACCAGTTCCCATATAAAATCTCATTACAGGATGATGTAGCGTGTTACACCGTGCAAAACATTCCTCTACAATTTTTGTCCACGTTACTAGATTATAACCCGTGTAATCGAGAAGATGGAATTTTGCAGAAATTGCGATACACGATTGTACGTCTAAAATGCAGTACAGGAGTAAAAGTTGTTTCACTGCGATTGCCGTCGTGTAATTGAATAAAAGTTGTCACTGCGTATTATCGATCGGATCTATTTGATGATCAACGTTAACGAGCTCGTCGCGCGCGGTTTCGGACACGGGTTTGTCTCGACAGCAGTTCGTTATTAATCAGCTAATAGCTGTAATTGTTCTCCGATGCGCAGCGGTGTACGTCGGAAGCCGAAGTCGGTGTCCTGATACCGCAGCGATATTGTAAAAGAATCATTAATTAGCCTGCGAAATAATTTCGCTGTTCAACATCGTTGCTCGCTCTAGGTGAAAACCGTGAGAACGCGTAGTCACCTGCATAGAGAATTCCATAACGTATTGTGTCGATGTTCGATCTGCAGTGCAACGAATGCACAGCGAGAGATGTGTCGGGGAAAGGATCTTCCCAAGACATTGTTCTTGATCATGAAACTTTTTTCATCCGGGAATTAATTTGCCGTTCACCAAAATGCCACTGCCAAAAACCCATTTTTCTTGATATTTCTCTGGAAATACCGTACGCCAAATAATGGGAGACACCTTTGACCTTTTTCCATCGAACGTTCTCTCAGTTTTTTTATCCGAGCACGGTTTTAATATCGCTACGCAGCGAAGCGAAAGTTGAAACATTATAAACACGTACAAAAATCAATTACGAATGGAATTAATCCTTTGCACTTGAGAGGTGACTCTCGCTCACCAGAATGTTATCTCGCCTTAAACGTTTCCTTGGCGCTTTTAGAAAAACAAGCGGCGTGTGAATAAGATCCTAATCTTAATCCTATAATCTTAACAAATAGGAAGCATCTGCCAAATCAAATAAAAAATGCAAAATTTTGCGAGAAATCTATAGTAACATGCCGCAAAAGAAATAGTTTTAGCATGGAAGGACTCAAGGGTTGTCACATGTCCGACCAATTGGAATAATGCAGGAATGACTCCTGTAAAAAGAATTTTACGAGGTGGTATTGAAGTTACCGTCAAAAAGCCTAATATTGTAATAAATTATAAAAAACATATGGGCGGTGTCGATCGTGCAGATCAGTATGCCTCAACGTAGTGTTTCCTGAGTAAATCTTTGAAATGGTGGCGTAAACTGATTTTTTGGGGGCCTAGAAATTTGTTTAATAAATTCTTATATTCTTTATAAAACCACTGAACAGCAGAGAAGAGAACAGCCGCTTAGTCACCTGCGGTATGTGAAAAACTTAGTTAACGAACTGACTGGAGATTTTCGACAGACACGTAACCGAGCTTCAACTTCAACCTCCAATTTCGAAGACATCCGCCTGAATGGAAAGCTGCATACTATTCTAACAGGAGTTAGGCAAGATTGCAGAGTCTGCTCTCAAAGAAATAAACCCGGCAAAAGACATCAAACAGCATATTATTGTAATACTTGTCTCGACAAACCGGGCATGCATCTTGGCAATTGTTATATCAAATATCGTACAAAGTAAAATTACAAAAATTAATGTTTGAGAAATTATCTTCCTAAAGATGATTAGGACGATAACGCAAGATAGGAAAAGGAAGGTAACGGAAGATACGCAAAATGTTAAAATATACAAATTTTACACATTAATTTCTATGTGTAATTATTTTAAATTAGAGGTAAGAAATTCACCAAAAATACTCCGAAACGTCTCGAGTGCAAAGGATTAATATCGCTACGAAGCGAAGCAAAAGTTGAAACATTGTAAACACGTAAAAAAATCAATTACGAATGGAATTAATTGAGCGCAGCCTCGAGACGACGATGGTCATTGTTAATTATGAGATCTGCGAATGGGACGATGAAAAGACGGAAGCGAATGGAAATTGATCATCGAATCTGCAAGCAAATGTTAATTCCTAGAAGACACGGTTTCCATTTTTCCATGTTTTGTATCTCGTGCAAAGGTACGTGATACGCTGAGGACAACGTTATCCAGGGATCTCGAAGGATCCCCGAGTCTCAATTGTTTCCGCCGTTTAATGTTGCGGAAACTAAGTGGCTGGTTTAAGGTGTGTCGCGAAGACACCTCTAGCGTTACAGAAAATGTTGTGAGGATGCTATAAACCGCGGCAATGATTATGCAAATTTCATGCTAATCGGAAAAGAATGAAGAGCCCGCGAGTTTGTAATTTTCGGGGCGAGAGATTCGGAATTCTAATTAATGCATTAAAAATGTAAAACACAGAACGATAAAGCGTAATAATTCGTGACGATGGCTGTAGAACTGCATCTCGCGAAATTAGTTGCAATGGATTTTATTTATTCGTGTTGCAACACAGCCGACAAGTTGAATGCTATGTCAGTCCCTGGGGACTGACGGTATCAAATTTACAAATTAATATGTTATAGATAATTCATATAATATTAAGAAATATTCGCACTATTTCAATAGATTCGATTGAAACAGAAAAGCGCAATTGGGCTAAGCGAGCTTTTTGCTTACGCACAGTTGCATTATTTCCGTTTGAAGGTAAATAAAATGTAACGCGAAAGCTAAGCAAAATGGCTGCGCATTCAACGTGTTAAGGATAGACGACATCGAAATGTCTGATCGGATCGATCGATCGATCTTGGTGGAACGCGTAATACATGCATTTTTCAATTCAGTTGTCGTCTATGACTATTGTGTATGATTCCGCGAGCTGTTATCGTTCAGTTTTGCTTGAAAACCACATTTTTCCCCAGTGCCGCCGAATGCTGCTGAACAAAACCTTACGAATCCGATGACCCAGATTACATAGCTACTTTACCGAGACTTTCGTGAGATATCGGTACATAGGGGCAGTCTCGTGTCTCTCCGGCTGAGAAACTGCTGATTTGTTCTTCTTTTTAGCAGGAACAGACTATGCGCATTCGGATAACATCGAGTTTACAAAACTTCATTTGTCACGGATCAAACAACCGAATGTATGTGCAGTGCGATATCAAAACTCGCGAAACGTCCATATTTGTGCGATGTCGAGATATTTATTGCAATCTGTTTTCATTATTATTGCTGGGTATTTCCTATATTTTCTTCGTGCGAGACTGAATCGACTACATTGAGATTTATTCGAAACATTGTTGGAAGTTTCGAGGTACAAAAGATTACTTTGTTGCGAAGCGTTCACTGATATTCGTCCGACGTTCGTCCGAGCGTTCATTCTGCGCGAACGAATTGTTCAATAAAGACGTTCTTTTAGTCGCCCTACACTTTTAAATAAAGGCAAGTTTAGATGAAAGGTGTAATTGTTTATCTAGACGCGCGGTCAGAGTGTATGGCAATTTTCAGGTCGATCGGAATCGAATTGCAGCCGTGGCGCGACTTTGAAATTTCGGGGCGATCAATGGCGAAAATGGGAAAAATGGGGTTGATAAAAGGTAGCTTCCATTCGAGTGCAAAGGGTTAATATTGTTCTGAATTTAATGAAATTAATTTGTTTCACATATAGAGGATCATATTGACAGAATCATTCAGATTAATAATTTCACATTTAAATCAGTCTTACATGCAGACATAGCTACACAAAATTATAAATTATAGTAATTATAAATGTACATCTAACTGCACCTGTATAATGTCGAGCAGAATAATAATGTAGAGCACATTATTCCTCGCTTGATTGAGAAATTAATTTTTCATGCCGTAATTTTCATAGAATTATCCTCGATGAACAATTTTATCATTATATGTGTGTGATTATGTTGCGAACGTTTATGAGAAAAATCAGTAGGTGTAATATGAAACATTGAAGCGACTAAAGCTGACTATTTCTGGAATCGTAATTTTTATAAAATAATTTACTGACAGTAGCTTCGGAAGTCAGTGGTTCCGTTGTTAATTGTGGGTCGTCCGTGTCAGTGGACTCGGTTCTAAATAAAGCGACTGCTGCTCCAATGATCTTGACGGATCGATCGCGTTTGGTCATGTTCAGTGGACACTGGATGACTTAGATCGAGGTTTTTCCGGAACGTTCGCATTAACATTGGATTCACGGCCGACCGAGAGAACTATCTTTCCAAGAGGAAAATAGCGACGCACCTTGACGATGCCTTCTAGAGTAATCAAGCTGTTCATGATTTATGCTTCGCATACCAGCGCTGCGATCGTCCATCGCACGCTACACGATGCGGTAATCCGTTCCTCCTCAAATATACGGTGAATACGAGCGATGGGTGAACACTAATTTTCCGATTCTTGATAAATTGTCAATATTTGAACTAGGATAATTTTGTTCAAAGAAGTAGTACAATAATATACCTAGCCTCGTGTTAAAGCTTGAAGCCACCTACTTTCACAGACCATTATTCATTCCTTTCTAGGATATTTGTACATGCTGTAGCATCTGGAAAACTGAGAACACGCTTTTGATCGAAAATACGACAAATTGAAAAAGCAGTAACATCGCCAAAAATTGATTCTTGAACGAATCTATTACAAACTTGAAGATCAAATCTTTCCCTTTATAATGAAGCATTAAAATTGAATCTACAGATTTTTTTACCATTTTATGTAATGAAATGAGGAACGAATTTGAAAGATAGCAGTGCACCTTTCATTGAAAGCTCATTCGTTGTAATGAGCTTCAATTGTGAAATCTAAGGTGGTTTCAGTTACAAGAAAAATTTGTCAATGTTTTCACACATGTTTAAAAGCGTAACATTGTTGACCAAAAAAGCATTTTCAGTTTTTCAGTCACACTACTAAGCAAAAATACCTTAGACAAAAACGATTCCAGGTAAATTGTTGAGCTAGTGTTTTTTATGAAGTTGTTACAGATTAAACATCGACGATTTCTCGAGAATGAGAAATTTAATGTTCAAATACTTTTTGAATCCACCGCCTGTACTTCGTTTCCCATAAACCAAGAAATTTATGATTTAATGCGACTTAGTCAAGAGGTTGGAGAATTAAATCAAAGGTCGACAACCTTTCGAATGAAAAGGTTCAAGTTAATTTGAAAGCTTTGAATATTCATTTATACGAATTCGAGATAAGCGAATTTAACGGTGGGATTTATTGAAGCTTCGATTGATTTTTATTGTGTCAGGCGTCCAAGTGAATCACCATATATAGTAATTAATAGGCTGCGAATCTTTATGCAAAATCAAAATTTGCCACGTCGATTACAAGAAACAATATCGCTCTTTCTTTAACAATCGTAATAATCTGAAAAATATATACCCACATTCTTATCTCCTTTATTTTATTTTAAGTATACTAAGCCGTTTTGGTCATAAATGCTTTTTGTCAATTTTTTGTCAGTCATGCATTTGTTGACGACGAGACGTGCTCGGAAATACAGAAAATCGTTATCTCAATTAATCAAAAACCTACAACCGAGAAGACACCGAGTTTTTATCGAATGGGTAAATGGAAATTTTGTTTTCCAGTGCTTAAAACGTAGCATAATGATCAGAGTTTGAATCTTGGAATAGTTGTATATGCATTGAATACTTCTAAGCGTAAATTGCATTTCTCAATGAATATTTACGTGGTATCGTTGGGTTAGCAGATAAACGGCTAATTACGTGACGATGTACGAGCATGTGATTTTACCGGTTTAATTAAAAAAATAATTGTACGCTCGAGTAATTTCAAAGTCTGTTTGTTCCCAGCGTGTTTAATCGTAGTGTATCGAGGCGAGAGAACAACAGGCGTAATTCAAATATCATGATGACCAATGAAATGCATAATGAGACGTATACAGTATACACAGCCTTCATGAATATACATATACACACTTACTATACAAATTCAAGGCGAAGGTAGCGCACTAATTCTCGAATTGCTAATAATTTAATGAACACAATAGCTGTCTTGTTAGTACTATTCCAACAAGTCTACTCTAATACCAAAATTGTTTAGAAATTCGCATCTTCATTATAGCATGCCGATAAAATTCTGTATTCAACGATTTCGAGTCTATTTAAAAATATGTTGTATTTTTGGTGTTTTTTATTTTATTTATATTTTCACCTATTACAGTCTTAACACTAGAACTACCGAACAATAAATCCAACGATTACATTGCTTTGTAATAATAACGAGACTGCATCCATTAAAAATTCATACAATTTTTATTGTAATGTGTACGTCATTAAAGAAGTACATCCGAAAATTTCGGATGAAAACATTTTTATAACTTCAATAATTGCGAAAGAAAGAACTAGGGGCCAGTCAAAATGACTGGCTTGGTAGTTGTAGTGTTAAGTCATGGTGTCGTTGGCATTGAATTCTATTTACATCCACCCCAAATTAGGGGTAGTTTAAGTCATCATATCATTGGTTTCGAATTCGAATTACATTCACCCCAAATTAGGAATAGTTTAAGTCATCATATCGTTGACTTCGAATTCGAACTACATTCACCCCAAAAATTAGGGGTAGTTTAAACTCATCATATCGCTGTCATCAAATTCGTTCACGAAATACAGACTCTTATCTTTCTTCGCATTTAAATCGTTCTCATTTTCATGAAAGCAAGCTGTGGTAATAATTTTTTATCTCAGCAACTATTTATCCGAACGATATGACGATTTCTTTATTTAAAGCAGAAAAACGTTGCGTGTTTCTACAATATTTTTTCGTTCACCCTTTTATAACTCAATAATTGCGAAAGAAAAAACTAGGGACCAGTCAAGATGACTGGCTTGGTAGTTCTAGTGTTAAATGTACATCGAAAATATGTTACATTATTTAAAACTCACTAAAATTATTTAGGAAAGAAATAAATGTTTACGTAGCTCCTGTACCTTGCAATTAATGCAGACAATATTTGTTTCGCATGAAAATCCGCAGTCTATTAATCACGTATTATTTTGAAACTCTTGTGCGTTGAAAATTGCAAGACTATGCCAGTTTACGACTATTTCTAGTTATTCCCAGTTAAGGTAACGTGGTTCTTAATCGCTTCAGTTGACCTCGGTCTCAAGCAAGATGATTGTCATCGTAAACTCCGCAACGAGATAGTCTCGGAATCATTAAGGATTGCTGATCGCGGCTTTGTATTCTCGGTTACGTTTCCAATGGAGCATGCCGACTAATGATATGAATCTATTGTTTTTTAATCGTTTTCCAGAAAGCCTGAGGACTCTAACTCGCTATAGTAACCGAGCCTCGCTATATCCATAATGTAGATTCTAGAAATTTTGAATATAATAAATCTCATTCATTCTAACAATGTCACAACACAGTCGAATACAGAAAAATGTTCGTAAATGGAGAAAATAAATAACTAAATCTCAAATATTGTTTTCTAATACATTTCTTAATATTTTAAATAATAAACTAGCTATTTCTTAGTTACACCTGCAGCGGTATTTCTACAACGGGTATATGTATTTTAATATTCTAGAAAAATGAAACAAGTAAGATCATATTTACAGTAGTCATTAATAATTTTTTTATTTGTTCGGTTCAAACAAATTTATAAAATTTTAACTCAAATTTGACCCTCAATTACTAAGCCTTTTGTACAAATTTAATATATATATTAATTTTATATATTAATTTTATATATTTTACAAAATTAATATATATATATATATATATGTATATTAATTTTATATATTAATTTTATATATTTTACAAAATTAATATATATATATATGTATATTAATTTTAAATATTTTGCAAAATCAATATATATTAATTTTAAATATTTTACAAAATCAATATATATTAATTCTAAATATTTTACAAAATCAATATATATTAATTTTAAATATTTTATAAAATCAATATATACATATATATATATATATATATATATATATATATATATATATATTTTATAAAATTAATATATATATTTTTTAGACATGAAACTTAAATTTTAATGTAAGAAATTAATTTATTATATATATTAAATATTTTAATATATTGACTGCAACTGCGTTTATGCAATTGTAAAGAGAAAGCTGTGTGAACAAAGTTAAGCATTTAAACAAACTTTACGTATAACTTTGAAGAAAATCGAAAGAAATTTTATTATAGTACAACGTAAACATATAACTTGCTGTAAGCAGTGCAACTTTTCGACTTTTAATAAAGTTAAGCCAGATAGCTGAAGTCTCTTACCGCGTGGCGTTTTCTTGCGTCGCGTCTCATGCAGTTGTCCCAAGTGCATAAACGCAAAAGTTGCATTCTCCACTTGTGGACGTCCGGGTCGTGGGATCGAATTATTAAAGGTAATTACACAGCGAGCACGATCTTCCGTCGAAAGCTTCTGCAGTTATTCCGGAGGACAGGTAGCGAAGCAGCTTACCCCCTCGCATTTGACTATGATCATACTCATAGTGATACTACCCTTCGTGAAACCCCATACGCCTACACAGAGAAATCCCCTGTAATTTTCCCTCGAAAGTAGCTTCTCCAGGTAGATTACGGTCTCAATTAAGGCGAAATTTTCTGATTACCCTCATTACGATCTGCATCCGAAACACCTGCACGAAAGGATGCTCGATTCTTCTCTAGTCACGACTCGTCGTAAAAATTCATGCACTTTTGAATCAGTCTGGTCGGTGCATCTCATGGTTCTGTATGAAAACGCCTTGGAAACTATTAATTCACGAGAGACTCTTATTCGAGTATCACTTTGAGTTACCTTCAATTATCTTTTGAATTCGTGGTGTTTGGAAGCGATGCATAGGATATCTTTCTGTAGCCATGAACTGCATCGATCGTTCGAACATCGTGTGGAACTATTCAGCTTTTACCTGCAACGTTTCTTGAAATCAACAACAGTTTCGTAGGAAGGCTTAACTATTAAGGAACGATATACAGTCATCGATATTGTACGACGTTATTATTGTTAATAAACGGTGGGTTTTGTTCTCCATCAAAATGTTCTCCATCAACTATAAGATGTGGGTGTTACAGAAGAATTCATTCTCCCTCTTAACCCTTCAGTAGAATTTCAGAAATACAATAATCCAATTAATATATACTATCCATTCATATCCACATATAATATTATATATAACTTTCACATTTTATAAAAATGATTTGAACACGAGGTTGATTAGATATAAATTGTCTTTCCTCTTCTGTAACACTTGCAGCAACGAAGATGTTATAATATCTTTAGTTACAAAGAAAATAATATGACAGGGGGTTAAAGCCAGAGGGACGCTGTGGACGTTGTATTCCAACATACAATATTGCAGCAAGTTTTTTTTCTGTCAGATGTTTACCGATTCAAGGACATAGAATGAAAGACGCAAGCATTATTGTTACACCTTCGTACGTACTAGTTTGAATGAATGGCTACGCGTCTTGTGGGACAGGGAAAGTAGATTTTTCACCATGGAGGGTGCAAGTTCCCAGTACGTCAATGTTTCTGAGACTCATTCAACGGTGGTTGTCACAGCTATTAGATATAAATTTTCCTCTTATGTAACATTTGTAGCAATGAAGATGTTATAATAACTTTAGATACAAAGAAAATTATATGGCAAGGTATTAAATGCTGGGACGCTATGGACAATTCAACAGACAATATTGCAGCAAGGTTTTTTCGACAGATCTTCACCGATTCAAGGACACAGAACGAAATACGGAAGCATTAATGCTACACCTTCATACGTACTAGTTTCAAAGGAATGGCTACACGTCTTCTGGGATAGGAAAAGTAGATTTTTCACTATGAAAAGGGGTAGTTTGTGGTACGTCCAAGTTACTGGGATTCATTCAACAATGATTACCGCAGCTG
>CM052093.1:14629982-14644457 GCA_028453745.1 Agapostemon virescens | reverse complement strand
TTTAATTCTATTTATGCGAACGTAAAGGTAAACGTTTTAACGAAGCTACGAACCATTATGGAGATTTTCATGTCGAAATATAAAATCAATCGGAGCTTGTTTTCTCGATAAATATTTCGACTTCGTTCAAAATACCGACGACTACGTTACTTATGAATAAACTGCTGATTGTATGATTTTCTGACAGGTATGAGTGGATCGAATACAATACTGTAAAGACACAAGAAATTTCTAAAGATACAGTTACATCATGTTCAACTCATTAGCGCATCGGATAAATAATATCTCAGAAATGTGACGAGTCTCGATAATTATATTCTAATTATTTTCATAACTCTCCATCATTGATTTTAAAGCAATATTTCAATGTGTTCACTACCGACGCGCGATAACAATTTTCTGTGGACATTTATTCAAAATAGACAATGTTTGAGCAAAGTAAAAATTTCTTTTTCCGTTCAAATTATCCGACTGGTTGAAACCAATTCATGGACGCTTCGGAATATTTGTTTAAAACTGCTGCTTTAAATTACGTGCTGATCCTCTTCACGAGTGCATAAAATCTGCAATCTATTCACGACATAGCGTTGCAAGCTAACAAGGGAACATATTCAGATGCGAAAGTCCAATTTCGATGAAACTTATGGAAGCTTATAGTTCTTTGAAAAATATTTGACACGTGTTTTTCTTATCGGCAACCATCCACTTTTAAGGGGTGAAAACAGCCCTCAAACTTGGGGGTCAAAACCATATCTTTTGAAATATCTCGGAAACCAGAGGTCGAACAAATTTGAATTCTTCTTTAACCTCTTAGGCACGGCTGAATTTTGCGCGGGGCTGCAAATGATACAGCACTGCAATGTGTGACGGATAATGCTGTTCTCTACACGAGTACATTGGAATGAAGTGTTTGATCATAAAATTATAATTTTTCTTCAAGATATGATACACGTATGTTGACTTTAACAATTTACTTTAATAATTAATAATACAATTGATAGTGGCGCGTCGTTCAGAGTGATGGCATCCGCGAAAGCCACTATAGTGACGCGTCGTACAAGAAGATGACATCCGCAAAAGCCACTGTAGTAGCGCATAGTGCCTAAGAGGTTAAATCGTGTGTTTTTCAATGGGAAGTGTAGTCGCGCAAGAAAATGTTAACACATTGAGCGCCGGTCCCGTGATAGTGCGGGTTTTGTAAGACTGTCACTGTCACTTGAAAGTTTGAACAATTTTGTTTCTATTAAATTGTACATGACGAATATTCAATCAAAATATACTGTTTTACGAAAATGTAAAAGGTTTTAAATATTTTCTTTCGCTATTCATTGTACAGAAACAAGCAAATGAGTTCATAATTAATTCAATGTAAACAAAAGTTTATTGTTTAAACAATAAAGCTATAAGCTCCCATAAGTTCAATCAAATTCGGATTTTCGCAACTGAATATGTCCCCTTGTAAGCGAACGAAACGTTTTCAATGGCCAGGGCTTTCGCAGACAGTCGTTCTTATAATTGCAATTGTTCGAGTTCGGAATGGTTGAGCGACTTGAATCCTTACAGCTTCCGGTGATCGTCGCGATGCACCTTCGCACTTTGCGGGAATAGTGTTCGAGCACACTAAATGGTTCAAATTGTCCGGGGATATCGGTGTGGAAGCGAGACTCGGCCAGCAAGGAATCGCGGGATCTCGATGCTCTTGCGGAGGTATAAATCGTATATTGTGCAGCGTTATTTCTGGCGACGTTGTTGTCTGAGAGACAGCGATTTCCAGGATGACGAGCGAGGTGATGCTGGCGCCCACCGCGGCGCCTGGGACGTCCAGACGAGAAATAGACGACGTCAGAGATATGGTTAGAAACGCAACCGTCACCACCGTTTATGTAAGTTAGCAGACTCTCCCTGTGTGTGATATCATGCTATGTAGGCCACGCGATTACGATGAATTTAATCTAGATTGCGAAACCGCGCGAGCACGCGACCCGCGGATGCCGGGTCAACTCTGACCCTTGCCAGCGTTGTCCCCCCTTTCATCAGTCGTTCATTTAACACGTTGAATGCGGAGCCATTTTGCTTTGCTTTGCCCATTTGTGCTTTCCTGTTTCAATCGAATCAGTGCGAATATTTCTTAATATTATATGAATTATCTATTACATATTAATTTGTAAATTTGATACTGTCAGTCCTCAGGGAACTGACATAGCATACAACGTGTTAATGCCTATGATCACGGACTGCTGAAAACGATTATTTTACATTACACTATAAAAATCATGAGATTCTGTAGATACAAGTTTTTAGCCTTTTTCTTCTTTGTAATATAGGATGAGGCTCCTATTAAAACTTTTAGCATTTTTTTCTTTGTAATATAGCAAGAGGTATCTAACTTGATCGCCTCGAATAATTTCTAAATTATACGTCGTACAGAAAAATCATTTCTGTAGATGTTACGTGGCATCAAGGGTGAAATTTCTTTATGGGGGTGTTGTTTAGGCGGTTTAACCCTTTCAGTGCCAACTGAGGAATTAAAATCGAATGAAAGATAGTAGGTTCGGTTTACGGTACCGAAGAGGAATTCGTAGATGAGACTAAGATTCTAATATTTTACAATAATAATGTATAGGATAATTAAAAAATTCAAATAGATTTCAGAAATAAGATAGAAATTGAAAAAATTAGGATAGGTTTATAATATTATTGGAAATATATAAATTGTCGTTGCTATAGAAATTAGAAGAATAAAAATTCCTAATAATCACACATGAATTAATTTAAACGAGTGGTGGCATAGTCCATCGTTCGCACACTAAAACGGTTCATGTTTCGATGAAAAATTATTATATGAAAAAATATTATACCCTATATTAACTTTTAGCACTCCAATGGCGCCTCTGAGGCGTCATTAAATATTGCCATACTGTTAGCCAAAATAACTTTGACCCCACTTTGACCTCATTAAAAAATCGGTAGAAATTAAAATATTGCGCGTACGAGTAATAGCAATAAATTTTACATGCACGAAAGGAAATGAGCCATGTAAAATGGAAATAAACTATTTTATGTAGAAATAAATGTCTTTATTTTCGAATTAAAATTGCTCGGAGTGCAAAGGTTTAACATAAAAGTTATACAAAATTTGACCTTACTGTAGTTGCGTTTAAAAAATCGGTAGAAATTAAAATATTGCGCGTACGAGTAATAGCAATAAATTTTACATTGACGAAAGGAAATGAACCATATAAAATGGAACTATTCTATGTAGAAATAAATGTCTTTATTTTCGAATTAAAATTGCTCGGAGTGCAAAGGCTTAACATAAAAGTTATACAAAATTTGAATAAATGCAACCTCGCTATCGTTACAAAGCAACGTGCAATTAGTCTATGATTTTGCTCGGTAGTTCTAGCGTAAACTTTTGAGATCACATTTTCGAAAATCATTTGACAACCGACACGTCGTTCCCGGTTTATCGCAAAAAGAATTTACTTCCCACGTCACCCGTCTGGTCTGCCATTTTCGTCCCCGTTCGTCCCGGTGTGTTAAAAAGTCGCAGAATCGTGCCAAATCTCTGACTCGAATGAAAGAGATACTGTCAACGACGAGGATTCGTTTTCGACTGTCGACCCACACTATCGAAAATGCGTCAGACGTTTGCTTTTTCCAATGTACCGAATAGGAAATTCCTTGTCGGCTAGCAACGAACCGCGAACCATCCGATTTTTTGATCGACCAACGATACCGCGTGCTGCTGATACGTTTATTCGATACTTCCCAATAACTCTGCCAGCGTTAAACAATATTCTGCCAGCTGCGAACACGAGTTTTCCCGTTAATAACAGAATTACCGAACGCAGTAATTAATTTTCCACGAGGAAAATTAAGGGAAAGTTCACGTTCAACGGGAAAGTTTATATCCCGTTTTTCGCTGATATTAGTTCGACGTTTATGGTGTCTCTCGCGTTGCATTTCTAACAGAGAGACACGGTATGGACGGGCTTCTTTGAACTGCTACCGTTCGACGACAATGTCAGTTGTTCACTGTCGCATTGTGGGATCGCGGCGATAAAGGACAACTATGTCAAGGACAAGATTTCACTCTCGAACCATGGAAGCGTCACGGTGTCTGAACAACAATGGTTGTTGAGAGTCGAACTGCTCAACATTTGATGCTGACCGAAGCTTTTTCGAATACGTGCGTTTCTAGCTCAATTTGCTAGCAAATTAGAGAATAGAGAATAGAATATTCGTTGTAATTTCGGTAGAAGGACCAACGCGATGATTTTGTAAATTTTTTGAAAGCCTAGACACGAAATATAGTGAACGAATTTAAGTTAATGTCGAATGGGAAGATTGACAATGTTTTACTTTTTACAATTAGGCTCTGTTGCCTCATTTTTCGATAGATACAAGATAAAACTTGTTAATACTGACTAGTTTTGTTGACAAATTACAAGCCTCAATTTGTTTTGGTTTTGTCAATTTCTATTATGAGTTTGAGTAAGACAATTCGAGTAGTTGTAAATTTTTCTTTACAATTTTAATAATTGTAAAATAAAAACGTTGAAAGCAGTGTTCTATGTTGCTGTTTAAACCGTTAAAGTGGTACAAAGTGATGTAGAAAAAGTTCAACCTTCTTTTTACTCCACTCTGAGTTTTAATTCTGAAGTTCATTTTGATTCCACTATTAAGAGTAATTCAAATAGGCGTGGCTTTGTTGTTTTCGTTTTCGACACATTGAAAATACTGTCCCATTATGCTATTTTGTAATATCTGTTATATAAAGTAATCTAGAAAAAGTTAAACTCTCTTAGAATTCAGTCAAGGTCTTCACTTTAATTCTATTTCGATTCCTTCATGAAGAATTGCCCGAGTAGGCGTGGCGTTGTTACTCTTATTTTTCAACTGACCGAGAACAGTGTTTCACGATGCTGTTTGGTTGTTCGCACGATACAGAGTGCTCTAGAAGAAGTTAAAACTTTTAGGAGCCCAATAATTGGCGTCCTAAATCCAAAGTCTATTTCGATTCTGCCGTGTAAAGGAGCCCAAATAGGCGTGGCTTCGTTGTTCTTTTTGTCGACCGATTGAAAACAGCGTTCCACGATGTTGTTCGGTCGTCGTTCGATACAGAGCGATCTAGAAGAAGTTAATTCTTTTAGGAGTTCAATCGAAGTCCTAGTTTTGAATTCTATTTCGTTTCCTTCGTGTATTGGAACCCAAGTAGGCGTGGCGTTGTTACTCTTTTTTTTTTTTTTTCAACTGACTGGGAACAGTGTTTCACGATACTGTTTGGTCGATCGCACAATGCAGAGTGCTCTAGAAGAAGTTAATACTTTTAAGAACCCAATTGACGACCTAAATCCAAAGTCCATTTTGATTCCTCCTCCAAGAGTAGTTCAAACAGGCGTGGCTTTGTTGCTCTCGTTTTCGACAGATTCAAAATAGCGTCCTATTATGCTACTTTATAATTTCTTTTATACAAAAGCAATCTAGAAAAAGTTAAATTCTCTTAGAATTCATTCTAGATTTTCACTTTAACTCTATTTTGATTCCTTCAACAAGAATGGCCCGAGTAGGCGTGGCGTTGTTACCCTTTTTTTCAACTGTCTGAGAACAATATTTGACGATACTGTTCGGTCGTTGTTCGATAAAGAGCCTTCTAGAGAAAGTTAATTCTTTCAGGAGTTCAATCAAAGTCCTAGTTTTTAATTCTATTTCGTTTCCTCCGTGTATGGGAACCCAAGTGGGCGTGGCTTCGTTGCTCTTAGCTCCAGGTCTATACTATGTTTTTATTGAAACGTTGGTGATGATGTTCGCTGTCCGAAACTATACGGCACTGGCCATTGATTGCTAAAAATGGCCGAGCGACTCGACAACGCTCCCATAAATCCCAACGGTATAATTTTCGTTATGCTCCGGGTGTTGTCGACTCGTTGCACAACTAATTAATAAGGTGATCACGTATTCCATCCGCGGAGCCAGTCCCGCGTCTGCACGGGATCCCAAGCTTCCTCTCTGTTTTGCGTGGATACTGTTCTTGAGCCGTGTAGGTTCGGAATGACGACCGCGGCTACCTACTTGCACGGACCGGTCGGATGTCACGAGAAATCGCATTCTTTCGCGAACATAATTCTTCGACAAACAGAACGCTCGTCTCGTCCGATGCGACGTGGGCAATCAACGTCTGGCCACTGTTGATAATTATAGAGGAGAAGGTACTAATGCGAGATACCCATTCTCTTTTATCATCTAGAAAGTCGCAGAATGGTTGCAAATTGAAAAATCGATTTCTAACGGACGCGTTAGGAGCAGTCGAACGTCGTATTTCCGCCCATATGAATTTCTCAATATGCAACGTTGTCGTACTTTTTTTTTAACGGGAACTGTAAGTCATCGTTTAACGCTTTGATTGCTGTGTCACCCATATATGGGTGAAAGAATCGTTTGTCTATGTTTAAAAATAAATTTGTACATTAACCCGAGAGGTGACCCTCACTCACCACATTATTAGATGCCGCAACTCGAAAGGTGACTCTCGCTCACCAGAACGTTATCTCGCCTTAAACGTTTCCTTGGCGCGTTTATAAAAACAAGCAGCGTGTGAATAAGATCCTAATCTTAATCCTATACTCTTAACAAATAGGAAGCATCTGCCGAATCAAATAAAAAATGCAAAATTTCGCGAGAAATCTACAGTAACATGCCGCAAAAGAAATAGTTTTAGCATGGAAGGACACGAGGGTTGTCACATGTCTGACCAATTGGAATAATGCAGGAATGACTCCTGTAAAAAGAATTTTACGAGGTGGTATTGAAGTTACCGTCAAAAAGCCTAATATTGTAATAAATTATAAAAAACATATGGGCGGTGTCGATCGTGCAGATCAGTATGCCTCAACGTACTGTTTCTTGAGAAAATCTTTGAAATGGTGGCGTAAACTGTTTTTTTAGGGGCCTAGAAATTTGTTTAATAAATTCTTATATTCTTTATAAAACCACTGAACAGCAGAGAAGAGAACAGCCGCTTAGTCACCTGCGGTATGTGAAAAACTTAGTTAACGAACTGACTGGAGATTTTTGACAGACGCGTAACCGAGCTTCAACTTCAACCTCCAATTTCGAAGACATCTGCCTGAATGGAAAGCTGCATACTATTCTAACAGGAGTTAGGCAAGATTGCAGAGTCTGCTCTCAAAGGAATAAACCTGGCAAAAGACATCAAAAAACATATTATTGTAATACTTGTCTCGACAAACCGGGCATGCATCTTGGCAATTGTTATATCAAATATCGTACAAAGTAAAATTACAAAGATTAATGTTTGAGAAATTATCTTCCTAAAGATGATTAGGACGATAACGCAAGATAGGAAAAGGAAGGTAACGGAAGATACGCAAAATGTTAAAATATACAAATTTTACACATTAATTTCTATTTGTAATTATTTTAAATTAGAGGTAAGAAATTCACCAAAAATGCTCCGAAACGTCTCGAGTGCAAAGGGTTAATATATTCGTTGCAATTCATTTAGTTGAGATCTGAAGAATAGAAGGAGGTTGAAGGATAACTTTGTGTCATACGTTTTAAGTTTTCAATTGATGCTTTTTGAGATTGTTGGTTGGACAGTTAAATTGTTAAACAAATTTCCAACGTTCAGTCTTAAGGAAATTTTAAAAGGTTCCATATACAGTTAAATAATTTTTCAGGAAAGCAACATTTTGGAAAACTCTCATGTTTAACCCCTTGGCATATTATGACGAGTCAGACTCGTCTTGAAGATTTTAACTAAAGTCTAACAAATATAAATGTTAACCCTTTCTTTTTAGACGAAATCAAATGTTGTTCGTTTGTAATCAACATTTAAGTATTGAAATAGATAAAAGCAGTATAAAAGATATAAATTGTCTTTTCTCTTCTGTAACACTTTTAGCGATGAACATCTTGTAATAGTTTTAGTCACAAAGAAAATGGTATGGAAGGGGTTAAAATATGTTTGGGAAATGAGGACTCAAATAAAATACAGTTTCCAAAGCAACGCGGAGAATCACGATTTTTTGGATAGCTCGATTAAAACTTTTTGATAGAGAGCGAAAGCTGTGGAGATCGCGGTGACCTCGAAATACAGAAATGCGTCTAGAGACGAATTACTCATCGGAAATGAGCGAGCTTCGTCTTGAATGAAACCTAAGAATACGCAGGAAAGAGTTAGCTAAAAAATGAAATCAGAAACTTTCTGTTACGGTGAGAACGTTAAGACTTTATTAAACCATAAAATGAAGGCTATTAAGAACGGATACTAATGGAAAAGTGTTATAGTCGTCGTACTAGCAGGTCGTATCGCTTCTACGACCATTATAAAAATTATTAATACGTGTATGGGTAACAGCGTTGACGTTCATCTCGTATTTTTATCGTTTCCTTTTTCATTATAGTAATTAACCCTTTTCACTCGAACAGTGACTCGGAAGCACCAGTCAAAATTGCCACGCCATAAAAAGCACGATTGTACGAGAAAATAGGTTCAATTTTATTCGTACAATGTAAAAAATATTACAAGAATGAAAATGTTCGATATTAAATATCGATGGGACGTAAACATCCACCACCGATGAGCACGTACAAAAATATATGCAAACTCTGATTAGCTTCTTAATTTGTCACCCACCCCGCACTGGTGGGGTGAGAGCAGTAGCGAAATGTCTCCAAGAGGGTGGTCGCTCGCTCGCTAATACCTGACGGTTTGCATCTGCAGGTTTATGGCACAACAATTGCTATTGCGTGCAAAAGACAAAATTTCGAAGGCGCGCGTGTCTGCAAAGGACAATCCTAATGAACCGACGTCCCAAGCTCTGGCAAAAATTCCAATTAAAATATCTGCCATTTCAAATGGACTCTTCGTTCGTTTAAAAATATTCTCAAGGTGCTATTCGCGTCATAACGTTAACGCGTCGGCGAAGACTTTTTTAACCCTTTGCATTCCAAGAAACTTTAATTTAAAAATCGAGACACTTTTTAACCTAGAATATTTTCGTTGTGCATAGATAGTTAATTGCCTCTTGTACGTACAAAATTTATTTATAGTATTCGTGTAACACTTCAATTTTTACCGATTTCTTAAATGCAAATATAGCGATGTAAAATTTGTTTTGAATAATAGTGTGACAGTTTTTAGTGTCGCGCTTAGAGGCGCCATTGGAGCGCTAAGGGTTAAAATTGCGAATAAACGGAAAGAATCGATCGCGATCTACAAACGCGCGGTGTATTGGTTAACATTTGTCCCTACAATGCCAGTTGAAATCGAGAGGGATTAAACGGCGCGATAAAATCCGGAGAGAGTATTCACTAACGTTTGCTTTCACAATGCAAGCTCGAACGAGAAGAAACGGATCTGCGAAGGATCGTCGTAAAGATCGGACGTTAAAATATCTCATTGAACGTGTATCCTCGGACGTGCCGGCGCACGTGTTGTGTCACAGATGAATAAAAATCGATGGAAAGCGTTGATCAGCGTTACCATAGAAGGAAACGGCTCGTTCTCACATTTCGATCCGCCTACAAGGATCGCAGAGGTCTCACCGTGAGAGTGAACGAGCATTCTCGAACGACTAATCCCTCTAATACCGCGAACCTATCGTTCCATCTGCGAAAATCGCACGAAATTTAATATCTAATTAGCCGGGGACCGTGCATAATCGACTGTTCGATTTTCAAGACAAATCGATCGTCACGGGCGGCCAATTAAAGCAGTTTACCCGCAGCTGGCTTCGAATTTTCGCTGAATTAAACGCCGCCAACTTTTTAACGAAGCAAACGCTCAACAAAGGCGATTCGAACGCCCGCCACCCATAGAATTCTGGAATTTCGAATTGGCTCTTACGACTTTCCCGTTTTCTCTCTTTCTCTCGCGCGCTTTCTCACCGTCCCTTTGAAGGCGCGATCATTCGCTTTGAATGTACCGGAACACGGCTTTAATGATCTTACTGAAATACTGAAGGGGCCACTTCGAAATAAATTCTGAAAGTCGCGTATCGCGGTGCGCCGACTCTTTGGAGAGCTTTTTTTCTAGTACAGTGCTCTTTCTAGCTGCTCTACTCGAGGAACTCTAGTTTCCTTCGAATCGTCACCTCGTCACTTCCGCCTAGCGGAACTCAAAACTCTCGGTCCTCGACGAGACACAACGATAGACTTCGTAGAGATGGAACGCACGTTTCTTATCTGGGAAATAAGAAAACAGCGTAAAAGTTGGGAAAACTATTTCGTTAGAAGCTCGTGGAAGCTCTTTAATCCATTGAGTGCTAACTACGAGATATGGACCGTTTATTTTGAAAGTGGTGTAAGTCCTTTTTTAAAAAAATGAGATATTACGTAATTTATGTTTAATTTAGTGTAAACATTTTATTTATAACTAGTTAGTATTTAATATCTTAAAAAATGCCTATACTTTGTTCAATTTAAAATTGGCCGGTAAAAGAAATTGCGTAACCATTGATTATGAAAGTGGTGTAAGTCCAATTTCCATAGACAGAAAAAATGGCATTACGAAAAAAGAATTTCCTGTACACACCACAGGATTATTACGACGTTATAAACCAATGTAGACAACATAGTAAATTTATTTTACACGAAATGAAACGAGAGAATTCCGTTTCAACAAAAAATCTACAAAACGCAATTAAAAAACAGATAAGAAGAAACACTAATGGAGAAAAAGTAAATTGGTTGCAAATATGTCGGATGAGATATTGCAGAAGTGCACCGTATACTATTTTATATAAAACATCAATGGAGGACACAGAATTTAAGATTCTAAATTTATCACCTACATGTTGGGGAAGGCCGCCAAAATTTGAAAATATCGCCCTGGCGCCTCTGTATCACGATACCAGGCCTATTACATACGAAAAATATAAGGATATGCAGCAGCTATTACCTTATATACCTCCTGTGCATCATGAATATTTCAAAACACTGCCACATGAAGAGCATAAATAATTAATAATACCAATATCTTGTGTTAAGTTTAACAATATATAAATATAATTAACGTTCAAAATAAAAAATACTAATTCTATTTTATTTCTTGTTATTATTTATAAACAAAATTGGATTAATATGAAATATATTTTAAGTGATATTTGTTATTTCAAAATTGAAATCAAATGATATTTACAATTGACTAATTATGAAGGTGGTGTAAGTCCATTTGCAGCCTGGAAATATATATTATGTTAGTTAAATTCGCCTAAAAGAAATTTATATAATCAAATTACATATTGATAAATTAGTACAAAAATTCCCAGACTTCGCATAATTACCCTATATTTTTTAATTGTCAGATCTGCTAATATTTAATTTTCTCGAAACAGAAGAAAATTGACTTGCACCACTTTCAAAATAAACGGTCCATATCTCGTAGTAAGCGTCTGTACCAAAACTACCAGCTACGAGATATCTCGTAGTGGGTGCTGCAAGTTTAGATTGGCTACAAATGGCTATTTGAGTTAGGAACTATTAGAAAGGAAGAATGAAAAATGTATATAGTGTAGAGAACATATTCATTATCAATTTTTATTATTAAAATTATTATTAAAACTATATATTAAATTACTTATATTAAAATAAAACCGTGGCAGTTAATGGATTAACACGTTGGATGACCCACAATGGTCACCGGTGACCGGCGCCATCGCGTCGTTTAATACTAAAACTACCAAACTAGTCATTTTGACTGGTCCCTAGTTTTTTCTTTCGCAATTATTGATGTTATAAAAATGTTTTCATCAGAAATTTTCGGATGTACTTTTTTAACGACGTGTACGTTACAATAAGAATTGTATGAAGTTTTAATGGACGCAGTCTCGTTATTATTACAAAGCGATGTATATCGTTGGGTTTATTGTTCGGTAGTTCTAGCGTTAAGAACGATTATCGTTAAATTAATGGCATTGAGCATCGATTTATTATTACGGAAGTTAACGAAATTGTAGTACGAGGTGAGAGCTTCGTTATACAGTGATTAACAATTCTCTTTAATAGCATTGATCGCTTCTACGAATGAAATAAATAAAACTTGTCTGAAGTACATAAAATTCGCTCGGCATTCAACGTGTTAACGACATTGCAACACTAATCCCTAAGTCTCATCCCTAAGTTTTTCTTATTCGCTAACTCGTGTAACACTTTGAGTGCCGTTCAGATTTGTAATTAAAAACAACATGGCATACTCAGAATAATCTAGAAATGTTTTAGAATTCTCCTTTGCATTCTGTGATTACTCTTCTGTTTTTTTTATGAATTAATTTATTCGAATTTAAAGATCAACGTCATTACGCAGAATCCTTATGGAGATTCAAAACAGAAATTCGATGCAAGCTTATTCTCTTGATAAATATTTCTGCTTGATGCAACATATTATCGAGCTTATATTACTAATGAATACACTGCTGGTATTACGAATTCGTAGCAGTAACGGATAAGTGAAAAATAAAACAGTAAAAACGTCAAAGGATATTGGAATATCATTGCAATATTCTGTGCTCATTGAAATGATTGAAAGAAGATATACATTTTCATTCAACTCCCACGGTCTTCTTACGACTTGTCGTTGAAAATGTTAGAGTATTACACGGAGGTTTGTAGTTGGCATACTATTATTGTTCAATCAAATTTCAAAAGTTTCGATTTTCCAGTTCAGGGTTGGTTTCTTTCAACATGGCTGCCTCGTTCTGTCCTCGAGAACAACTCTCGCAAATAATTAAAGTAAAATGAGAAATAAAAAAATAAAATAGGAAAGTAAAATAAAAAATATTTGCATCGATGGCAAAACGCAAGAGGCAAAATAAAAAATGATTTCTTCTCCTAATTATCTTATTAAGCTGAGACTTATACAGCAGTGTTCTTAAATCATTTTAATATGACCACTGCTTTGAATCGCGCTCGCCCATGTTTATCATAAATATCGCCTTTGACTTGTTCCGCCATGGAAGCGCTATCGTAGCACAGGATCACCTTCAACTTTTGAAATTAGCTCTATCTTGTAGAAATAGTGTACGCGTGGGTGCGCGTGGGTGTGCGGACACGGTATTAACTTTATTTTCATGGCTCGAGCCCGTTTAGAAGTAACCACCCATTGCTCGTAGTTGCATACTTTATTGCCATAACTCGTGTAAGCGATTTGCCTTTCAATTATGTGTCCGTGTTTCCTGCATTTCGCAACTAGGTGCTCGTTTCTTTAACCCTTTCGCTTCGGCTGTCCAGTCCGTCGAAGTATTGTCACTGAATGGAAGCGCGCGCCGTGAATATGTGCAATATGCGTTGTTGCTGTATATACGTTTTCCTAGGTCTTAAATAACAATTTTGCTAAATAAAACAATCTTTGCTATAATATAATGAGTATAATTTACGTCTTTGTTATTATCGACTGATGCTTCGTTTGGATGTCGAATATATGGGGTGACGACTCAGAAGTCGTCGCGTGGCCGCCGCCTATAGTCGGCGGTCGCACCCACAGGTCATATTGTGCGCGTCGCTTATAAGTAGCGTTCGAAGCGAAAGGGTTAAAGAGGAAGATTTGGGGAGGATTTTAGCGTTTGAACCATGTCGATAGCGCTGATAGAACGACTTCAAAGATTGCCAGATATTGCCAAATATTGAAGGGGGGACCCCCCCCCTGTCGAAAATCGTGAAAAATTGGGAGAAAATTTTTAGGTCCCCAATTCTTTTGTAAATTTTCCTACAAGCTACTAAACGCGTGGGCAGAGTGTAGGGCAATTTCCAGATCGATCGGAATGGAATTACGAAAAATGTGCAGATCGGGGAAATCCGCCAACCCCCAAACTGATATTTTCTGAGAGGGATAGATATCGGTCGAAAAACTTAGTTTCCCAGATTCTTTTCTAAGTCTGGCTACAAGTAACTGGACGCATAGGAACCGTCTATTTCAATTCCCGGGTCCATTGGAAGCGAATTACGGCGGTGGTGCGACTTTGAAATTTTGGAGCTGGTGAAAATCTCGAAAATGGGCAAAATGAGGTTGATAAAATGAAGCGTCCTGAAGTCCCCTGAAACGCTAGCCTAGAAAATGAGTGCTCTTCTTAAAGAGGAAGGTTCGAGGAAGATTTTCCCGTTTGAATCATGTCGATAGCTCTAATAGTTTGGTCGAGGGACGCCTTCAAAGATTGCCAAATATCGCCAAACGCTGAAGGGACGACCTGTCGAAAATCGCGAAAAAATGGGGAAAATATTTCAGGTCCCCGATTGCTTTGTAATTTTGGATACACGTTTCTAGACCAATAGACAGAGTGTATGCCAATTTTCAGGTCGATCGGAATCGAATTACGAAAAATCTTGAGATCGATGGAATCGGCCAACTCCCGAAGTTGGGAAACTGAACGGGGAAGTCGCGACCCCAACTCTCGAAACCGTCTAAAAAATTAGTTTCTCCGATTCGTTTCAAACTCTGGCTACACGTAACTGGAC
>CM052093.1:14615279-14629882 GCA_028453745.1 Agapostemon virescens | reverse complement strand
TTTCAGCTCGATTGGAATGAAATTGCGAGAAATTGTTGAAATAATTGAATCATGCATTTGGATAAATTCATTTTCAGATTCATAAATTAAATGTTACTATTGAAGCACGCGCTGTAACAAAAATCGTACAAGTGTTATGAGAAATTATCGAATTAATTCAATTATTCGTTTAAGTAAACTCATTCTCAGATTCATAAAGCAACACGCCCCAGTAATTTTTAGCGACCCGTATCTCGAGCAGCGTAATGTTACAAAAGTATACTGAAACTAAAACTACAACTTTTCAGAATGTTTCGTCCTCCATTTCCATAGGAATTTGTAATATTTGGACGTTTTTCAAAAAAGTTCCACGGTTCGTGTTTTAAGCACAAGCCGTGCAAGAGTTTCACGGCTTTTTCAACTCGCGTTTTCGGGTAGTACCGAGAAAATAAAAATCGACAGTAAAAGTTGACGAAGTTTGAACGGTGTTGTTTGCGCGGTAGAGAACACTTCCGGTCCCGATGGTCAAATTTCTGTGTTTTCCGCGGATGCTGCAGATCGTCCAGAACTGTCCAGAAGTCGGCGTTTGCATTGGCTTCCGCGAAACAAACCATTTTCGTCCACGAGCTTTCGCCGGGTTGTTCGGGACCGGTCCAAATTCATATTAGTCGGAGTTCCTGACTCATCGTACGAGGATTTTTATAGTTATGCACGGGGTGTGTTGTGCCAGCTGACTTTCCAGACAGAACCGAAAACGTGCCGAAATGCGAACCGCTGGTTCCCATTCGTGGAAGAATAGCTTGAAAACGAAGCCGAAAAGAGCTAAAAGCGAACTTTCGGGGCATGGACAGGTGCGGCACAGAAGGGACTCGAAACTCAGGAAAACGTGACGGAATGGTAAATGGTGGAGGCAGTGCTGTTAAATTATTTCTGGATGCAAATTAAAGTCCAGTTTTCTCGCGAACGCGCGTCACACGATCCAAACAAGCGGACACGGTGTAGAAATGCATCTCGCGACTGTGATCGATGCAGCAACTTAATTGAATTGCATCAACTCGATACGTTGCATTGCAATTTTCCTTAGATCTGCAACGATTACAACTTCTTCGTCGTGTAGATTATTCTAAGTGCAAAAGAAAATTTGTGTGTACCGTTTGTACAGATTCACTCTAATACTCAAACATTGTGTTGAAATAAAACAATGTATGCTCGTTTATGCTTTCATTCACAAACAAAATTGAGTCTCCTTTTGTCTTTTAGAGAAACTTAATTTATTTCTTCTCCGATATATTTGCACAGTAGATAGAAACGAAAAAAGAAATTACAACAAAGATTTCGCACACGTGTTACTTATTTGACCGCTCGCGGAAGAAGAAGGGCTATGTGACCTATTATATTTACGCTTAGCGCTAAACATAATGTAACTGAATTCAATAGATGTCGTAATCAGCCTGAATACCTCCAACACATTGATATCGCACCGACAGAAGTTCATTTCAACGTGAAAGACAAAGTTAGCAGATTATGTCCGAAATCTCACGAGTCTGACTCGATATTGCGTGGCTAGAAGTTAAAGAGTACAGTGAATAAACAATATACCAAAGAAGCATGAATAGTAAGAGAAAAGAGAAATTTTGTTGTAAATAACAATCTACACTGTTTGTTTAAAAAATGGCGAAGAAAATTGAATTCGATATTTCGGCTGTCGAAAATGAGGCTTGTAACGATATCTCACAATGTATTGACAATTATTGTAAATTGCTGTTGGTGATTTTTATTGTGCTCTAAAGTATAATGTTAATTTATGTTAACTATTGTGAAAATTTTCCTAGTTTTCGTGTTGTGATTTTTTAACATAAATAATCCATAATAAAACAAACAAAATATTATATCTTTTAATCTATTTAAGAAAAGTCTTAACCATTTGGTACTGTGGGAACTCCGCTTACTTTTCGTGGGCTGGGATTTCGTAATTATGCGAATTTCACTATACACGGCCAATCGTGTCCCTGATCCTTGCGTGGGTTCGTGGTAGCACTGTACTCTTTCAGAGATTTAGTCTACCGAATAACAACATCGACGATATCAAAGTTGTCGCTTATAAGTAACTGATAAGACGTTAAGCCTTTGCACTCGTATTTAGAGTGTGACTCGGTATCAATTTTTTTCTCAGGAACTCTTATCTCGAGTGTCACTTGGTTATTTTCTCATTGTTAATTTAGATACGCATTATATTTTACTATATTAAACTTCGGTGCACTTGGACGAACAATATACCGGGTGTACAAATTAATTTCTAACCCTCATGATTTGGCATTCACGACTTCATTTCGTTACCTGATTTGTTGAAAGTTCGTGCTTATTTAAAAAAAAAATATTAACATCAGTAAGTTTATATGATTATAAAAGAATCATACCGGGTGACGTTACGATTTTTAGAATTTTTAGATTTAGGTTACAGCCGATAAGTATAACGGTTCTGGACGAAACCTCCGTTTATATGGCGAGATCAGTTCTAGTTGAGTTTTGTCGTTCAGCGTGTCATAGTCGAGAGGGAAATTATAGAGGATACACCTTCCATATTGATAAATCAAGTGTGATAAAAGTTATAAAAGAGAATGTGTATGAAATCCCATTTACAATAATATTCCCAAAATAATAATGACAAAATTGCATCTATTCAGATCTCGTACAATTTTTATCGCAATGTCTGCTTCAACAGAGAAATTCATTCGAAACTTTCTGGTTGAAAATATTCTTATAATTTCAGTAATTGTAAACGAAAAAGTCAGGAACCAGTCATTTTGAGTGTTAATTAAATATCCGTGGAACGGAGTAGACGTATACAGAATTCAATTATTTTCATGAGTTGAATGCATTTTGGTTGTTCGTAAATGAATATCAAACTTATAAAACAGGGATCATTAATTAATTTGTACATCTACCTTGAATTATACATCTGAAGCAGTTATTGAATCCTTAGCACTCTAATGGCGCCTCTGAGGCGACACTAAAAATTACTATTATTCAAAACAACTATTATACGACCAAGTTTGCATTTTAATAAATCCGTAAAAATTGAAACGTTGTACGTACAGATAACAGTAATAAATTTAATATGCAAGAAGGGAAATGAACCACGTGCAATGTAATTATTCTGCTTAAAAGAAAAGTCTTGATTTTCGAATTAAAATTGCTCGGATTGCAAAGGGTTAAAATAATGATTACCAATCTTAAAATGATTTCTTACAGTTTAACACTTTAACTGCCAGAACAACAACCTTAAAAATTCCACAAAATCAAAGTGATTTATTTGATGAAACAACAATTTAAAATTTAAAATCTACGACACATTCTTCAACTTTCTTGTATTCTGCAGATTTCAACTAAATATAGTGCAACGATTATATTAATGTAACAATTTATTTTAAAAAATGGACAAATTACTCTGTTACCCATATGTGGGTGACATGGCAGTCAAAGTGTTAAATAAGAGTCTTAAAATTATTGTGGACAAAGTACGTAAGAAGTTGTAATGCAAAGGGTTAAATTAATAGTTTAATCATTTTAATGCGTTCATTTGCGCGTTTGATTCTCGAATGAGAGATAGTTAGGCTGTTGAGAAACCGTGCTAACATGGTAGAAGACCGCTTCACGGATCCGGTATCAAAATACAAACGATATCCTTCCGACTTCTGCTAACGTATTCCTGTACCTGAGCCGATAACGATAAGTTGACGCAAATATTACACCACCAACCGTAAAACGTGTCGTGCTTCGTCTCTGATAAGGTGCACCGGTCAGATAAGATTGTATTATGTTCGGCGAATATTAACTAGTGGCTATCTAAGAGGCGCGGTTAGATCCGAGTAAATTTCAAAATAGAATTTCTGCTGATCAAATAAACCATTTCAAGGGGATTTCCTGTCTCGATTTTATGTCTCGGTGCTTAACAGTCGACGGCAATAAAACAACCATGCGTTTATCTGCAATTTCTGTTGCACTCACTGCACCTTCTTTCCTGTTCAAACGGAAAGAGGTTCCGATGAAAAATATCATACTAATCCATTTCTTTCACTGACCACCAAGTAGGTCGGCCTAAAGCAAGAAAAGATAATCGACGATCTTTTCGATACGATATCTGACCAATCGTGCTGCACTTTTCAACCTAAACGTCTGCTTATCTTTGACTAACCTGGATCCGTGTCTATCAAATTGCGTTAAATAAGTTTATCAGTTTGTAAAACTATGTTTCTGCGAGCGTAGATCGGTTGGTTTTCTTAAAAATTGAAAAGTACAGTAATGTTTCGATGTACAGCTAACTTAGACGATAGACGCCTGACTCGATCACTTCGAGTGATCTAAGCCTTTGCACTTCAAGCTTTATTAACCGTTTGTACTCGAATGGTGACTCTGGGGCACCACTAAAAATTGCAACGCCATTACTTGAAATAATTTTCACATTACTATGCTTGCATTTAGGAAAGTGATAACAGTCTCACTGTTCTAAAGACGAATAATAGTAAAAACCTGAATATGCATAAGAAGAAATAAATCACGTAAAGTGAAACTTTCGAGACCAGAAGACAAGCAAAGGATTAACTCGAACCCCAATGCATTTTTTTAAACTAGAATATTTTCATTCTACACGATATATTTCATCTTATGCATACGAAATTTATTTACTATTACTCGTCCTTAGAACGATTAAATTTTTACGAATTTCTCTTTGACACATGCAAAACGATGTAAAGATTGTTTTAAACAGTGCTGCAGCTGTTTTTAGTGGTGCCTGAGACTCACCGTTCGAGTGCAAAGGGTTAATACTACTTTTGAGGCGACGCTAACACAGGAACATATTCAGATGCGAAAATCCGATTTTGATGAAACTTATGGGACCTTATAGTTCTTTGAAAAATATTTCACACATGTTTTTTCTTATCGGCAACTATCCACTTTGAAGGGGTGAAAACAGCCCTCGAATTTGGGGGTCAAAATCATATTTTTTACTACATTATAGAATTTTTCTCTGGCAGGAAATGCCTTACACGGGAACATATTCAACTTATTGGTCAAAACCATATTTTTTGAGATATCTCAGAAACCAGAGGTCAACAAAATTTGAATTCCGTTTTAAATCGTGGGCATTTTCAATAGAAAATATAATCGCGCAAGAAAATTTTATGAAAAATTAAAATAAATAAATAATAAATTTAGTTGCTCCCATAAATTTCATAAAAATCGGATTTTCGCATCTGAATATGTTCCCTTGTAAGTCGCGTGTTTGAATTCAGGAAAAACGCAGATTGTCTCTAGCTCCGTCTTCTAATCCTGTCGAGATAACCCAGCTTGCCTTTCTTTATGTGTGTGTGTGTCATTCCTTATCATCTGTCCAGTGTCGGAATAGAACGCGTAGTAGTACGCAACAATCGCAAACACTTTGTTCGGTGTAATTTCGTAGGGAGATAAAGTCGGCGGACCCACTAATCTGACCGTAATTAGGTCGTCTACTGTACGAGCTGGGAACTGCCACGGGGGAAACTTTGAAAAACCCAGCTCGGGACAGCGACGTTGAAAGCTTAGGCGACTCTCCGGGGGTTGTTTCTGCACGGCTGGCTGAGAGCAGCGTGACTCCGGAGTCTCCGTCGTTATCAGGGGCCGAATCCAAACAAATGTTAAGTAGGTGTCAAGCGGGAACAGACGGGAGATCCATTTTGCATGCTCGTCCCCGTCGGAGACAGCTTCTGCTACCTTTGAGGTATAAATACACGGCGGCGGCGGCGGCGGCGGAACGAACGAGCTTTTACCGCGAAGCGAATGGGTTACTCCCCTTCCGGTTTCGATCCCTTCTGGTCTAATGCAAGCTAATCGAGAGAGATCGCGTTTAGCGGCATCCCCGCCCTATCTGGCATCGAATCTTCACGGCAGAGTCGACGTTTAACGTTAATTATTGCGCGGGTTGTTGTTCCGACCGCGACTGCTTCTCGATAATCGTCGCTCGTTTTCCCCTGTTGAATATAATTTATCCTGTCTAACAAAGGAAGCTGTCTCATCGCAGCGTGACCGGTTTTCATAACCTTACCACCAGATGCAGAAATGCCGAGTATGCGTGTCGCGATGCGTGAGTATCGACCCTCGACTGCATTGTATCCCACACTGGAAAATTCGGTCGCGCTTTTGTCGAAACAGGGTCAGCTTCATCGATGCCTGCTGAATTGATGCAACTCCGATGCATTCTCGCAGAAAGGAAACCTTCAATAGCAAGGAAATTAACTCTAAACCTACCCCTCCGTTTGATCAACATTTAGAAATGTCAGTTCAGAGGTTACTATCTAGCAAGGGAAAGTTACGATTTTTTAAAGATATACAGAAGCGACTTTTAGCTTCGTATCGGAATTTTTAGATGGTCATAATATTATATTGGGAGTACAAATGTGTCTTCACCGTTTAAAATTAGATAGCTCAACCGGTAAGTTATGGCGGCTACTGTCCGATATGAGACGTTCTACCGTAAGGTTGCACATCTGTTGACAACATAATCTCGAAATATTAGCAATTGTATATCAGCGTCGTATATTTTTGTCGTGCAAAAATGTCGAGGTTTGACTGGAACAAACGTCATTTGCAGGAAGTTCTGAATTACTTCTTTAATTTGAAAAAATCTGCAGCCGAGGCGCATCGATTGCTTGTATTAAGCGTACAAATAAGTCTCCGCCGTTTGAAATCGGATAGGGCAACTAGTAAGTTATGGCGGCTGCTGTCGGATGTAAGACGCCGTATCGTAAGGTTGTATATCTGTTAACAACATAATCTCTAAATATTAGCGATCGTGTATCAGCATCGTATATATTTTTTCAAACACCTTCTTGCAACGTCCATTCCGGTCGCGTCCTTGTTTTTACACGTGTTCCACCATTTTGCGTTTCGTACTTACCTTCGCCGACCGTATCAACATTGTCGTTAGCTATTATCCATCGACCTTATCAAAATAAAAACTTCGCGTCCTATACAAAGAGTGCTGCTAGGCGTTGTGAATCTTTGGCAAAACTTCTCCCAGTCCGTTCTGAAGTTCAAACCACCTCATGCCCAATTTAACCCTCTAAGGGCCAAATTTTTGTTTATAATCCTACAAAAATTGAGGGAACAAAAAATCAGAAATTATAAACCTATATATGCAAATGAAAAAAAAATTTTCCGTTTAACACTTTGACTACCAGAACAACAACCTCAAAAATTCCACAGGATCAAAGTAATTTATTTAATGAAACAACAATTTAAAATTTAAAATGTACGACACATAGTTATCCTTCGACCTTCTCGTATTCTCCAGATTCCAACTAAATGTAGTGCAACAATTATATTAATGTACAAATTTATTTTTAAAAATGGACAAATTACTCTATCACCCATATGTGGGTGACATGGTAGTCAAAGAAAAATTTTTCCGTTTCAACAATTTTATTGCAATATATTCACTATGTGACTTTCAGGTAACAAGGGCCTTTAAAGTTTGCACTTCTGTGCATAAAAGCTTAAGCGTGAAATTCCATAAAACAATTAAAAAAGTTACGATTTTTCGAAAGAGACACAGTAGCGACTTTCAGCTTCGTGTCAGAATTTTTAGAAAGTCGTAATACTATAAAATGGCGGAGTGCTTCTTTAAAGTCTCCGTTTCCTAGATGATCAATAAAATCGTATCAGCGGCAATGCAGCGATCTCCGAAACGGTATCAACGACAACGATCGACGGAAGCGAAATAAAACAATTTATTCGCGTTGTAAACTCACCGTACAATAAAACGGAAAAAATGTTGTTTCCGTGGAATGTGCAGCTTTCTCCGGAAAAAAATCTCGAAGATCAATTTTATGGCTGGTTCGAACGAACGAGCGTTGTTAAACCGAACGCTACGGTTTTCCGTAAACGTGAAACGACGCGCGTTCGTGGCGTGCAAGTTGCATTTTGCAGTGATGCAATGCAGGTCGTTCACTCATCGATAGAAACATATCGACCAGGATGAATCGTCTGGGGAGATTTGTCGGATGAAATCGTGCGACCGGTGTGTGATATTGATCGGGTCGAGCTGGAACCGTGACACTCGCTCAATAAATCATCTTCGAGCCATCGCTCGTCTCGAGATTTCAATTATCGATCCCGATGTATCGTGTTGCCAGCTAAATTCTATGCAAGAACTGCGATATGCAAAATGATAGCGCACGCAAGCAGGTCTTTGACTTTTCGATCTAGACAGCGTGGAAGTGCAAATGGCGTGTAAATATTACCATGTACGAGCCTGAAAACGTAACTTAGATTGACACGAGTTCGACGAGTGCTGGAAACCGTGTATTGGAACAGGCAGGAGGTGGTCCATCAATCACTTTTCCATTTCGAAGAGCAACGGTTTTTTTTCGTCCACGCATAATCTTATTTATGTTCATCTCGGTACGAGGTACACAAACGTCGATTGCGAGCGGTCGAACGACTGCTTTCACATTTGTGATTTTGTAATCGTTGAAATTGTAAAGATGCTTTTGCACTCCGATATTTTTAAATCAGTTTCTTCGGGTGAAACAGGCGTTGTAAAAATTTGCAAAGAATCGAAATAAATTCCATATTTCCATAAATTCCATTTAGGTTTAAATAAAAATTGGATAATAAGCATAATCATTGTGCATTTAATTTGTTACCGTTTTTTTCATTGGCGGAAAGACGAGGCTCTTTAAATGAAACCACCGTAGCAATAATTCCCGCTTCTCTAAATAAAGATCCTGTTCTGTTCTTCTTATTTGACGACACTCGTTCGTTAAGCATTCCAGAAGGGAAATAGGTCAAGTTGTATAACATAGTAATCACGAACGTTACGAGGCGTTGCCTTCTGTTAAGAAATCCAGAAGACACAGTTCTCTGCCGCGGAGTATGAAGTCGTCGGTCGTTAACCCGTTGTAATTAACGAAGAACCAGCCATGGTCAGACGGTTCGGACTTTAAGCGATCATTGCGTTCGACGAAGAAGGAGAACGAGAATCACAGATACGATCAGCTAGAGTTTCCGGTTATTTGTCGGCGATCGCTTCATTCTTCTTCTCTATCTTTTCTCTTTCAAATAGGATGATCTTGTGATTTTGTAAATTATCGTATTTATAGATTCTCCGTCTCGATGACTGCTTCATTTTTAATTGGCAAAAATTGAACGGTCTTGTTACCGATAAACAAAGGTACTCTTCGTCGAGCGATTACCATTTCATGGTGCTTCCCATTTTTCGAATCGCGCCTAGCTCAAAGACCAAGCAAACGAACTCATTTGAATAAGATGATCTTCTGATTTTTTTTAAATTATCGTATTTATAAGATCTTCGTCACGATGCCTGCTTCATTTTTAATTGGCAAAAATTGAACGTTCTTATTATTTATAAGCAGAGGTGCTCTTCGAGCGATTACCATTTTACCGGTGCATCCACGTTTTCGAATCGCGCACAGCTCGAGTTCAAACGAAACCGTCGAATTTGTGAATTGGAAAGTTAACCCTTTGCACAGGAATAGTGACTCCGACGCATCCAAAGTATCAATAAGATAAAATGGATCAGGTAGAATGCAAATATTCTAGGTCAGAAGGAATGTCTTGGTTTTTTAATTAAAACAGCTTCGAGTGCAAAGGGCTAAATTAAACGAATTTCGCTATCTGAATTGCTTTCGGAGCTGGGTAAAACAGTCTTGTGAATACTAACTATTAACCCTTTGCACTCCGAGCAATTTTAATTCCAAAATCGAGACATTTCTTTTGCGTAGAATAATTACATTGTACATGGTTCATTTCCTTTCGTACATGCAAAATTTGTTGCTATTATTCGTACGTACAACGCTTCAATTTTTCTAGAATTTTTTAAATGCAAACATGGCAATGTGATAGTTGGTTTGAATAATAGTATGGCAATTTTTAGTGTCGCCTCAGAGGAGCCATTGGAGTGCCAAGGGTTAAATAATCCTGTTAATTTTAAAGTATACGTACAACTTTGAAAATAAACTTTATTTATTTGATCCAGGAAGTTTTTAAAATCGAACTCACGCGTGTTCGTATAGAAGTAAAAATATTCGATACGAGAGCTGTTAATAAAAATCGTTGGTGCACAGGTTAAATTGAAAATGATGGATTCGACGTATGCCGGGTGTCGATGCAAGCGTTGCAACGTGTTGCAACATGCAGAGGAAGCTTCGGTACGACTCGTTCAGCGAAAAGTCGCAGTGCACGATCAACCGTACGGAATCTCCGGCGTTCCTCGCAGTAGTTCGACGAGAGGAAAGTAGAAAGTCGCGGGCCACATGCCATATTTACAGGTTTTACACGTTAATCGGACGTGAAACGCGGCGGCACAGACGCGATTCACCCGGCTGAATTGATACCGTCGACTCTCATTACTGCATTACGCGTGCATCTGGCTCGGGTGTTGCATTCACGCTTCGGGCACGGTCTCTTAGGCTCTTTGACGCGCACACAGTCCCCGTGATCATCATCCGTCCACTATCAAACATTCTTTCCTTCACTGTTCAAAATCCTGCTGGACTGTCTCGTTAACGCGTTAACCCCTTGCCCTGCGACAACGAGTCAGGCTCGTGATTAAGATTTAGAACTGAATTTTCTAAACGTGTAATTCCTTAAGGGGGGAATACACTTTAGAGCCCCTAAAAATAGTGATTTTTAGGAATTTTTTTCTCAATAACTACAAAGCGAATCATTCTCAAACTTTCATGGTTATACTATATCTATATTTAAACAATACAAAAAATTTTCTATTTTAATGATCAATGTATTTTTTTTTGCAATATTTATAAATCTTCACAACTACGCTCCACGCGCATCGTCAGTTTGTGTACATCCTAGAGCCTCTAATTTTCATCTGAAACAGGAAAATAAAAGTTTTTTTTAATCCTTATAAAATTATCTCGTCGATGAACTAAAAAATTCCAACAAAAAGTACAAAAATGCTAAAATTTTAAGCTTTATTGAAAAAGTTACGATTTTTCGCTAAAAATTTCGACTTTATAATGTAAATTGAAAAGAAAAAATGCAACTATTTAGGAATTCTTTTAGTTCATCGACGACATTTTATCATTACCTAACGAAAAGTCGCCTTAGGAGTTCAATTGGTCCAATAGATCGTTCTATATTGTGTACACAAGATTCAGAAATATGATATTGAGAAAAGCGCGTTTAAAGTTTTTCGACTGTTAGAGTAGTAGTTATTGAACACTTACTTCTGAAGGAAACTAATCCGCTATACCAGGGCCATATAGTAAGCCTTCTGTGGCTTCAAAAAATTCATTTTGCTCCATTTGGTGCATCCTACGAGAGATTCGTGCCTCTTTTGTGCTGCTTTGTCTGCGGCGTTCCTGTCTCGTTATGTGCTGCGCGTCATACGTATCGGCAAAGAATTTGCATTGTTGCCCGATATTAATATTTAATACATTCATTATTTTTAATATAGCTGAGTAGCCCTCGTTAAAAATGCCAGCCACAATAAAGGCGGAGGTTTCGATAATTTTTGCTCCGGAATTTAGATGTTTTGGATTTAGGCGCCAAACCGTTGAATTGAAACTTTCATTGCAATTCTGTGTGTGTCCACCTAGACACCTGGTTAGTAAATCCTCCTTTGAAAGTTCTTCATATATCGGTTTTAAATGTTTAAGGACATCTGGGTGAAGTGGACTAGGATGATTAAAATTATCTAATTCACCTTTCGCTTCAGCTTTGCACCACTTGCAAGTGACGCTTACCTGTTCGGCTAGCTGTATCTCCCAAAATACATAAAATTTTGCTCCGTAACTTTATACACGTATTCTAGACACATACTGGAATCAATTTCAAACAGAAAAAACATCGAAAATTTTTATCTTATAAAGTGTATTCCCCCCTTAAGCAGAACACCTTCGACGTAACAGTTTTATTTTCATCAATGCTAAACACTATTCTCCCAAATTTTGTCTTCAAGCTTCTCCTATTGTTTCTTTCCACCTCCACTATAAAAATCGCATATCAGTCAGTCAGAGGGCGAGCGAGTATCCGTTCTTGTCAAAACATTCATACAGCAAGTATTCTTGTACATTGGATTTACCATAGTCGAGAGTAATTGTCATAAAATTAACATGACATTAAACATCAGTTTATAGCTGTCGGGATTAATTCAGTATCCAGCAACTAAACAATTCTTGCTTCTATGAACGCAGTAAATAAAAATTATGTGATGCGCAAAAAGTACGCACAGTGTTCATCGTATTAACCCTTTGCGCCATTTTAATTCTAAAATTACGAGATTTCTTTCAACTTCGACCATTTTTATTCTGTGCAATCCTTTTTACACTGTGCACCCGATATTAAACATGTTTCCTCGTACAGCAGTTGAATTTACAACAATTTATAGAATACAGACGAATTTAATAATATGATAACTGTTTCGAATATGCTATGACAATTTTTACTGGTGCTTCAGATTCACCACTCGAGTGCAAAGGGTTAATTTTTAAAGCTTGACAAAGTTTCAATCGCAAAGCTTTCGACCACTTGCGATCAACACGGCGATTAACTTGTTAGCTTCGGTGCGCCGTTTTGCATTCGAATGGCGGCTACTAATCGGTGCTGTTTCGAAAAATGCACAACTGGTGTCGCGCGTAGTTTCACCGCAAGCGACATGAATTGTGCGAGATCTTCTCGTTAAGCCTGGAACACTGTTTCAGGAAATTGTTGCATTCGAGCATTAGCCTCTAATCGGCAGTGTTTCGAAAAATGCACTATTGATGTTGCGTTCACGTGCGGTGCTCGCGAGTCGGCGTCCATCCGGCGAATCATCGACCGCGCATTTACCTTGCACCGGATAACGGTACAATCCTGATCCGCGTTTTCGCTGCTTTTTAATCCATTTCCTCGGTGCATTTTTGCAGCAGTGAATCCGGTTAGAATTACTTGTCTGCAGGAATTAGGTTCGGGCCGATATTAATTTATCTATGGACAAGGTTCGCCGCCGATCGATCGGTCTTTCGTCGATTCTCATAATGTTTGGTTTGTATCGATACACGTCGCCATAATTTTCTGTTTTTCTTCGTCTGTTTACAAGTATCTGCATTCCAATGAAATACAGATCCTTAATCTACTGCCATAAATTATAGCTAACCAACGACTATTTTTACTGGATTCTAGAATAACATGAACGAACGAATAAGAAATTAATGAACGTTACATTTGATTGCATCGGTGCATTGCGTAAAGTTAACATTTTTATTCTTAATTTTGCTGAGTTTTTAAAAGTTGCATACATATCTTATTCGTTAGAATAAGATCACAGAAAACAATGAATGTTATATTAATAGCATTGGTGCATTTCGTAAAGTTAACATTTTAATTCTTAACATTGTTCAGTTCTTGAAAGTTGCTTAAATATCTTACTCGTCAGAATAAGATCGCAGAAATCAATGAATGTTATATTAAATTGCATCGATCCTTACTATAAAATTAAAACGTTCATTTTTAACAGTATTCGGTCTCTTCAAACTCTAAGAAACATCGTTTTGTGTAACAATTCACAACTTAATAAAACTGAACAGATAATTTCAGTCGTGAAAGTACAACTTGCTTAACAGCATCGTTAGATCCCTCATGAATTCATCGCCCTGCGATTCCTTTCATGACTGCAACGATTAGATCCTCTTTATCGTTCATAATCTCCTAAAAGGAGGGGAATCTTCGTATCTCCAGTGCTCTAATATTTTCTGTAATGGCCGTCCGTTGACGGCTGAAAAATCGAATTTTGTTTCGACGTGAAAGAAGTTAATTGAATCTTGTCTTCTTGAAGTTTAATTTTCGAAGTTGCAGCTCCGGCGAGCTGCATAGTCGGAGGAAATTTATTTTTACCGCTGCCATAACCGTCGGATCGCTTCTCTTTGAGCATTGTCCAGTGTCTCGTGGCAAGATTAATGCACCGTGACTCGATCTCTTCTATCGATGACTACTTTATGGGATTAGGTAACGTTACGCGCGCGAAGACACGGTTATTATATCACGTTGAGTTGCATGCCACGGTTTGATGAAATTTAATTCGTCGATTATACGATTTCCTGCGTGGTTAAAAATTTCTGTATCGGAATGTTCAACAATTAAATCGATAATGTCGCATAGTTTTCCAAACGGCGTAGGAAATCCAAATATTCCTTAATTCTCAGATTTAATAACTTCGGAGAGTGGATTTGATCAAATATTTGCAGTTTCGACGATCACGTCTGTAAGATCTCAGTTTGCTCACCCGTTTAAAAATAATTGTTAATCCAAATCCCAGGGGAACGATTGTTGCTTATTAATCGACTATCATCCCGCGACCTTATTAAATTAGAACTCTGTATGGGTCGATCAAAGTTCCGTAGGGAAAGTGTCTGCGTCCCTAATTTGGTTTGGGAGTTTAAACTACTTTGACCAACGGGTGGATACAGCTTTTACGAGTCATGGCCATCTAATTTTCAAGTACCCGCTGCCACGGTTCTGCTTCTGCCGCAATACGGAAACTATGATATTGACATTGTCCTTTTCGATTAACCCATTTTCGAAAACTTTCAGACTCTTAGATACATCAAATTCGTTTACGTGAAAAA
>CM052093.1:14581621-14608001 GCA_028453745.1 Agapostemon virescens | reverse complement strand
TTAGCGATAATAGATCAGACGATTCCTTATTAGATTCCGAGTCCGATGAAAATGTAATAGTATTTCTCCGACTACGGATAAATGTCATTGACAGTGACGAAGAATTTAGTACTCGAACCTCGTCAGGTGAGGAAGATGCAGGGCCACAAAGAATTGTCTGGCACTATCCCAGACGAATAATAATATTTGTTATCGCCCTTGGAAAGGAGATTGCCCTAATGTCCCCGAAGCACCCCATTCTCCTGTGACCTATTTTCGAAAACTATTTGACAAGGAAATTATAAGCAATATATAGTTGACTATACCAACATGTATGCACTGCAATGTGATCCAACAAAGAGATTTCAAAAATAAAATGTTCAACGTCAAGTGCAAATTGTTTTATGGAATTTCACGCTTAAGCTTTTATGCACAGAAGTGCAAACTTTGTAGGCCGTTGTTACCTGAAAGTCACATAGTGAATATATTACAATAAAATTGTTTAAACGGAAGAATTTTTTTTCATTTGCATATATAGGTTTATAATTTCTGATTTTTCGTTCCCTCAGTTTCTTTTGGTTTAAAAACAAAAATTCAGCCCATAGAGGGTTAAAATTTTCTGGTGCAACTATATTTCTCATTGAAAAACACACAATTTAAAAAAAGATTAAAACTTTTTCGACCTCTGGTTTCCGAGATATAAAATACCCCAACTTCGAGGGCTGTTTTCTCCCCTTCAAAGTGGATGGTTGCCGATTGAAAAAAACACGTGTCGAATATTTTTCAAAGAACTATAAGGTCCTGTAAGTTTCATCGAAATCGGATTTTCGCGTCAATTTTTTTCGATTAAAAACAAAAATTAATAGGTTTTTCAATAATTGCCCTATAACAGAATGAGGCTTAAAAACTGCGTTAACATTGTAATTCGTAACGAAATTATTAGCTAACGTTACTTAGGAGGCCTTGTTGATTGGTAATAAAAATTGCTGTCGACGTTGAGGGATCCATGAAAAAGTTTTCAATGATGGATTATGAACTTAAAAGATTTTGAAATAATCGCCGGTCGATAAAGCGTTAAGACGCGATATTGAACCAAACAGACGAACGTTGATTTTACCCCACATTTTCATTAAATGGCATGCATGTTGCCGCCCTAAAAATAAAAATCACACGGTTGCAAAATTTCTAAAAGAAATCCGCGTTCTTGTGAATTTATTTGCGTTTTTAACTCTTAACTAGGTTAACGGCGAATTTATAATTAGGATTATTAAGCAAAAAATGGTAAAACTCTCTTCGCGTCTAGACGATCGTGTTGGACGTAGCTCCGAATTTTTTCAGGCGAACGAAAGCCAATAGTTCGTCAAAAAATTATCTCCGATAATTTTCGATTATCCGAATATTGTGCAACGAGTTTCTCGATAGCTAGTTACCGTTCGATAGCGCAATATGGAAATGTCGTGGCAGGAATAACTATTTCGTTAGCTTCAATCATTTTACATCTCGTTTTTGGTGTCGCAACCCAGATTCCTGTTCCTGCGGGAGCACCGCGAGCAAATTCTCCTTGGAATTTCATTTGTCGGTGATATATGCACTTTCACGGTTTATTTAACGGATTCGCAATTTCATGCGAAAACTGATCATTTCCGCGGAATTGCGCGTGTCTAGTTTCGCCGAGCCACGCCTTCTCCAAACGCATTTTAAAAGGTATATCCTATGACGATCGATAATCGCCGTTAGTTTACGCTAATTTTTTTTTTTTGGGAACTGCGCACACCTTTGAAGGTACTTTTTTGCAATTTTTATTAAAATTGCTTCCTATTTGCTTCTCGGAGCGAGGATCGTTTTCAAAGTCTCGTTACGTCTTTCGTTAACTACTTGATCCGTTAATTTGACACCAAGTTCTTCGGTGAAGGGCTCTCGAATTTAATCATTTAATTACGCGATTCGCAAAAATATTGGATCATTTGGAAAGTTGTACGAATACCGAAATTTGTTTCTCTCTATTGTCGTCACTTTTTGTGAAGCTTCTAACTGTAACATTTGTTGCTACATTAACCATAAAAGCTGTTTAAATGTTTCTTGGGTGGAATAATTATGTACACTTTTCTAAATACAACTTCGCACGTTTGTAAGATATTGCAGGCATTTAAACGTTTTTAGCAATGTTTAACTGTCGACGCGTTGGTTGCTGCGGTGAACAAAATATTGTTGTACGAATATCTGTTTTATGTATTATAATGCGAGACAGGCGATTGCGAAATTTGTTTCTCTATTGTCATCACTTTTTGTGAACCTTCTAACTTTAACATTTGTTTCTACATTAACCATAAAAGCTATGTAAATGTTTCTTGGGTGGAATAATTATGTACACTTTTCCAAATATAACCTCGCACGTTTGTAAAGCATTGCAAGCATTTAAACGTTTTTAGCAATGTTTAACTGTCGACGCGTTGATAGCTGCCATGGCCAACAGCCACTGGCATTATTGATCTGCTTGAAAAACGATTGTCATAAAACAAATGCTACAAGAATATCGATTTATTTGTTCTGAAATGAATTAAATTTTAGCGTACGGTGCAAAGTGCAAAATAATTAATAACAATTAAATAGACAAAACATTTACATAGGGACACCGTTAACACGTCAAAAATTATTTGCACATTCTTACTTTGTAAATTCAGGGATAGCGCTAAAATTTAATTACGTGTATTGTTAAGGCGTAAAAATATAAAAGTTTGTATGCAAAGCGAAACGATCAACGAAGAGAAAGGCAGTTTATTAGCTTCGATAGTATTTTTCGTGAAATTCTAAGAAACTCTGAAACAATACCTTAGGAAAACGTGTGGCCCGAGTGACCATCAGGTAGAAGAGTCACACCTGGCCATCCACGCGGTTCGCCGACGCTCGCACAAATTCCGGGTCAACCAAGGACACAGGTATTTTTCCTTTGCGGAAAAATGCTAATCGCTGATTGGTGCGCCCTTTGGCTACCACTCTACTGTATAAAGCGTAACGCACGAAATACAAGGACTCTACCAACAGCCACGAACCCACCGACAAAGGTACCACTGTCAATCGTCGTATCATTTAAATTTCGACCGTTCACACATTAAATTTATTATATTCAACGAACTTGATCGATTAACCTGTTCGCACGAGATTAATCTCACAATGTGAAATCGAACCCATTGAGAAATTATTTTTCAATTAAACTGCCCCGGAGCATTTCGGTGCTGTTGCTCTGGCGCCGAATTCACGTGCATTGCGTTTGCAGTGCTCTTCTGCGTCGAAGTACTTTTGCGAATGCGGCGTACAGACGGGAACAATGTCGTTTTTGAAATGTCGCCGATGCAATTATCGGTGCCGGTAAAATATGGAACCCGATGGAACACGATGGCCGTGTTTCGAGCGAGGTAACCGAATGTTTAAACAAGCCCCGGAATTTTGCCCGGTCCTTTCCGCCCCGTATTCGTCTCGAGGGATGACGGTGGTGCATCGAATATTGAAGACGTTTGAGACCGCTCGGACCTTTTCACCGTGCCAACGTCCCCTTAAATCGTTTATGCTCCATACTTGATTATCTGACCTCGCCAGAAGTTTTTTACACGCTTTTCACCAAGTCAAATTCTCTATTTGCTGGCTTTTACGAGCAGACTGTGCGCGCACCTTTATGCATTTACGGTCGTCTGCAAATACGTGAAATACAAGCGAACGTGTGTGTACGTCGGCAAACATTAATATGGTACTTCGATTCCCGTTTCGACTGCCAGAGGAAACCTAATTCTTAACAACATTCCGGCAACCGGAATCTTTTTAGCAATTTCTAACCCTCGGACGGTGGATCATTTTTACAATTTTAGAATTCGGTCATGTTTAACGTGGCAAACGTACCACAGTGAGTCGAACGATCATTTTTAGATTTTACGATTGTCGAAGTCATAAAATTGCCTTCATAGTAAACGATTCAATGGATTCTTTCGTTTAATCATATTGTAGGATCTCACAAGGAAACATATGAGCCGTTCATTTTGAAAGTGGCGTAAATCCATTTAAAAAAAAAATATCGAGTCAGCTACCATAATAGTTACATTTTTACAAGATCTTTTCATTTTGAGACAACTTGTTACTAATATATTTAAAATCGTTAAGATTTTATAACATGAAAATTTGCTGGTTAATGATGTTGTTAAGTTAATGAAATTGCTGGTCAAAATCGGATTTTCGCATCTGAATATGTTCCCTTGTTAGCTTGTAACGCTGTGTCGTGAATAGATTACAGATTTTATGAATTGCAGATTTTGAACGGAAAAAGAAATTTTTACTTTGCTCAAACATTGTCTATTTTGAATAAATATCCACAGAAAATTGTTATCGCGCATCGGTAGTGAACACACCGAAGTATTGCTTTAAAATTAATGATGGAGAGTTATGAAAATAATTAGAATTCAATTATCGAGACTCGTCACGTTTCTGAGATATTATTTATCCGAAAAAACGGGCCAGGAATCGAACCACAGAGCCTCTCGCTCTTTTTCTAATCTCCTAACGTCTATTTGATCAGAAGGGTTCCTAATCTCACAATATACATTGTAGAATGCGTTACACGCTGTCTACTGTGAACTGCGACCAATGAGATGTTTGTATATTACTATTCCAATATTTGTTTAAGGAGACAAAGGCGAACGGAAATTATAAACAGTTTTCGCCGAACCTTTGACGAATTGACTTATAAAACGGATTTCTGTTGAATAAATTAGTTAAATCACCTACAATTTCAGAAGTGGGATACAGCGTGAAATTTAGAATTTTTGTTCGCGGCTATCGGTATTTAGACAATTTGAAGAATCTTGATTTTTATTTTTGCCGAACCTTTGATGAATTGACTTGTATAACGAATTTAAATCAGAGGCAGATGCGAAAGACAGAAGCCTCGAGATTATTATTTATTATATATAACACGATATTGGAAATATAATACAAGTTGCAACGAGTCGAACGTCGTGAACAAAATGTGTACAATCTCTGTACAGCAGAACACGTAGAAATTATGTTTTTGATAATTAAACTATAATTTTTCTTAAAGATATGATGCACATGCTTCAGCTTTAATAATTTACTTTAACAATTCGCGATGCAATCGGGTGTGCTCAAATCACTATAATGGCGCGTCGTAGTATAAGGTGGCATCCTCGAAAGCCACTATAGTAGCGCATCGTACGTAAGTGCTTAATGGCTGGCGCTGTAGCTCGAGAAAGCTTTTTATCGTTAACTATCTAAGCATTGATCTCGCAAAAGAAGATACTGCACTATCGGATACAGTTGACTGTTTTACAAATAAAAATGGTGGTTCAAAGTCGTGAATTATTTCTATTTGATTTTGAGGGTCTACCAAGCAATTTGTATCGGATGAATATGATCGAAGTGAATTGTCTCTTCGCTGTTCCCATTTCGAATGATTTAAATGGGTCCAGTTTGTAAAACTCGGTGGAATACGTGATGGTCGCCTGTTCCGAAGGATGACGACTGTACAACAATGGTAGTGCCGGTCGATAACAATGATTGGCCGGACTTCGTTGACCCCCTTAGGTTGCTCATGTGCCGGGGCCTCGCCCAAATGTTATAAATTGACTTTTCCCCCGACGAAAATACCTGGGCAACTTCTTCGTGACTGCTCCGCGACGTAATCGAGGCTGTTACCGTAATTAAATTTTAAAACGCGACTGACTCTTAATTAATGCGACCAACTTCCAACGGGAATGCAACCAAAGCCGGACACGCTGCTAAATTTATTCGGATGTTGTGCGATTTTTATTGTAACGCGCTCGCGAGTATGTAGATTAAACGATGTGTTTTAATACACGTAGCGTAGAAAATTTCAGATTTTCCATTTTCATACTGGTCAGGTTGCAAAGATATTTCTCTGAAACTTATGAACGCTTCTTCGCGAATCTCGTGTTGCATCGTTGCCAACGTCAATACTTTTAACAGTCTTGCTATTTATTTTATTTATTCTGTAATGTTACTAGAATCCGCTTGCACGGGGTCGTTTGGAATTTAATCCCCACCGTTTTCATATAAATAATAATGTAAACATTTATTACCGATAGTCTGATAGTTTCAACTCTTAGCACAAAAGTGGCGTCTCTGAGGCGACGCATGTAATTTAAAAATCGGTAAAAATTCAAGCCTTCACGAATGAGCAATAGTAATAAACTTTATGCGCACGAAAGAAAAATAACCACGTACAGTGAAACTATTGAAGATAAAAAAATGTCTCGATTTTGGAATAAAAATCGCTTGGAGCACAAAGGGTTAAGCACCTTTAATTTTTAAACGACGTTATGCCATTTTCATTGTGCAGCATTACAGACAACTTTAATACAATGACATAGCACGTTACGACCTCGCAGCAATCGTAGGCAACCTGTCACCAAGACGCGTGACCTATTTCTTTGGCAATTCCTACTTTTCCGTGACGTTTTCTCTGTTCAAGGTCACGCCAAGGACATCGCGTGCTAGGTCACCGAATTCTTTGACTTCAGACCTTGACTTTTCGTTGAAAGGATACTTATTTTCTAATTCGTAATGACGCAATTTGTAAACTAATAGAAGATTAATTCCGTTCGAAATATTGTTCACCAAACTAAAGTCGACTAAATTTTAAATCGACCTGCATGTTTTCGATTGCAGCGTGAATTTTGTAATGTTATTCGCTTAGCAGATCTCCGATAGAAGGTGTTTTGCGGTTTTAGGCAAGGCCTGGCAGCGCTCGAATATTTTCGTAACAATAAGGCATAGAGAAGCGTCTCGAGTGGCTAACAAAGAGGCTCGTCTCATTGTTCGATCGAAGGTGGAGCGATAAAGATCGACGGTTCGTGATCGTCAGTCGATGATTTTATAGGCGGGAAAGTGTTGTCGAGACACCTGCAGTGCTTTCGAAGCCTGCCACTCCTTCAGAAATATTTTATAAATAAGTGGGCAATTTTTTTGTTTAGGATTCCGTCGCGAAAAAATTGCCCGAGTTGCTCGAGCGATTATTCATTTGAGTTTTAACGTGTCGCACTGTTCTGTATTTTTTATTTTTAATGTGGAAAGCTATAAAATTAATTATTTAAATTTCCATCGTCTTTTACCATTGTCTCGATGCGATATCAAGGAACGAATTAAGTTGGAGAAACGAGGGACGGGTTAATTCATCGGTTATAATTAATTTGTTTATTCTCTTTCTGTTGCAGGCCAAACAACGTGCCTCCGTAAAATGGCTTCTGTCGAAGGCGTACAACAACCGAGTGCCCGAAAATCTTCGCGAGCCCTATTATGTTGACCATGAGGTATGTAAATCATAGTTGTTCTACGAACAATATGTTGAGCAGCCTACAAATTGTAAAATCCACGAACAAAATTGTGGACTATGAAATTTATGGAACCTTACTGATAAATTATAAAACCTAATTACAAGATCAAAATGTTGGGCTTATCTGAAGACTGTAGAACCTCCATACAAGTGCGAGAAGAAGAACAAAATTTGGGGCCTGTGAAAAATTTGTTGAATCTTTGAACAATGACAACAAAAAAATTAAAGGAATTACAAATGAAGTCAACAACGTAATAAAAATTATAGAACCTCTATATAAGTGTGAGAATCTTACAAACAATTGCAGAATCCAAGAACAAAGTTTGGGGCCTGTAAAAAATTTGTTGAAACATTGAACAGTGACAAAAAAGAAATTAAAGGAATTATAAATGTAGTCAACAACGTAATAAAAATTATAGAACCTCCATATAAGTGTGAGAATCTTGTAAACGGTTGCAGAATCTAAGAACAAAATTTGGGGCCTGTGAAAAAGTTGTTGAAACTTTGAACAATGACAAAAAAGAAATTAAAGTAGTTACGAATGAAGTTAACAGTACAATAAAAATTGTAGAAACCATGAATAACGCTTTAGATCTATGAAAAGAAAATTGTAAAAGCCATCACCTGAGTTAGGGGCACTTGACGAAAATCGTAGGTACAATAAACGAAGTAGGAAGTCCACAAACAAATTGTAGAAGTTATTAAGAACGTTTAAAGCACCGTAGCACCTATCGACAAATTCTACGACACAAGTCGCTGGAATTTCGAAACTCGCATCAGTATTGTCGAAACTTAATTAACTTCACTATCTTTTGGGTCGATGCGAAAGTAACGAGAACGTCCGAACTTTAGGTAACCCTAATGCGAATTGTTGGAGTAATTAGTTACAGAACAATTTAATTACAACAGATTAATCGTTGATATACTGTACGTAATTCAAGAATTATGTAGATCATCGTTGGACGGAAGTTTAATTTCGCTGAGTGTGCTTTCCTTTAATGAACAGGAGGTACGTATCATTCTTTCGTACAAGAATGTCGAGAGGATCGGGAGACGCTAAAAGGGGCGGCTTCCGCAACTTTTTAAAGCGTCCTGGGAACTCTTTTGTGGCACACGTGGTTATTTAACGATGGAGGAGAGAACCGGTTCCGTCGTGGAAAGGCATACAAAGTTGCTGGGCGTTTTCTCGAGAGACGCTAATAAACTTTTCTCAAAAGAATCCTCACCGAGAGTCGATAACGAGCACTGAAAACCTCGGGAAACTACTTGGGAAATAATGAGAAACGGACGCGCAAATATTTTCATTGAAACCCGCTGACGTTCGCACTTTGGCTCAACAATCTGTACAACAATCAATACGATATATTTTATACAACATTCTTTTCTTGTAAAACAACTTTCTGCTCGTAATGCTTTATCTTTTCTCTCTTTTTGCAAAGACCGAGCATACAATCTCCTTTCATAACCCTTTCTGTGTTTAATTAAATTGGAAAATATTATAGAAGAAATTTCTAGTTTATTTATTATCGACATCGCATGTATATTGTACTTACATTGAATATTACATAGAAATTGAAAAACTGAGGGGAACTTAGGAATAGGAGTTCTAGAATTTCGATCGACAATTTAACACTTTAACTACCCATCTAACGACCTCAAAAATTCCACAAAATCAAAGTAATTTATTTAACGAAGCAACAATTGAAAATTTAAAATGTATGACACAATGTTATCCTTGAACCTTCTTTTATTCTCCAGATCTCAACTAAATTTAGTGCAACGAATATATTAATGTACAAATTTATTTTTAAACTTGGCCAAATAATTCTGTCACCCATATATGGATGACATGGCAGTCAAAGTGTTAAACGATTTATGTTTTCACGGTAGTAACCCTTTGAGGGTCGTCGTCGCATTGGCCACATTAGCTCCGTACATTCGATCTTCAAAGTTGCAAAATATATAACTCAATTATTGCGGTAACCAAAGGCCAGTATGAATTTTTAGTTTTATTCGGAACTTGAAACTTTTATACAAGACTTAGCTTTCTAGAGAAAACGTTTCCAGAATTATTAAAAAATAAAAGGGATAACCCTTCGCACTCCGAGCAATTTTAATTCTAAAATCGAGACATTTTTAGACCTAGTATAGTTCCGTTGTACATTATTCATTTCTGTTCGTGCATATAAAGTTTATAACCATAACTTCTACGTACAACTCTTCAATTTTTATAGATTTCTCAAATGCAAAAATAATGATGTAAAAGTTGTTTTAATAATAGTGTGGCAATTTTTAGAGTCGCCTCAGAAGCGCCATTGGAGTGCTAAGGATTAATAAAGCTAAAAAAAGGGTAATTAGTATACTTCACTGTACAATAATGACAAGGTTGCACTCGTTCAAATTTCGATACAACTTTTATGTTAACATGTATGTGGATGAAATTTCATTCGAAAAACTTTCTTGAAAACGTTCTCATAATTACGATAACTATGAAAGAAAAAATCAGTGACAAGTCCTTACGATCCATTCGGTCGTTTTAGTATTAACCCTTTGTACTCGAAGCTATTTTAACTAGAAAACCGAAGCATTTCTTCAGACTTAGGATATTTCCATTCCACATGAATTATTGTTCCTTACGTATAATGAGCTTTTTACAGTTATTCGTCTTTACAACACTTAAATTTTTATGAATTTCTTAAGTACACAAAATGGCGACCAAATTATTTCAAATAATAGTGTGTCAATTTTTCGTGGTGCCTCAGAGCATTGAGTTTAATATTTATTAAAAATAAAATTAATTGGCAAAAACTTTCAGAACAACCCAATAATTAAGTTGGTATTGGTAATGACAGAAAAAAAAGGAAGAGATTAGACGCTATCGATATTTTCGTAATCAGCTTGGACGACATTTAACACGTTCCATGGTAGAACGTTTTTTAAGGACTTTCCATTCAAGCCGCGTGGAGCGGATACGACCCACACTTTAACAATTAAATAAGTAATAAAATCTCTGTCGTTTCAATAAAAGTCAGGCGAAAGTAAATGAAAGGCAATATACATAAGAATACAATATACAGTATAATAAGAAGCCTGTTATTGGGACTTCCAATAGTTGCACCGTAACAAAATGAAGCTTAACAAACTGCTTTTACATTGTAATTTGTAACCAAATTATTAGATAACGTTACCGAGGATTTCACTTTGATTTACAATAAATATTGCTGTCAGCGTTGAAAGACCCATTGAAAAGTTTTCAATCATGGATTATGGAGAATTCTAAATTACTCCTATATTTGCCTATGCCATATTTTTAAAAAAATCTTCGGTTTTCCATTAGAACTACAAGCAGCTCGAACGGAAACTGCAGCGTGGGTCGTATACGCCCCACACTTTAACAATTAAATAAGTAATAAAATCTCTGCCGTTTCAACAAACGTCAGGCGAAAATAAATGATCGCTATGCCGTGTGGTGCATGAACGTCCAACGCTACAAGAAATGCAATATGCATAAGAAGCTTGTTATTAGGATTTCCAATAGTTACACCGTAACGAAATGAAGCTTAACAAACTTCTTTTACATTGTAATTTGTAACAAAATTATTAGATAACGTTACCGAGGATTTCACTTTGATTTACAATAAATATTGCTGTCAGCGTTGACAGATCCATTGAAACGTTTTCAATCATTGACAATGGACGTTGAAAAATTCTGATATACTCCTATATTTGCCTAATATAAATTTTTTTTAAATTCTTCGCTTTTCGATTAGAACTGCAAGCCGCCCGAACGGAAAGTGCACCGTGGGTCGTAGACGCCCCACGGAACGTATTAACACTTTGACTGCCATGTCACCCATATATGGATGCAGAATTGTTTGTCCATGATTAAAAATAAATTTGTACATTAATATATTTATTGTACTAAATTTAGTTCAGATCTGGACGATAGAAGAAGGTTCAAGGATAACATTGTGTCATACATTTTAAGTTTTCAATTGTTGTTTCGTTGAATAAATTACTTTGATTTTATGGGATTTTTGTCGTTGTTGGTTGGGCAGTTAAACTGTTAAAAAGAAAAAATGATAAAATCAAGGTTCTGTAAAACGGTGCGCAGCGATTCAGAAGAACCTCGATATTTGTCTATGAGAATGTGCAAGTTCCTGCAAATATCCGTGACCGTCGTGGACGTCGAGGCAAAGAAAAACCGTGTTACGCCATTATGACATCGTAACCGCACCTTACGTTCCTCGCACAGCGTACACATACGCGGAAGCGTCGGTTGTTGTCGTTGATCCAGTTAAACCAATCAAATTACCCGCGATAGGTCCTCGTTCGACCTGTTTTACCTCGACAGTAAATAATGAAGTTTCCGTGACCGAACAACGCGCGCACTACCGACCCTCTCGGTGTTGTTTCTTTCGTAACATTTCGGGATATGTGGCATGGTCAATGACCTATTTTTCCTTTTGCCGTGCGCACCGCGAGATTCGCGATCCGGTGTGCCGAGAAGTGCCAGATCGACCAACGAGGAGGATTATTTGTTTAAAGTGCATCAAGGTGAAACCCGTGAACTTCTCTGAAAATGTTGCCAACGGCCTGGCTTGGTTATTACTCGAACAATATGTTTGCCACATCGAGATTATACATTTTATCATTCTCCGCGAGTTTCGTCTACACTGTTTCATCGCTTGGCTACCAAACGGAACATTTTGTTATTCTGTAGTTGAAAATACGCGTAACACTGTACACTGCCGTCGTTTGCTTTTTTAGAGAGGCTACAGTGTTGTACAGTCGTTTGCTACAATGTTGCATTCACTACGATGTTGCATTTCTAACGTTCGAAACGCGAATAATTCATCGTTCGAATGATTTGTTTAACCCTTTTAGTGCCAGAGCCGATATATCGGCTCGCACCTTGTAGCGCTTTACTATTCGCATTGCGAGATAACTCTATCTCAAAATAAATTTATAATACGTTATAAATGGTCTAATTTCATTAAGAGAGAATTAAAATAAATAGTTTTTTGGTTTAACTTTCCCTTATATTCTATGCCAGTTGATGCTGAAACTGCTTATTTATACGCGAGAGTGATACGGTAGAAATTCAACACGGGTGGCGTCGTTGTACTCTTACCGGAACATGTCGGAACAGCTCATTGAATTCTTATTTATAAACAACTCTTTGAGAGCTGTCACGAAATAAGATCGCATTCAGGCAACGAGACGTAGGACCAGTTAGTTTTTCCTTGATCCTTGTCGTGAGCAGTACATTTCGTCGCAGTAACAGTTCGAAAAGCGTCAATTTTGTTATTGCCGTTGTTTTCCACTTTTGTGAAACATTTTTGTTTTTGACAAACCTATAATTAGCAACACACGATTTCTAAAATTTTGCCACCGACCTTTTATAAAAAATACACCGTCATGGATGAAGCCGAATTAGTCCGAATACTTGACCAGATGGATGTAGCACATAGTGACGATGATGAAATTGTGGCACCAAGTAGTATATTGTATATAGTATATTGAAAATGCAAAGTATATACTTTGTAATAAACGGTCTATATAAAGTTATGATAAAAAGATGACTTTTCGTATGTGCAATTACGTTATGAAACAGAGAACTCAATTTTTCTTTTCTCTATGATCACTTATACCTTTGTTATTTATGTAATTTTCAATGAATATAGAAAAATTAGAGTCACTGTTTTATTCTTTATTTCGTCCTTAGTACATTGCTTTTTGAATTATGTAAATATTGCTTTTCGTTTAGTTTTTATGAGCCTTTCTCTAAACCCTAGTAAAATCGTGAAATTCGGCCGGTTATCTTCGCATAGGCACCTTTTTTTCGCCCGGCACTAAAAGGGTTAAGCCTTTGAGGCACGGAACGTTACAAAATAAAATTGCACGTGGTGATTGCAAAATTTCGAGGTGGGTCAAAAAATATTTCACAGTGCATATTCGCATATTGAAAAGGTGGGGCGCTTTTGATACCACCGTGCCTCACAGAATTAATTGAAATAAGATATTTAAAGAATTATAGAAACTATGAATAACGATTAGGACTGACGGGAAAAAAATTGTAGAAGATGCGGCTAGCAATGAAGACGTCCAAAAAATTGTGGAACGTACTGTTATGCCGTAAAGGTGAAAATTATTGGATTCTCTCGAGAAATAATCCTTTTTCCTCTTGACAACTTGAAGTTTATCAGGTAGTCCACACGACAACAGAATTTTCACTAGAACTCGCGTTTACATAAATTATGCGTCCTTACTCAGTTGCAGTTAACTCGAAAGTGAACCCCGTTCAACGAGAGGGTTCCTTTGATAGGTTGTTTGTATGGTCCTTTGACCTGCATCAAATGTGTCATCGAACTAGTCATTCTACCATCCCTAGTCCAGCAAACTCTGAGTCAGCTTTTGGGCAAAAGAACGAAGATGGTCTTATCGAATGACACGGCATAACGGTATAACGAAGCTGCCTGCGAGAAAAATTATGGTAGTTATTATCAAAGTTAAGGGCAGGCGAAAGTATGGCAGAAATTATCAACGAAGTTAGGGATCAACGGAAAAATTATGAGCAGTGTTAATGAAACTTTTAATCTACGTAAAAATTGTAGAAGTGGTTGATGGAGAAGTTGTAGAACCTATGAACAAAGTTGGAGGACTATAAAACAACTTGTAGGAACTTGGAAGCTTTCATCGACGTTATATTTTAACGTAGTTAACTTTCTTAACTTATTGATTCGATACAAAATTTAATAGACGTTTTTAACCCTTTGCGGACGGGATGGTTCGAAGCAAACTGCAGTCTAAGGCCGGACTGACGCACTTCGATAGTCATTTATTTGCCAGCGCGTGTTTTAACTTAATTTTCGTTCATAGCACTCCAAGCTAACAAATTCTAGACATGCTAGCTACCTGTGCACGCTGAGATTCCCCACAGGATAAGTAAAATGATTTTCAATGATAAAATGTTAGCTTCGTCGGCCACTGCAATTTGTTTGCGTAAGACACACATATGCGTCATTCGACTCTGTCAGTTGTTTTCGCCAAACGCATATATGAGTTGCTCGGCCAAATTGATGGTTCAGACACATACAGTGAGTAACTTTAATATTCGGACACTATACAATTTTTACTTTGTCGCATTGTAATTTTGTTCACGATGAAGGAAAAAAAAAGTTAATTCTAAATTACATTCTTACATAATGTCTAGTTAATAAAAGTCTAAATATTATTTATATAATTACTAGCGTTTATTAAATATTCTATTTTAAACAAAACAATGTCTGGTTTTAACGTTACGATAATATTTGGACACTTTTAAAAACTGATAGTTTTTGTACTAATTTTTACAAATGAAAAGTAATTAAATATCGTGTAGGACATCCTTCTTGACGAATGACCACTTTTAATAGTTGAGGCATATTGCAAATTATTTTTTTTTAAATTCTGTACTAATGTTATTCCATTCCTCTTTCACTCGTTCTTTTAACATTTCTTTAGATGTTATTGCAGTTGTTCTAATTCGTCGGTCTAGGTGATCCCATAAATTCTCTATAGGATTCAGATCTGGGGACTGAAGTGACGGTTGTAATAATTTTGGACAATTATACAGCAAATATTCCTGTACGATACGTGCCTTATGCTTCAGGTCATTATCTTGATAATACTTAAATGTATTCTGAATCTCCATTTTTATTGCACTTTTACGTAAATTATTTTTTAAAATGTTCAGGTATACATTTTCGTCCATTATGTTATCAATAAAAATTAATTCACCCGTTCCAAATGTTGAGATACATCCCCATACAAGTACATTTCCACCTCCGTGCTTTATAGTCGGCTTCGTATTTTTAATTTTGAATTCTTCATTTGTCTTTCGCCACACCATTCTTCGCCCATCCGATTCAAAAATGTTGCATTTACTCTCATCACTAAAAATAACGTCATTCCACCACGAATCTTCTTTTAAAACAAATTCTCTCGCAAAGTTTAATCTTTTCTTTCTGTTAGTTTCATTCGCATACGGTGTTTTCCGAGCAACTCGTCCATTATAACCACATTCTTTTAATGCTCTGCGTATTGTTTGGGGGTGCACTTTCTTTCCAGTCTCTTCTAATAATTCGGCAGCTAATTTTGGTGCACTTAATGTAGGATCTTCCTTTATTTTTCTTATAATTTTTCTTTTATCTCGCGTGTCCAAAATTTTTTGTTGGCCTCTTTGCGGAATAGATTGTACTCGGTCTTTATACTTAAATCTTTTAATAATATCTCACACTGTACTTTTACTAATTTTAAGCATTGCTGCAATTTCCCTTTACGATTCACCTTTTGCATTGTGAAAAATGATAAGTTGGCTAATGTTGTATGAAGTGTTTCTCTTACGTCCGATTATGACCAGTGAACTTAGTGAATATCTAAACACAACTGATTATCTGAGGCTCGAGACAGTTTACGCAGACTGTAATGTTTGTAAATATATAGCACAATCGCATTAAATATCACACTAGCTCACGCAAATTGTTACATTCCGAGGTGTCCGAATATTATTGTCACGTTAAAACTAGACATTGTTTCGTTTAAAATAGAATACTTAGTAAACGTTAGCAATTATATAAATAAAAATTATGCCTTTATTAACTAGACCCTATACAGTAATGTAATTTAGAATTAATTTTTTGTTTCTTCATCGTGAACAAAATTACAATGCGGCAAAGTGAAAATTGTATAGTGTTCGAATATTAAAGTGATTCACTGTATATGCGGTGGTAGTCCGCAAAGGGTTAAACCATCGATAAATGCGACGTGAACAGATTAGGACCTAGCAGAAGTAGTTGCTCGGACTGCAACAAAATTCGTACGATTTCGAAACAAGTACAGGCGATAAGAGAACCGTGAATTTGTAGGCTAAGTGATTGAACGTGCTCTTGATTGCCCGTAACGACGTTAATGAAGTTTAGTCCGGATGGGTCCTGGGACTCTCAGCGATCGAGTGATTAGCCAGTAAGAATTCGGCTCTCGTTGATCAAGCCTTCTCTCATCCAAGACACGATGTTTTGACCACGATTGGCCTCCAGGGGGATCTTCTGCTAGTTGTATCCTCCTCGCACTTGAACTCTCGCCCGAATAATCAGCCTCACAGACTTGACTCTCCCCTTAAAAGTTGGAGGTGCAACCGACGATGATTACGACTCGACGAGAGACAATGGCGAAGAGCTTGGCCCATCTCCAGCGAGTCATCATCGCGTTGCGGCTTTCTTCGTCCGCGTAAACGAGAGACCCGTTCGACAATTGATCATTTCTTCGTTGCCTCTTTGCACCCGTCTTCTTTCTTCGATTCTTTCTGTTCGGATGGGGACCATTCACCCTTCAGGAATCAAGGACGAATCTACTCGCCGATTATGTTGGCTCACGGCTGAAATAAAAGAGAGATTTTCTTTCTCGAGGGGCAACACGTGTAGTCGGTATCTCGGGGGCACTGTACTATGGAGATAATAGTTCAAGTGGTTACTTTTCTTATTGTTTAGAAGAACCGAGTTCAGACGATGGGAATGTCATCCGAAAGGTCTTGCCCAATATCTTCTATTTCTTGTATGCGCTTTGTTCTTTATTGATTCTACAGATTTTCTTCATGGCGTCTGACTCGTTACAACTTGCATTATATTTCCAATATTGTATTACATTATAAATAATAATCTCAGGGGCTCTGCCCTTCGGTTACATTTGTTACAAGTTCTACTCCCGATTTATTTCAATCAAAAATCGTACATATTCTTTGAAATCATTCTCAATGTGTCACATTTGGTGCTGTTTCGATCGGAGATATGTAACGAATGCAAAAAAGTTTTATAAAAAGATTTTTAAAAGCGAAACAGTTTTTCGAAATGCTATCCTCCCGTTCGATGTTGTAAATTCTAGACTTTTTATAGTAACGAAAGAGTGATTAGCCTACTGCAAGAACGAAGGATTTCCAAGCATCGATTTCTTTTACGAATGATTTTAGTGATTCTTCGAATTTTTCGAAGTTCGATTCACTTTTTGGTCGTGAATGCGTAAAATTCACGGTCGATTCATCGTCGCTAGAAAGGCTCTACGCAAGCTTAGAGCAGCTGAACGAAGCTAAAGTAAAATTTTTGATCGGTTTCTGAACCGTGATTTGCACGAGCCTCTGGTCTGCGTTGAAGTTTTATTCATGAGCCGAAACACTTGATTCTGACGAAGGCGCTGAACAGAGAAGTATTGCTTTTTATGTAAGAACGATCTAACGAGATTACGTAATTAACAATAATTAGCGGTAACGTTACACGCGTGCATTATACTTTCTAGTGTTATTCGAGACCAAACGCAGTTTCCTCGCTCGTTTTCAGCGGATTTTCAGCAGCGTATAGGTTTCCAAGCCAGACTTTATTATGGATCAAGAGCAGATTTAATTGGTCATTTCGTATGCAAGGGGCAGCTTATTTAAGTGACCATATACCGGATTAATGTACCATAAAATCTAATCATGGCAATTATTTTTCCGTTACCCGTATCCATCAGCGTAAAGAATTTCTGGTAATACGCTACGAAATACAATCTTCGGACGCCGCGCGAAAACGTTTTGCTCGAAATTTGCAAGCTTCGTTTTCTCTTCTTCCTTCGGCCACGAGTTTCGGAAATGTAATTTTACGAAATATTTATCGTCGACGGAACACCGAGAACTTTTAAATTATAAAAATAATGTCCATCCAAGGGAACCTCTTTCTCTCTCTCGACATTCCGTTTAACATGATTGCGCTCTCCAGCGTGACCGTTGAATTTCTTAAGTTCGTTTTACTATGTATGAAAATGTTAATTTGATTTCAAATTAGGTAAATCTCGGAGGACGGGAAGCATCGCAATTAAAGGCAACGCATTCTACGGATTCTAATTAAAAGGCAATGTTCGAGGAAAAATGTATTAAAATGGGAATTAACATAATTTCCAATCGACCAAATTATCCACGAAGTAAAATTTCTGCAACGATCTCGAACGTTTCCGAATGGATCGAGCAGTGGGATCGAGGAATACAAAAATTGTCGTTCGCCGTCAAACTGGGCGACACTAACACCAGCTTGACTGACTAACAGAACGTTAACTTTGTCCCAATTTCTTTCTTTACGCGAGACAAGGCAGAGTGCAACCCGTAAACGTAGAAACTAGTTTCCGTATCGCTTTAGATCCGTTTCTAGTTGGCGATCGATGCAAAAGCGTCTCGACATGCGAGATCCAGTTTCCTGAGATCTGGATAAATTTCTATCTGGGTTGTTGGTGCATAGCTTTTCCTGGATGCACCGATCGATGGATAATCGCGCTCCCTTTAGACCGATATTTATTCCAGGCGATTTTAATTCCAAGAGAAAAGAACGACTTCGCACAGCGAAAACAAGTTGAAATATGTCGAATAGAAAATTCTTCTTGCGTTCTATTTTTGAGGCGAGCCATCGAGTCCGACGGTTTTACAACCATCTCGATTTGCAATGTCTATTGGCAACTCGTGCTCGCGGAGTTTCTCGTTCGACGGTAAACATCTCGTAAAATTTATAAAGCAAACATTTGCTCTTTATTTTCAGTGCTACAAAAATTAATTGTTCAGCTAGGAAAATGTTTGTACAACAGATCGAACTTCCTCGATTAGTAGAGAAGAAAAAGTTAAATCAATTGGATCATTTTTATCTCAGCAATCATTTATGGAGGAAGTTTAATCTACTCTAAAAATATTTATCTAACTGAACGATTAATTTTATAGCACCGAGAATGAAGAACAAATGTTTGCTTTATAAATTTAACAAACTGTGTTTTACCGTCGAACAAGAAAAATTGCTGAGATAGAAATTCACAAACGTACGTTGCTTTCGCGAAAGCGAAGATAAATTGAAAAATCAGAGGTCTGTAGTTTATAGACGAATGTGAAATCGGCGAACTCGTGACTGAAACTACTCTTAATTTTGAGATATACCAATTTTCTGTTAACGCAACTGCGAACGAAGTTACAGATATTAAACCTAAATTCCTAAAATCTTCAAGTAGAGAGTTGATTTCAAAAAGTAGTAAAATCCAACGGTTTGTAATTATAGAAAAATTGGCGAAGTAATAACTGAAACTGCTCTTAATTTTGCATATACTAATTTCCTGTTAACGCAACTGCGAACGAAGTTACAGACATTACACCTAAATTCCTAAAATCTTTAAGTAGAGGGTTGCTTTAAAAAAAATAGTAAAATTCAACGGTTTGTAATTATAGAAAAATTAGGGAAGTAATAACTGAAACTGCTCTTCATTTTCCACATACTAACTTCCTGTTAACGCAACTGCGAACGAAGTTACAGACATTACACTCAAATTCCTAAAATCTTCAAGTAGAGGGTTGATTTCAAAAAGTAGTAAAATCCAGCGGTTTGTAATTACAGAAAAATTAGCGAAGTAATAACTGAAACGTTCCCCTAATTTCACATATACTGTGAAAACGCAAAAGTAATTTACCGTTAAACAAATGCTAAGAAAATTACACATACTTCCAATTTGGTAAAATCTACCGTCGGAGCTTCGACTTCGAGAAATTACGAAATTCAGTAGTTCACTATGAACGAAGAAATTCGACACCATCGAATGGATGACTTAAGCTCCCCCAATGTCCCATGTCCTCCATTATAGTTGGCTTTGGACAGTCACCGACACCAAAGTCTTTTCTCGTGGGCGAAGTCAGATTTCACCGAGACGGATCTGCGCGAAGCGGCCAGTTTGAAACATAATATCTAACGCACGACAGGGTGGCGACCGCATAAGAATATCCGGCAGATGTGGCCGACAAATATTAGTATTCCGTAACTTCCGGAGCGGTGATTGGAAACGCGAAGAACCCGAGACGACGCATCGTGGTTACAGAAACGTGCGGGTATAGTGATCGCCGGGCCCTTGTCGTTCGCGAAGTATTACGCACGGTGCGTCGAACACTGTGAATCACGTGTATGAAATGTCGAAACAATGCGTGACCAGCAAAATCAAATTCCGTCTGCTGTATTTTTTCAGCAAATCGTGGCGATTTCACTCTGCTCGTCGAAAGTTTGCCTCGTCTCAATCTTTCAACTTTTCGAAAAGCAAAATTAACCCTTTGCACTCCGAGCAATTTTAATTCCAAAATAGAAATATGTTTTTTATCCTAGAATAGTTTTATTGTACATGGTTCATTTCCCTTCGAGCATGTAAAGTTTATTCCTATTAGTTGAAAGTGCAACATTTCAATTTTTATCGACTTTTTAAATGCAAAAATAACAATGTAAAAGCTGTTTTAAATAATAGTATGGAAATTTTTAATGTCGCTTCAGATGCGACATTGGAATGCTAAGCGTTAAAATCTCGAGTTGTAAGAATTGTCTATTTCGATTGCAGAAAATCGAAATGAAACGAACATTCGTTTCTTCGTTAACGGGTTTAACGCTAAAACTACCGAGTAATAAATCTGACCGATGTGTATTGCTTTGTAATAATGAGAAAATTGCATCCATTTGGATCTCGTACAATTTTTATCGTAATGTATGCTTCAATGAAGGAATTCATTCGAAACTTTCTGGTGAAAATGTTTTTATAACTTCAGCAATTGTAAACGGAAAAATCAGGTAGTTCTAGTGTTAATCAGTTACGAATAATGTAACAATATTTTTAATATTCATTCTTATTTTAACGCTTTACCGACCGGCGATTGTAATTTTTTAAGGACCATAACTGAAAACGTTTTATCCGATTTTTCAACGCTGACAGCAATTATTATTGGGAATCCACAAGGTGTCTTCAGTAATGTTCTTCAAGCTTCGTTCTTGTTAAGCGTAATTATTAAAAGTCCTAGTAATAGGTGTCTGGTCGGTAAAGTATTAACCCTTTGTGCCTGAATATCGCCTTCAAGACGACGGTAAAAATTATCGTACCGTTGTTTATAACTTTTACGTTACTATGTTTGCCTTTAAGAAATCGGCAACAAACCTTTGCACGAAAGGAAACGCACCATGTGCAGTGAAACTATTTTAGATCGAAAGATGTCTCGATTTTGGAATTAAAATTGCTTGGAACGCAAAGGGTTAAGAGCCTAAAATATAGTCTATTATTCATGTCCAATGAAATTGAGGAGTTACTATAATTGCATAATCGACACAATTTAAATATTGTAAATAGGTTTATATACAGGATCTGAAGTTTTAGATGTCGTTCTATTTTAACCTTGGGTTTACGAATCAGTAAAAACGATTATTTTAAATTACTCTATAAAAATAAAGTCTATATAAAAATTTATAGCATTGCTTTAATAATATCAACTGAAAAATAAATTTGTTGAACGATTTACGATTTAAGTAATCACAATTTAAAAATATTAAAACGCGTTGTTTTGACGCGTCTCGTGAACCTAATATTAAAGTGACCTCCAATCGGCGATTTATTGATTAGTTACGCTCGCAGAACATTATACAAGTACTAAACAATGCGAACCATTGATCCGATCAAAATATTTACCTTCTCGCGAGGTTTAGAACAACTGACAAGGTCTTCTGGCCAAACAAATTCGGTAATGTTTGTCAATTTTAGTTTAACATTGTAATCGAGGACGGACGAGTGCTGTTCATTCAAACAGACTAGACTTCGTCGCTGTGTTCGAACTGTTTATATTATTGACATGAAATGTTAATTTCTGCGTACTGCGAGCTTTTGTGAAACGCTGTGGCTAACATGTTTGGACTTCTCTTTGCAGGATCAAGAACACTTGAAGCCGCAGATCGTCCACGCACTTTCCAATGCAGAACTTTACTGTTTGGCGTTGGCGAATATTTATTCGGATCCAAATTATCACAATCAGAACCACTGCGGTATTCTGCAGGCCCTTGCCAGAAAAGGTGTTTACCTCACGGAGCCAAATAACACTCAACTCACCGAAACGATCCTCATTCAAAATTCACCACTCAAGATGGTAAGGAGTTACTACCTGCATTTCCTAGTTGAACGCATCTTTTCTTTTTGTTTTAAGAGGGCTGGAGGAAATTCTTGTAGTAGTACATTGTACGTTGTGTGTAGTACTATAGCTTTCTACCTGCGTTCATGCAATATTTCTAAGGATTACTCCAGCCACAAATGGAGAATGTAACAGCATTAATCTCTTGCCTTACGATTTATTTTACAGTTGCAGTGATTAGGATTTCTTTCTACTTCGTAACACACTTTCTGTGTGTTCTTAAATAGCTGTACGTTGACATTAACATACTTATCAAAGATTTGAGGCTTTCACGGCCCGCCATCATGCAATTATTATTGTTGAGGCTTTCGGGTGTAAGCCGTATCCTAAAGGAAGAGATTTGAAGCCGTAACAATAATAATTGTAATAACATATTTATTCTTTAGACTCTTTTAAGAATCTGTATCACGTATCTGACACGATATTGTAGGGCGAGTGGTTATGATTTTTAGGAATTTTTTTCTCAATAACTACAAAGCGAATCATTCTCAAACTTTCATGATATTATGTTCTATATTTAAACAATACAAAAAATTTTCTATTTTAATGATTAATGTATTTTTTTTCGCAATATTTGTAAATCTTCACAGCTCCGCGTCACGCGCATCGTCAGTTTGTGTACATCCTAGAGCCTCTAATTTTTATCTGAAACAAGAAAACAACAGTTTTTTTTAATCCTTATAAAATTATCTCGTCGATGAACTAAAAAAATTCTAACAAAAAGTACAAAAATGCAAAAATTTTGAGCTTTATTGAAAAAGTTACGATTTTTTGCTAAAAATTTCGACTTTATAATGTAAATTGAAAGGAAAAAATGCAACTATTTAGGAATTTTTTTAGTTCATCGAAGACATTTTATCATTACCTAACGAAAAATCGCCTTAGGAGCTCAATTGGTCCAATAGATCGTTCTGTATCGTGTACACAAGATTCAGAAATATGATATTGAGAAAAACGCGTTTAAAGTTTTTCGACTGTTAGAGTAGTAATTATTGAACACTTACTTCTGGAGGAAACTAATCCGCTATACCAGGGCCATATAGTAAGCCTTCTGTGGCTTCAAAAAATTCATTTTGCTCCATTTGATGCATCCTACGAGAGATTCGTGCCTCTTTTGTGCTGCTTTGTCTGCGGCGTTCCTGTCTCGTTATGTGCTGCGCGTCATACGTATCGGCAAAGAATTTGCATTGTTGCCCGATATTAATATTTAATACATTCATTATTTTTAATATAGCTGAGTAGCCCTCGTTAAAAATGCCAGCCACAATAAAGGCGGAGGTTTCGATAATTTTTGCTCCGGAATTTAGATGCTTTGGATTTAGGCGCCAAACCGTTGAATTGAAACTTTCATTGCAATTCTGTGTGTGTCCACCTAGACACCTGGTTAGTAAATCCTCCTTTGAAAGTTCTTCATATATTGGTTTTAAATGTTTAAGGACATCTGGGTGAAGTGGACTAGGATGATTAAAATTATCTAATTCACCTTTCGCTTCAGCTTTGCGCCACTTGCACCTGACGCTTACCTGTTCGGCTAGCTGTATCTCCCAAAATACATAAAATTTTGCTCCGTAACTTTATACACGTATTCTAGACACATACTGGAATCAATTTCAAATAAAAAAAATCGAAAATTTTCATCTTATAAATTGTATTCCCTCCTTAAAGGAGTCCCCGGTATTATCAATTTTAACGTGCGAATGTACCTCTTGTTCGTTAACATATTTGACCTTACCTAATTTGATCTAACGTACCTCTAATTTGATCTAACGTTTATGGTCATCGAGTGGTCGTGGAGTGGAATTGGATGTTCTTGGACAAGCCGATACTTCGTTCAAGAGAAGCGATCTTGAAATCTCGTGAAGAATAATACCGAAAGAAAATTCTCCGTCGTCGTCAGATGTGTCCCTTGAAATAACGTAACTCTGCAACTTTCCATAATATGGAAAAAATCTCGACGTGTGCCAATTATCTCCATAGTTTTCAATTTTATGAAAAATTGTTTCTATTAACTTTACATTATTTTAGAGGATGTATCCGACTACGATAAATTTTAATATTATTCTCCATGAAATTTTAAAATCGTTTGCATCGTTTCGTAACGAAATACATTTGTGCTGTCCAAGAAAATAGGCTGTTCCTTCCACCGTGATCAATGTGCTCAATGACTACGGTTTGCTGCGCTACAGAATCCAAGGATTTGTACGGATTCTGTGATCGCGTAACGCAATCTAGACTAGATCTAACGCACTAGATAATAGATAATTTCGGGGTATTTCATAGTGAATAAGTCCGGAATAACTTGTAGTAGACTTTAATAATTTTAATGACAAATAACGTACGCAAAACCATTGGACATCGGGCAAAACAATTACGCTAGCAATGAAAGAAAGGATGAGCAAGAAAGGTTACGCCTCTCGTGCTCATCTTGAAAAAGCTAAAAACGTAAATCGTAAACAGTAAATCTTTTCCCCAAAACGCATGGGCCCTGAATGTTTCCGTGACGATCAAAACTTTGACAGTCGTCAATTTATATTTATATTCTGTTTCTGTCTGTATTATACTATACACATTTTCTGGGATTGCGTTTTCCCGTCAGCCAAACTGAAACTTAACCCTTTTAGTGCCGAGTGACGATATATCGTCGTTCGCAACACTTGTGAAAAGTGCCAACGACGATATATCGTTGCGTATCCGATGGCGCCTTACTATTCGCATTGCAAGCGAACTTTATCTTAAAATAAATTTATGAAACGTTGTAAATGGTCTAATTTTATTACAAAATAATTAAAAGATTGTTTTTAGGTTTAATTTGTTAGAAAATAAGGTTCGTTGTACAACGATTCTGGGGCAAGCGCCATGATATCCCAAATCTTAGTAAATTCGTTATCCGGCATTTTTCGCATAGGTACGATACTTTCGTTTGGCACTAGAAGGGTTAAACAATATTCCGGATGGTAAATCAAAAAATAAACGGTTGTCGAGAAGACGATTGAAGGTTGTCTCGATGATTGAGAAATCTGTGTGGTCAGAATTGAAATTATTTTGTCTGTTGTGTTCCAGTCTGCGCATATGGCTGTGATAGAGGGCCTGATGGTCTTGTACGCGAAAGAGGTGGTGACCGGGGACCGATTGGTGTCCGCGATCCGTCGGTTCGACCCCCAGGCGGACGTCGAGGCCCCGACAGACCACGAAAGGGGTCTTCTTCTCTGGATAAGCCACGCTTCGCACGCGTTGATCGCGAAAATACAAACCGAAGAGGGAGCTGGTGATAAGACGCGACTGCCAGAGCTACCCGCTGCCAAGGACTTCCAATCACTGTGCGATGGCGTCGGTTTGGCTGCAGTCGTCGCGTTCTATTGTCCCGGAGAGCTTAACTGGATGGATATCCGAGTGTCGAAGAGACCGTCGGTCGCGGATGCCCTGCACAATCTGTCGTTGGTCCACGCGTTTTGTAACAGATGTTTACCCTATTCCATTTTTCACATGCAACCCGAGGACGTCACGTACATGAGGGGGTAAGAGCGCTCTCGAATCATCCTTCCCTTTCTTCTTGCAAAGTTACAACCCTGTACGATAGACCTTGGTGCAATGGCGCGGTGCAACCACCGAGCAAACCCATTTTTTCAGTAAAATTTTATTTATCCATTCTTTTCATTTATTTATTCATTATTTAAAACCTAATATTGTCACCAGATTGCAAATTTTTATGCGAAACAAAAATTTTCGACGTCAACCACTGGGCAAATCCATTTTTCGGTAAAATTTTTATTCATCGCAAGTTTCACATTTTTATATATTGGATTGTTTGGAAAGCAATTTCGTTCTTATTTTCGATAAAATATTTATTCACTGTAAGAAAATCGTCTTTCATTTTCATAAAAAGGAAAACGAAATTACTTTCCAAGTAACCCAATATTATCACCAGATTGCAAATCATTATGCAAAATAAAAATCGTTGACGCCAACCACCGGGCAAGTCCATTTTTCAGTAAAATTTTTATTCATCGCAAGTTTCACATTTTTATATATTA
>CM052093.1:14524224-14572343 GCA_028453745.1 Agapostemon virescens | reverse complement strand
TATCTATCCAGATAGATAGTTAGTAGAGGAAAGTATATTTGACTGATATATTATTAGTTTGAACTACCAGGTGGGTTATCAAATAGAGCTGCAGGGTTTGAGGTACTTAATTTGTAAAATTGAGAAAATATTATTGATGGACTATGCAACCTAAAATATCATAAATAGAGTGGTATTCAAGATGGTTTATTACAGTGGATTGCCATGAGGAGCTGGAAGATTTGAAGTAACTAATTTATTAGAGGAAGGAAATGTAATGGATGGGTTATTAAGCCTAAAATAGCTAACTATTTAGAAAGGGATAATGTAAGAAACTGATAAACTACAAATATGAAATTGTCAGAATAAACCACTAGGTTAAACTAGCAACATGACCTAATATCAGAGTAGCTAGCATATTACAGTAATTAACTAAGTCAATAGGATAAAGCGTAATCGACTGATAGGCTAAATGGGCCACCGGAAGGAGCTACCAGAGTGGGCTTGCAAGAAGGGTTTGCTGGATAAGCTTACAGAACGAGCTGCTATCCTGATGATAGTTAATTTTAAGCAACTTAATGGTTATCACGAAAGAGTGTACATCATTTAGGTGAAGGAAACAATTTGCTGGATAAGCTTACAGAACAAGCTGCTTTCCTGATGATAGTTAATTTTAAGCAACTTAATGGTTATCACGAAAGAGTGTACATCGTTTAGTTGAAAGAAACAAGCTAGATTTAGAGTAACAAAGAGAAATTAACACCTCGTGTAACATCGTCTAATGATTATTTCTTTCCCACAGGACAACTTACACAACTTCGGCAGGAATCCAGACAAGGAGGTCGGCGCCCACGTTGGCAAAAGGAACACAACCGAGCCAACGTTGCCAGCACGGTCAAGTGTTCAGGACGTGTACGGCAGCGGTGTGCAGCACATATTATCTGACAACGGTTATGGGAACGATGAACCTCCAAGATTGAGAAGACAAGCCTCGAACTCGAGCTTGGACAACGTTGCGCTGAAGCAGATCTTACATTCCAGTGATAACGATTCTTCGGAAGTAGATAGCACGTTGAAATTGGCCAGCTTCGCAAACTTGAACAGGCAAAGTTCCGATAAAGGAATCAACTTAACTTACACGGAGTCCGATGACGCCACCACCAAGTCGAATCTGACGATAAAAAAGCACGGCCAGACGAACGGCAATGGAAACGGCGAGAAAAAGACAACGTTCGCCACGCTGCCGAACACGACCACGTGGCAGCAACAGAGCAACCAGCAGTCACAGCAAGCGGAGCAACATTCTGTTGGTGCGTATACATTTGTTAGGAAGGTCGCTTCATGTTGCAATTCAAGAAACCAAAATCTTTCTTTACGTTTATGTTAATCATACCTTCGATCGCGTTGCATACATTAAATAAAGCAAGTCTCCTAAGTATTTCAGCGTCAGCAGATTGATACTCTTGCTGCGTTCAAATGTTGTAGAACGTGTACGTTAAAGTCTAGGTAGGCTAGAATCGAAATTGGTTTTCCTCTTTTTAAGTATTCTGCTTACCGCAAAAAGGGTTTCTAGACACGAAACGACCTTCTTAACGTGTATTCAGCTGTTTAAGAGAACGATAAGAAACTGACGAACCGAATAAAATTCATACGAGCAGATGAAAACGGTGGTAACACGATTATGGCCTCACAACTGAATAATATTAGATTGAAACTGGAAGAGAAACGTCGTCACATAGAGAACGAGAAGAGGAGGATGGAGGTGGTCATGTCGAAAACGCGTCAGAAAGTGGGGAAAGCTGCGTTCTTGCAAGCTGTTTCAAAGGTAAAGCGTACTGTTACGTTAAAGTTTTACCATCTTGAAACTCGTGTATCCCATTTCGAGCGTTCACACATCACTCTCTCAGCCAGATCACATTTTACATGGCCATTTTTAATGATTTGTTTCTTTCTATTCTGAAACACGACATCGATCGAATATATATAATGATAAATATCTAAGGATACAGTTATTCAATTGAGCATTCAGTCGTCTTAAAGAATAAGAGTATGCACAAAGAATTGTCAATATGAAACAGAGCATTGAATACAGCCATGAGTTACTCGAAATCTAGTCACGGCTGTTTAGTACAGAGCAATGTATAATTGTATTGTACATCGGACACTAAAAGAGTTTCTTTTTCTTCTGTAACACACAAAATTCTTATGAGTTTACTAGCTGCACTGTATATCCGTTTTTCTTTTTATTCTTTTGCGTATAATTTTTTTGTTTTTACATTACGTATCTGGCTGTGTTACTATTTACCGAATTATTTTGTCAAGTAGAATCCTCGAGCGAGCTTGCAGTTAATCATTGTTTTATTCCAGGTTAAATGCGGCACTATTTTTTCTAATATTCATACGTTCTTTTAACATCTATGTACTACTAGTTTGATGACCGAAGAATTTGCAGTCTGTGTATACGTAGTTTGTAAATGCAACGTAATGCTGACGCCTGTCACCTGGTTGAAGCAGATAATCTTTAATTGCCCGCTATCTTCTTATAATACACTTTTCTTTTTCATCTTTCAGCTGTTCTTGGTGGTAAGCGCATGTCGAAGCAATAATGTTGCGTGACTATCAAATCACAGTTATTATACGTAGATTCTGACTTCTTCGCAGACTGTACAATTAAATAGATCGTATGGGAAATATTCCTATGTGGAAAGTTGATCAAATTTATTATAAACATTTGCTAGAAAATATATCCTACGAATATTGTTCCAAAAGGTTGTATACTTTTATACTATTAATTAAGTGTAAGAAAACAATTATTTTCTCAGTAACACATAGGAACATTTCCGAATTTCTTTTTTTTATGCAACTTTCATTTCTGTGCTTTACACGTCTTTATGCGCAAACTTCTTTAGAAGGGAAGCACCTAAGGTATCCTATTTCGTTCAGATTAGTTCTGCAAAATAGATACACAGAGACCCTTAAAGTGTAGCATTATATAAAATTCTCAAACGTTGCCACACTAAAATTTGGGCATAAAAAGGAACCTCTGTGCTGCTGTTTCGCAGAAGGAGTCATATACAGGGTGTATCAAAATTTCAGAGTTGTATGCAAAAGTAATTAAAAAGAAATCCTATCTTTTCTGGACGTACTTGGATTCAAATCTGAATTTACATAGACATCTATCTTGCGATGTTTGATACACTCATTTGATGTGCTCTGTATACTAAAAACAAAAAGCAGTTTGAATAATTTGGTGACGGTATGCATGTTTACTGTTACTAGCCACTTTCAGCAGAGAAAGTTACATTCAGCTGTACATCTGTTAACGAATTAATGAACAAAATTAATGAAGGGAATTGTAAAAACTATTGTAATCCCTCGCGGTAAAGAGCATAGAAAGTAACGACAGAGTATTGTAGTCATTTTGTAAAAATGCTGTTTGAACAACTATATAGCAAATTCTATTTTAGTTGAGAATCTGCGATGGGCCCTCGCATAATCACAGACAAAAAATGATTTAGCTCTACTACGCTGCACAGAAAATTATCACACTGATATTTCTTAATTCATTCATACATATTATTACTCGTGCACTATTACACATCAAATGAACTAATAATATGCTTAAGAATGCCTTTAACAATTTGCAAAAACTACTCAAATTAATCATTAATTCATGATTTAAAACACCGTTATGTTATAACTAATTAGAATCACGTCTTAAAGATTTCATTAAAAATTAAAAGAATTGAAAAACTGTTTGAACTTTGACAAATACAATATTCAATTTCTCTATATTGAAAACGAAATCAATGTTACATAAACATTTGTAGTAACAGTTAAAATGTGAATTTCATACATTTATTTAGTATAAAGATTAAAAGAAACTAAGCATACAGACTATCACATTTTTGGAATCAATTTTAGGAAAAAGAAAAGCATCAATTGTAAATTTCTTTCTTCGTTTGGAAATATCAATAAGAATAGAAAATGGTACACTAAAAGCGGTAGATTCTAGTAAGTTCGATTGGCTTCAAAGTTTGCCTAGACGAACCTGAATTAGTAGGATATAGTATTATAGAACCTAGGCACTCCTGAATGGTAAGGCTAACAAATTGGCAGCAAATGCGAAACAACATTTTGTCATGGTATGCGGGTGCCTGTCGCCTAAAGTAACACCGAATAAAAATTCATGGCGATGAGATATTTGCGAGATTGAATTGGCTTTGGTATTTAGTGCTTGAATGTAACGTTTAACTTGGCTGCGGAGAGACGCTCCGACCATGGTGTGGTGGTTGGAGAGACATATTGGACTTGGCATATGCGGACTCCAAGTACTTAACAAGGCACGGTGGTTGGGCTGGTTACAGGGTAAGGTTAAATCTCCCTCTTCATCAACGTCCGGGGGGGACAGTCCGGCCGAAATCGGTCCCCCTACTCCTGTAACCTCCGGATCTTCGGGGGAGACCCCGACAAGCGTTTCCGAGACGACCCCCGTACCCCAACAACCCTTTCAAGAAAAGCCACAGAGACCCTTCTCGCTCAAGGTACGATATCACATAAAACAGCGTTCCAGTAGATGAAACAAACATTTTTCCACAGACATACTCTTGCTGACTCGCCGATCTCTGTATAGCAATTATTTTCTACATACATGCTTATGTATGGCTTTCAGACGTTTGTTACTTTTTCTTACTACCCCCGAAACCCGCCCCTGCTACTTATAGTGCGACTGAACAAACGCAGTCACAGAGAGATATACGATTATTATAACTTTTTAACATGTTAACATACGACACGGCTGAAAAGCAACGACGATACCGCTATTATAATATGCAACAAGTAAGAGAGAATGCAAGTTGTACGACTGCCTGCCACGACGAAATCAGCCTCGAAAATTATCATTGGGTGTACAAATAAGTTTTGAGGGTCTTTTTCTGTAACATTGAAGCTTCATTCAGAGAAATTGTGCATAGAGTTTTCCAATAAGGGCGGGTCGACGTTGAAGTGGAATAAAACAAGCTGTGGGCGAGGTATTAACGGAATTTTTCTTTCATTTCAAAGGCCTATGCCATTTTCTATGGAATATGGCATCCTTAATCCGAGAGGTCCAATTCTCGATGACTCTGCCGCATAGATCCGGCTGAATTTGAGCGATGGCTTGGGCTACGTTGACTTTGAGGGCATCGGTGGATTGCGGCTTTTTGGCATAGATCTACGACTTCAGGAAACCCCACAAGGAAAAGTCTAGCGGGGTCAAAATGGGATAATCTTGGTGGCCAATTCACGCGACCTTCGTGAGAGATAACCATATCCTCGTTCATGAAGAATGTCCATAGTGTCGTTCGCTATGTGGTCCACGCCGTCCACGTCCATATCGTTTGATTCTGGCCAAAAGAAATTGGTCATTATTTCACCAACGCCGTTTTGGAAAAAGTACGAACGGTACCTTTTTGTGGATGCATTGCCACCTGGTGAACCTCTTGTAGGTTGGCGTCGTCGCATATACGGCAATTTTGCTTGTTAACATAGGCATTCATCCAAAAATGTGCCTCGTCGCTGGAGATGATTTTTCGGCCAAAATTGGGGTCCTCTTCAAAACGCTCCGAAGCCCAGTCAACGAGCTAACGGCATTGTCTATGGTCATTAACTTTCAGCTCTTGGGTCAGTTTGATCTTGTAAGGGTGCAGGTCTAAATCCAAACGCAAAATTCGCTAAGTTGAAGTCTGCGAGGAATTGATTGCCTCGGGCTCTCCTGCACACTTTCGCGGACAGCGAAAATGTTCTTGGTCCATTTGGCGTTTCTTTGACGTACGGGTGTTGGCTAATTGTTTACCGAACCGGTCGTCTCGAATCTGACCACCTAACGTTGGGGAGTTGATTTTGAAGGGCCACCGCGTCTGCCGTAAAATGGCCGCAACAGGTATAGGCATACAATTATTACTGTTGAGGCTTTCGTGTGTCCTAAAAGTCCTAAAGCTGTGACCTAAAGAAAGATATTTCCCAACGTTTCATCAGGGGGTCGAAAGACACACTGATACTGAGTATAATAATAATTGTACGACGCCTAAAGCCTTAAATCTCTGATAAGGTATAGGCATATAGGCGCAATAGGTATTCTTCTGTAACCGTTTTCTCTACGTCACCCAATCGCTAGATTTTCCGAAAAATACCCGCCCTCCGAAGTCAGCGGAGCAAGGGAAGGTCAAAACCAAGGGGGTGCATCGTCTGGAGTACACTTGCTGCTCAATCGTGTAATTTGTCATGGCGATTTGACATACAACAGATTTGATAGACGCCGCCACCATGTGGCAAATTGACAGACTGTCGACACCGATCCGTCACTATTGGAATAAAAATTTTATTCAAAGTATTGTCCATCTTTAGCTACGACTTTTCCCCATTTGTCAGACAGTATACGGATTCTGCGGTGAAAAAATTCTTCGTATTTTGAGTCGATCCAAGAATCGACTCAATTTTATGGCTTTTTAAAAAGCGAAGTGCTGCTCAGCCAGGCCATGAGTCTTCGACCGGAATAAGTGGTAGTCGAAAGGAGCAATGTCTGGTGAATAGGCGGGTGGGATAGGACATCCCATTGAAGCACCTCCAAAGTTTCCTTGACGACTTTTGCAACATGTGGCCAAGCATTGTTGTGCTGGAAGATCGCGTTGCGTTCGACGTCGCTTGAGATTCATACGGAACCCAATTTCCTTGTTCTTGCACCATATACATGGCCTTGAGACGGTTTCAAATCGCATGTTGAATCACTCCCAAGGTTTCAGCGAGCTCCTCTTGAGTTTGACACGAATCTTGGCTCAATAACGCCCTCCAACTCGGCGTCTTCAAACTTTACTGGCCTCCCTTCGCGTTCTTTGTCGTTGGTGTTAAAATCATCGCTTTCGAAACGCTGGAACCAGTACTAGCATGCTTTTATTGATAGAGCATATGCTTCACGCGGCAATCGATGTCCATCAACTGCACTTTTCTTCAAATGAAAACAAAAAAGCAGCGCCTCTGGCAAATTGTGTTTCGTTGGGACAAAGTTTGACATAGAGCGTAAAGAGGACATTGCTTACACTTCAGCGAAACGACAAATACTGATTTTTAAAGGGAAATGATAACGCTTTCACACGAATACAGTTACAAGATGGTCCGTACGATTTAACGCTAGTTTTGTAAAACCCTCGGAAAGTTATTTGCACACCCAATAAGTCCTACAAGGATCGAGCGCAGTCGAACATCCTGTATGCGCTTCACACGATTTAGTTTCCTTAGTCGACAGATCTCTTGATTGAGTTTACAACAGGGAATGATTATTCCGCTTTTTTTGTCGCTTACACTTAGACATAGAGGAAAACGAAACAAGTCCCAGTGGTCTTAATGAAAACTTTGCGAAACTTTACTCCCATGTTAACAGACACACGGTTCGTAAAGATGTCGTCCTCGGAATGCATGGTACAGTACCAAACACTCTTTGGACAAGAATCATGTTCGAAACGTACGGTCCTAGACTTGCTCTCAACGGTGGTGGTTCTTTTCACACTTGTATTATAATCTGGCACGAGATATTAACAAAAGAGTCCGATTCGATGTTGGTGTCCACGTGTTTTGCGAACTGCGAGGTGAATTGTAATATAATATGTCCGAGTCATCTGTTTTCACTGGAATCCTTTCTTTCTGTAACTTTCATCGAGCACCATTCGAACAGTGTAAAAAAGAAAAACGAAAAACTTCAAACGGTATCGATTGTACATAATTAGAAACGTTAGATCTGCAAAACTGTCACTTCCGGTGTCATTAATCACGGAGGCCGGTCGATCGCCCGACATAATTATTTTTGTTCCACCATCTTTTCACGGATGGAAATTTCGGTCCTTTACGAACGTACGATTGTATATCTACAGGAGATAGATTCGCTCACATAGTCACACGACAAATATCAATGAATCTCGTGATACATAATTAATTAATACGAAACATTAGACAAACAGCTAGATGCCAGTAGATACCGAAACAATGAGACACGCATTGTATAATTTAATTGGCCCCTGTAGGTATGCAATGTTAACAGTACCAGCGAAAGATTCTTTTTCGATCCTGTTAATAATTTGTTTATACCTGTCTCGATGACAATAGGAAATTAGCGAGGATGTTCGGGATGTAGAGCATAAGTGGTTGGAGCATGATGGCAATGCACCCTTTATCGAAACGAGACGTACACCGGACATTGAGAATATGGATCTTGAGCAGTATCATCAGTCTATATCACAGTCAGTATTCGTTTACGCTTAATGATGCATATACCGGGTAACTCGTGAGAAACAACGCTTAAATTTCTTGAATTTAATGTCATCGACTTTTCTTCGAACGCTACCGGAAGTTTCTCTTTTCTTCCGGTCAAAGTTTACGTAGAAACGAATTTAATTACATGATTTACTAATTTATTAAAGATGCAGGTAATCGGTGACCTTGGAACCATCTTGAAAAGTTTTGTTTCACCTTTAACTTCGGTTATTATGTTTTCATATACTGTTTCTTTCGACTCACCCTGTATATGAACATTAAGTTTATTGAACTTTTTTTTGAGAATGTGTACCTGATATTTTTCCGCAGATTGAATAACAGTCTTAGCGAAATACAAGGTGACATACAACGCCTGGCCAATCAACAGAATCAGATACAACAACAACACTTGATGTCTCACCATCAGCAACAGATGCAGCAACAGTTGCAGCAGTTGCATAGTCTCAGTCAGCATCACATGCAAGTATGTACGAATCACTTTTCATAGAAACTATTTAGTGCTTATCTTATAATTGATTCCATATTGTTTTAGAGTTTTGGAATGCCGACCATGAATACATTGGGCCCGAAATTGCAAGAATCTCATCAGTCGCAGTTTTATTTGCACGATCAACCCCAAATGCAAAGACGAATGTGGGGCCAACCACCTCCCACGCAAAGTTTAGCGAATGAAATGGCTGCCGTAGGTTATCAACAATCCATGGATCCTAGATATGGTTCTCCGCAGACAGGTATTTTTATACATTTAAAGGATTAAGTGTAAATATGATATGTAAGTCTTTTCTTTTCAATCACTTATAACGTATAATTCACAGGTTATCAGCAAGAAATGCGATTATATCAAGACACGCGAAATTGGGGAACGCATCCACCTCAGCAAAAAGGATTCGTTTTGCACGACACTCCTCCAGAACCGAGATACCTCAATGGTGGGGATCATAGCCTTTGTAACAATCAAATGAGTCATCCTGGTTCTACATATCCGACGTCTTCATCTATCTTTAATCAAACACCACCGTCTTCTGCTAGTCCTCAACATCGAAATGCTGTATGTATCACAATTGTTTTAGGCATACTATGTAAGTTTGCCACAGGGTTTCGTTCTAAAATATTACTCCAAGATAAAGCATAATGAATCACATTTTTTTATATTAACAGAGTGATACTTTTTAAAACATAAAATTGTCTGACTTCTATCTAATACAGTTCTCATTTTCTCCAAAGTAGTTGAAATGGTTTCTGTTACTTATTGTACTCTGTAGATTGTTGTAACAATCATTATAAGAAAAATGTTGATCTTAATTTGTTTTTGTATTCATCGTAACTATAATTAATAACGCAGATCAGTCGGATAATTTTAATAGTTCTTTTTGTTAATTGTTATGTTATAATTCCTTCAAAATAGAATGATATTATAAAAAGGATGCAACGATAGCTAAAAGATTCTTTTGTTATTAATCTCAGTCGACTAGAAAGTTTCGTTTCTATGTTCGGTCAAGTCTATGCTTAGTTTTTTGGTCACTCAGGTGCTAAATAAATTACTGCATACATATATATAAGTACCAGCAGCCATGGAACCAGTTAGTGATGTAATGCACATTTATAGACGCTTTCAAGACTCAGTATGGCAGACAGTTTCACGTCGAAGCTACATCGTTCGAACGTTTACAGCCATTCAAAGTCTATATTAATTTTTTTTTTTTTAAATTGCGCAGAAGTATTCTCAATATGCATTTCTTTTATTCATCTACCACTACGTCATCATATAATTACTCTCACAAGGTTTGTTTATGTATGATTTATCAATGAAAATCTGCAGAGTGTTTCACGTTTATTAAGTGACAGTTCAGTGTTGTTCATGAAAATTTGTGGTGATCTTAAGTGTGATGAATTATTTTTAATTTTGAATATAGGTTCATCGAATAAGTCAGTTAATGAGCGAAAGTCCAGAACCAAAAAGGCCAACTGTACATCACATACCCATGAAATGCGAGAGCCCAACAGATAAGAGACAGGTGACTGCGTTACACGCACCTGTTCCAGCTCCACCAGTCGATGATATGAAACCTCAAAATATATCGTTTATCGGTAAATACCAATTAGCTGTCACGTTTAAAACCATTTTGCAGTGTGTACGGCAACAGATGGAAGTACTCAGCACTTGTACATTATATATTATAAAATAATTCAATGCAAATTGTAATTGTCTGTACATTGATTTTTATTGCTGCACATCCAAATAATTGCAAACATGAAATGTCTAAATGTTCTTTGCACTTTGCAATCTTGAACTGTGTACCTGAAACACTTTTAAAAACTACTCACAGAATTTTTTAAAACATCTCACCATTATTATATCTATTCTGCAGTTGGATGTAATAATGTGCTTTTGCAATTTTCGCGTTTCTGAATTGTTAATTCTCCGATCTTTTGCCGGACGCCTGCATAGTTCAACAAGCATCGTTGTCTTTATGGTTTGGTTCTCATTTTCTGTTATTCCATTTGCACGTGTATTTTCAAGGAAATGACGATGAGCTTTCACAAGGCATACGAGGTTTGCACATCACGTCCGGCAGCCGTACATATAGAATCCCATCACCAACTAGACCCTCGATATCGCGTAATTCATTTCAACCTCATCCATCACTAAGAGAGGCCACGCCATCTCCATCAGGTACTCCAGAGGTCACACCTCTTGATCCAACGGACGCTGGCGAGAAAGGCTTCTACATATGTTTCGACAACGACGCGCCGAAGAAACCAAAACCGACTCTTAGAGTAAAAAGAACGTCTCCCAAAAAGGTAAACACAATATTATCCAAAGCACACACAATTATTTCAAGTATGCCGGTGGTCTCACCTAACTAGGGAACCTGTTAAACTATGTTACTGTATAAACATAACAATTAATTTTAATAGGTCTTCCAATAGTAATAGCAATTTCAATCGTTAACCAACAAGTCACCCTTAATAAAAGATTTTTCTTTTAGTACAACATAATTATTAAAATGCCTATCAATATGATCAACGCATGGCCTTGGCAAAGTAGATGAAAATAGATATGATTAAAAAATAATTGTAGACAAATTTTAAATATTAGCAAAGAAAATTAATACTGTTGGTATCCATAAGATTGCATGAAGAGGATGATTTTATAAAGATTACTGACTCTGTTACGATTTTGATTGTCATGCGATGGTATTAAGTAATAAGAATATATTAGGGTTATTTAATGGTCCGTAATAACCGAGATAATTAAGATTTATCGGCATCATCGTTTAGTATCTTCTTAAATGTAGGACATGGTTGAAGTATGAAATTCTAATCTCACGTTGTTTACTTTTGAAGGAAAGAACAGTATCGTCGTACGTTGAAAACGAAGACTTCACGGTCCGACCTGAATCTCCGGTCCCTATCGTGGATAGGCAAAAGTTGTTAGAGTCTGACCGAGAAAAGCAACGTCACATAGACGAAAGGGACTTCCAACGACATGAGATTAGAGATAAAGAGATGCAAAGGGAAGGGGATAGAGAGAAACTACGAGAGAGACGCGACACCAGCGCGGAAAGTCGGCAATCGGGTGTCGGTTTAATAATCGGGAATCAGCTTGCGAATCCAGATCCAGTAAGTGGATACTAAAAGTGGCGTTTTAAGTGTGTGTCTCTTTTCTATTCTAAACTCATAATCTCATTTCATAGAATTCCTTGGACGAAATGGAGCGCAAGAAAGAACGTATAATGCTACTATCGTTGCAAAGAAGGCAACAGCAAGAAGAATTGAAAGAGAGGAAGGAGGCTGAAGCACAAGCGCGTCGGGAACAAGAGAAAGCAAAAGCGGAAGAAAGAGCTCGTAAAAAGGAAGAAGAAAGGAAACGAAGAGCAGATATTTTGGAACAACACAAAGTCAAGAAAGCGATAGAAGAAGCGGAAAGAGAAGTGCGTACTTGTTCCGGAAGCTTATCGCTTCCTTGACCCGAACTATCTGTGACAACGCGTAATTTTTAGGGCAAAGTGATCGACAAGGAGCTTCTCAATGCAATAAAGCCAACAAAACTTCGTAACAAGACTGCAACGACTCGACCAAGACCCAAAACGATTCATGTGGACGCTGGCGCGGAACTGGATTCCGGGGCTTTGACGCCCAGCCGTGGCAAAAAGGGTTCTTCCTCCAATCTCAGTACAGGTATGTCAGTAAACACAACGAGATCTCGTAGTGTGACAACTATTCGTTGTAATGATCAGTGTTTCTTGGAGATTAATCCCATTAGAAAAGAAAATCGAGCAGGATACTCGAGTCACTTGATCGCATATTCATTAAGACATGAACGCGACATATTTTTCTGCACCAAAATATTTGTCTCCAAGATAACAAACATCACTTTGCTGTTTGTAATAACTGTACTCTCCTTTCGTTATAATATTCTAATAGCGACAGTTTATCAATGTTGTAATGTAATTGCATTTTTATTCTTTGCATGGCAACGAATTCGATTCGGACGAGTTTTGATTTGTTAGTATTGCCGTTTTCTTTTTTTAATTTTTTTTAATATATATATAATATACATATTGAGTTTTATTGTAATCGTTTCTACTGAGAGATCTCACCCAGTCACAGAGTTCACAAGCTCAACATTTTCTCGTCTATGCTAGTTTGTCATTCGAAATTGCGAAACAAACACATTCGAAGGAAGCATAGTCTCTCGTTGTTTTATCACATTCTATACATTCCTAGACTCAATTCGATTGAACTAGAATAGTGAAGAAAATTCGAGCTGATTTGTTTTGCACTAACACACTTACTGTAGCGTCGCTGACTTCCCCGACGATGAGACGAGACTACTACCGAGGCTCGCAGGACAGTCTCACTGCTGCTCATTTCGATGAACGACGTTCCGGCCCTTTTTATCGGGGCGGCAGTCTCAGGGGTATGCACAAACACACACTCTCTGACTCTCGCATTTCTGTCCGAAACATCACATCTATATATATATTTATATACGACTATGTTTGTTAGCTTTATGCATAACAAATATGCATACAAAATGCTAAAACGAGCTATATAATCTGGACCGTTCATTGGCATGCCAAGCGAAGTCTCTCTTTCAACGGGCAGTCCCCTAATTGGCGGTACAACTAAAAAACCAAATTAAGGACCAAGAAAAGGAGAGTCCACTATTCGACAAAATCATATTTGAAAATTTATCGAGTGCGTTCAATCAACTTGTCTGAATATTTTTCCAAAAAACAAATTAAACGCTCTCGATCAATTTTAAAAATCGATTTTTCAAAAATAGAAATTTATGGGACCACCAGATACGGAACAGCCTGCACAACAAATCCTTCGGTATCCGTTCACCGCTCTAAATACGTTCAAGAGCATAAAATAGATAAGCTTGATGTTTTTACTAGAATTATCTTTACCGAATGATTTGTCTGAGAGAACTGGATTGAGAGAGGAGAGTGAGTCTATGTCGAAGGACTGCGCTTATCGCTTGGTATGCGAGAGGAAGCTTCTAAAACGTCTGAATTAATTGTATGCGATCGAACAAGCCAAATTGGAAAGCATTTGACGCCGAAATTGATAATTTTCAACGTAGAAGTGATTACTTATATGGCACTTTTCCCTCATATTGAGTCTGCATGTTTCAGTGTGTTTTTTGAATAACTGTCGATTAGCTTTAGTATCGTAGCGATCATATCATAAATATAGAATCATCCCGAAGAGGAACTAACTGATTGTAATAGAGGTACCCTATTTTAGTATCTTCCGTAGATTCGCCCGACGACGGTAGAGGTTCCTCGCCTTGTCGAAGTATGAATCAGCTTGGTCGACGGGGTTCCTACAAGACGTCTCGAGGTGGGTTGAACATCATTTATAGATAGAATGCCATTTTTTTTTTATCATGTTCCTTAAACGTTTGGCTTGATGAAAGTAGACTCGTTGCAGGATGTATCACTGGTATGGGCAACTACGTATCAATATCTTATACGATGTTAAATACGTACTTATATATATTATACATATTTTATTAGCATTTGATTGTTCTCTCGATATACCAGAGTATTAAGGTCACTTTGAGGGTATGACGTTGTTTTAATTTTCAAGTAGCGCCTTTATAGTAGACATCTTTCAGTTTTGGAACGCAACGTTATTCTGCACCAACCTGCACCGGCTACCTTGAGTTTTTGATGTTCCTAGTGGACATGGCTCTTGTAGTTAGACTCTACCCCTGATGCAATGACGTACGATTGAAGCATCCCCTACTATTTAACAATCTTTGATCGTACATAGCGTTTAGAATGTAACACGGTAAACATTGCATTATTGCAGATGTGCAGGAGCCTCAGCAACAGGTTAGAGGCAGGCCTAAATACCCGAGTTACCAAAACTTTAAGGGGAGAAAGTCTAATTCCTTGATGAATTTGTGTGGTAAGAAGCACCAGTGACTTGGAAATACGTATTATCCCCCCTTCTGTCGTGCATCAATTATTATTACGTGTTCTGTACACCGTTTCAATTTTTTGTAGGCTATAGCATTACACGTAGTCGCATGGTGGCAGATCGGAGCGCACAGGTGGCAGTGATAATTTACATGCATACACGAACAGCACATTATTGAATACGTCTTCGAAACTCTGTCTGCTTCGCTGTCATTCCAAAATCGAACATCATCTTCAATGTTTTATATGTTCCCAACGATAAGGAAAAATAACTAAAGAAGAGCATTGGTTCGGAAGAGACAAACATTGTGACAAAGGTCATGGTACGATAGGTCATTAAATTGAACTTGAATGTCAAGTCAAAGTAATCAAAATATACAATTCTGCTAAAAAAAACATTGGTGACCTTGAAGCGTTGGAAAAGTATAAACTTGAGGGAAAATTTTTCACTATTGTAAAGTTTGCTTTTTTCAACTAAATAATGCTTCCTTTTGATACTTTCCTCTGTCATTGAAAACGAATAAGATATTCAAGGTGATTCTACAAAAATGTTGGAATTTAAAGTATGAAATACAAGAAGGAAATTGATAATTCTTTGGCAATGTTAAAGAATAATTAATATTGCTTTTCTCGGTGTTGATAAATGGTCTAACATTCGCAGACACATTTTCGATCTCCATTCACAGGATAACTCATTTGCTGCAGTAGATATATGATTCAGTTGATGCTTGTTGGGCTTATCATTGTACAGCACTGGTTCTGGGTACCGTTATATATATATATATATGTATACATATATATAGTGTTTTTCAGATTATTGTTGGTGGTTCCAGTTTCCATATAATAACCTTTTCACTCTGACTCACATTTAGGTCCTGTATCATACGGTTATCCTATTCACTTACGTTAAACATGTATTCGTTCTTTGCCATTCCTCTCTGTTTTTATTTCCAGGTATTATGGTAAAACGACACGGCAAGTTCATCTCGAATTAGTTTCTTTAATGCTTACGCGCATATGCGTTTGCGCATACTTTACCGTAGGATTATCAGATCAACTTGCCATGGCTCGTTTCTTTATCCAAGATCGCGAGATTATCACTAGTACACCTATATTTTATTCGCAAAAAAAAAAAAAGATATCTCTTCATTGTCGCGTGTTACAAGATCATAGAACGCTTAGAACAGTATCGAACTATTCAGAGTTTCGTTGTCGAGGTACCCGACCGATAGTTCCTTAGACCGTTTTAGAAACGTCGAAAGTTTCCTCTTGTTTTCTTTTTTTACAATCGAATTAGAGCAGGGACTTATACCGAACTGTAAAACACCGGTACGTTTAGCTATATTTACCGGTAATTTTCTCGGTTTTATTATTTTATCGCAATACAACTTTCAGAATATTTTTTAGACAAAGATTAAAAACCTATATGCATGCTATTGATATTGCTGTAATACCGAAACTAAGATTTAGAGATTGCGGATGGACAAGAATGATTTTTTAAAGAAATCTAATACATGTGGTACAATTCCTTTGAAATTTTGCTGCTCCAGCAACATTATATTACATCTTACAGCTTCTATTGTCTGGTAAAATTACTATGCCAAACAGCATTTACCGTAGAACCAAAAAAGCACCAGTATTTATATGGGTTATCGGTGATGCATCAGTTTCGGTATCCAGGAATCTCTGTGTGATATTGGTTTTGATATAGCTTTGCTGATTTAATACCAAAATGAGAACGGTTTTAAGTCCCTGAGTTAGAGAACAGATATATATATATATATATGCATATAGTGGTCAGAGAGTTTTGGTCCCCCATGTTTTGTATTGGTGTACTTTACTATTACATATATTCTGAGGCGATCGTTTTCATGTATTGGACGCAAGCTATGAAGATGGATATTGTTGAAGGTCTTTTGTAAGTCTAACAAAGTAACTAATAACTCGGATCTTATCAGGAGAACTAACCGTTAGTGATTAATATAAGTTACTGTCCTCGACGGATTCCTCTTGCTTGGTCGGGTAACAATCGTCACCGGGACGGAACACGTTGTTGAAGGTTTTGTTATCGTGAAGGGACACACCTGTTGTCGAGCGTTTCTCTCCCCTTTATTTCTATCTTCATATACTAAGCTTGCGTTCGCAGGTTCGAGTAGTGATCAAGACGGTATGATGTGTCGATACACAGATACGGACAGCGGCCTGGGCAGGGCGACACCACCAAGAAGAGCACCGAGTCCTGGAATGGGCAGTATGAGGCATTTACCTTCGCCATCGGGGCCTGGCTCTTTACCACCTGGTTTGCTGACTAAGAGGAGGGTCTTCGATGATGGTAGCAGCGACATCAGTAGCACGCCGAGCTCCATGATGGACTACAATGGTCAGCAAAGTTGTAAACTTTAATTGGAACGGAGCATGGACAAAAATGTAGCTCTACGGAACATTTTGCTAACTCTATTGGAGTCACGAGTAATGAAGCCAAGTATATTCTGCATACAGAGGCTAGATAGATAGCTACTTGTTCCTGCATAGTCAGTTGCCTTTCTAGTAGCTAATCAGAAGATTGTTGTAATAGCTGAAGGCGTGAAAACACATTTTTTGAGAGAACAATTTGCAGAAGCTTGTATATTTGTTTGCAAATATTATAAATACATTGTTTCGCATTCAGAGAGGATCTAAGTTCGTACTTTAATAAGTATATTGTCTAGACTGGAGGGGTTGGTCTAACTAGGCTACTCTAACCAAATGAGGAAACTTCAGAATAGAACATTGCTATAATCTTCAGATCTAAATTGCAAGAGGATAGAACATTATAGAAGCCATGTCAGAGTCAAGAGCAATGAAATCATACCTGCTTAGACTAGGTCGTACGTTTACCAAGGGTAGAATATACTATACGTACCCTTTGTACAGAAAGGCAGCTCGTCCTATATTCTTATTAACATCTTTTATCCATGCCTGGTCTAGACTTGTCAGACCCAAGTAGCTTTAATTCCTAATTGTCTTTTTATTACAGGTCCGAGATTGTATAAACAGCCTACGACCAAGTCGAATCGCGGTATTATGTTGAACGCGGTGGAATACTGCGTTTTCCCCGGCACTGTGAACAAAGAAGCGAAAAGAAGAGTCCTGGACGAAATTGCGAGATCGGAGAGCAAGCATTTCCTTATTTTATTTCGAGATGCTGGTTGCCAATTCCGGGCTCTCTATTCATACTGCCCTGATAGAGAAGAAGTGTCAAAGTTGTACGGTACTGGGCCGAAACAAGTTATCGACAAAATGTTCGACAAGTTTTTCAAGTAAGCTTATCTGTCCTCTGTCTTGTCATTAAGTTAAACCTGCACAGACACGCTGTTTTGTCAGACTATGCAAGATCACCATGGGACCTTCTTAAAAATTCTACAAGAATTTCCTATACATGTTAATTGCTAGAAAGAAGACATAAATATTTAATGTTCAGGTCTAAGACATCCAGTGCGTTGTTGCAGGGTTGAAATATTAATGGAATAGTTTTAACGAACGTGTTTTATTTTTCAGATACAATTCGGGAGGAAAATGCTTTTCCCAGATTCATACGAAGCATCTGACTGTAACTATAGATGCCTTTACAATACACAATAGTCTTTGGCAGGGGAAAAAAGTGAATTTGCCGAACAAGAAAGACATGCCTCTCGTCATATAGTTTTACACAAGTGTCACACTTAACATTACGCTACTATGCCCTCTGTTGTTCATAGTTACTATTTTAATACAGGCCCATATTAAATTAATGCAAACGTTGCGTTCTTAGTCAATTTTATAAAGACAAATGATTGATGCTGACGCGAGCCACGCGAGAGGATGCAATCTCATTTATGCAGGTTTCTACGATTAACTGGGCGCACATTCGAAACGGAGTTGTCGTTCTACACGTTGTGCGTGTTCCCTATTTTCTTTTTATTTTTTATTTTTTCTTTTAGTTCTACGTTATTTTCTGTTTTTCGTTTCGTTGTCGTTCAGCATCAATCACTGTGTCGTAAGATTACCAATATCTACCATAAGAATGGTTTGTTGTCAGTATCTAATATCTTCGCGGACTAACTCTCGACGTGTAACCGCCTTGTAATCGTGTAAGCTACTGTGTTGTATATGAAAGTTGTGACTGATATAACGGTATTAACGTTTTCTTATGCCCTTTTTTTCCTCATTTTGCTGAGAGAGGCAGGGCTTTCGCGAACGTTCACGTGACAAATTTCGTCTTTACATTTGCATAAAAAGTAATCCGCACAGGTTTCTTCTCGTTGCGCGTAAACGAAGAAGGAGAAGGCTCTCGATCATCATTACCATTGTATCGCCGTCTTTTACCGAAACAGCGCCAAACACAATTAGAGAATCATTAATTTCACCGAACTTTTGACAGAGTCGACGAACGTTTGAATTTTCAATACGAACTTTCTACATGGTTCATTATCGAAGTAGAAAACATCGATGGCTTGCATTAAAATCACTTGTTCGATATTTTAACTTCGATTTAATTTTGTAAATTTTTCTTTCTGTCACGATTGAAGACGAATTAATGATTCTTCGCCGTAGAGATGCGCGACTATCGACAGTTGTGGCTACAGGGTGTGAATAAAGCGTAAGTGAATATTCTGTGGGTGATAGTTTCATAGGTATTCTTAACTTGCAAATTATTGTAAATCTATGTTTGTAATACATCATGGTCATTCGTTCATAGACGCGTCGAAGTTTTAACGTATCATGCGTATGTATTTTAAAGAATTTTGATTTTATCAAACCCATGAAATTCGCATGCATTCTTTCACACCCTGTACGATGTAGCGATTATTTTGTTGAAAAATTCTACGAACCGGCTCAAAAATGAATACCAAATCAGCCTTAAGATCGTTCAGAATATAACCGATATTATGCGAAGGTGTTCTTTTCTTTACCGTGTAGGTACGTGATCATTTCTAACGCGCCACATAGATTCTCGGTGTCTTTCGAAGCGAGTTCTGCGAAGCGTGTACCGGCATCAGAGTAGATTTTCTTGAAAACTTAATGGGCAAGAATGGGACCGTACCAAACCGTACCAAAAACTAAATTCGTTATCCAGGAAGAAGCGATTTTTGGTATTCAAATATAGTAAGGTCGGTGAGATGGAGGAAAGAGAGGAGATGGAGAGAGCAACGAGAGAGACAGTGAGCGAGAGAGAGAGAGAGAGAGAGAAAGAGAGAGAGCGTGTGGGAATAGCTATGGACCGATTATTATTGCTCCGATTGTCTGCGCGCATCAAACACTTGTTTTCTTACATTGTATAAAACCGAAACTTGTAAGAGGGAAGCAGAAAATGGTTGGAACATGTGAACGCTAAAGACGATTCGATGATTTATTTGAGATCCCTTAGGCCTAACTATGCTTTACGGATCCAACATGATCTGCGTTCCTCGCGTTCCCAAGCATTCTGAAAGCGTGTCAGCCCGTTTGTATACGAACGTCTCGATCTGTCCAAGATCTGAACGAAACGGTAACTGCAATCCGAAGTTTAATAAAGTTAAGCGATCCCGTTTTTCACGTGTTTCGTTGGCTGCACACAGATCCTTTTGTTCAGGCAATCGTACGTATTTCAGGGATATAATCCTCGGTTTCTTATTATCTCGCGAAAAAATGGTTGCGTCAGTCCAATTTCAGGCGAACGAGATACGCGGTCCGCGCTGTACATGATGATGAGATAATTAGCATAATAACCTAACGGAACAACTATTTATTGTGCCATAAATTGAACGTCCGCCATTCGTGTGGGACTGGCACTGACCTTCCATCTTGTCGATTCGATCCTTTCCAACAATGTACACGATTCATTTGTCGTAATATGCTGGTAGAGCGAATGGATAGAGATTAGATAGACGTAAATACATTTTTTGTACAGAAATATGGAGGGTCTATTAGAGAGAATTCTTTTTTTTCTTTTTAGTTTCTGTTCGTTTGTTCATTTAACGTACAATTTTTAGCGTATCGTAAGATTTATTCGTTCGTGAGTCGTCCGATGTTTGTGCATGTGTTTTTACTTAACGCGTGTACGTATTTGTACAGAGCGTCCGCGCAGATTCTTTGAAACGCGAAGTGTATAGAAAAAAGATAAAATAAAATGATGATATTGAGATTTTTAACATCATCGTTTCTCGAGAAAACAACGTAAGCCATTTTTCTTCATTTGTTTTTTTCTGCACGTTTATAAGAGAAACGCTGGACATTGTATGCGCGAACACTCTGTATATGCATGTGTACGCATTGACGATTGTTGTGCTCCATGTGCATGGAATTTTAAGACGATGTTCAAGAAGGAAAGAAGAAATATACTACTCCACGTAATTAAAGGATCACTAAATTATAATTGAACGGTTGCTGTATAAGCTCCTGTAACGTTTTGCAAAAACTATCTTACAACATCTTGCTTGTACTCACTTTAAAGAGCGATGTCTTTGCTTTCATATTCTTAAGCTTAATTCTTATAAAGATCAAACTTTATAACTTAACATATTAATTTGCGAAGAATGTTCTCATAAAATGAAGCTGTATTCTTAGATTTAAAAAATTGTTATTGATTTTTGTTTTAACGTAAGAGACGTCTCTCTTGTTTACAATAACCTGTACAAACTTGTTGTCTGATCTTTTAAATTGCAGTTTTATTGCAGTTTAAAAGACAGAACGTTGTAGGATTCTTTGTGCACGAACGGAGCACGAAGAACAATAGATTTTTCAATTATGATTCAGTTATCTTCGAATTTTTGTGGATTAGCATGAAAGAAGGAATCCACGATCGATTCAGTTTTATCCGAGTAGACCCCCTGTATTCTGCAACGGCGTAATACAACACATATTGATTATTATTAACCAATTACGCAACATATCGAATTTCATGTTCTCCACGATTGACCGCGGGAAATATATTTTTAATTCGCAACGATAAACTTGGTTCACTCGTCTCGAATGTTTTAAGGCGAACTCCATACACGTGGGACTCTTTAGAAAGAGAGAGAGAGAGAGTAAGAGAAAATGAGAGAATGAGCGTAAACTGAGAGAAAGAGAGAGCATGAGAGATATGAATAATAATAAAAAAAAAAAAAAATTAAAAATCCGTCGATTATAGTATCCAAAGAAAAAAAAAGTTCATTATTCTATTCTCGTCTATTGTAAATCTATTGCGTATCGTCGTGAACACGAGGAAAAGGGAAACAAAATTTTTGCGAGCTTCGTTACTCTGGAAACATTGTCCGATTTGACAATATTCGATGGCGAAGGTAGAAACGCCACAAGATGAGTTTAAAATGAAAAATTTAAGAAAACGAGTTTGTCGGTCTACGACGATGCAAACGAACGAAAGCGAATGAGAATTTATGGTAAACGATGTAGTCATTAATCTTAAGAATCGACAAGAGACATCGGCTCACGGAGGATGGGATTTGAACTGACGAGCGAATGCTACCGAGACACGGTGTTACGAGAAAACGTTCAAGCCAAGGATGCAAACTGTAGCTGGAAAGGTGATTGCTTGTGCTTAATATTTATATTTTTCGAAGCAGAGAATATTATTAGTGAGCTGGTACCGACGTGATAAATAATGAAACGAAAATAAGAGAGAGAGAGAGTGCGAAAGAGATTGAGAGAGTGTGAGAGAGAGATACCAATGGGATATAAATAATCGCGCTTACTAATAATAAATGATTACCTTTTATGTAATAATCTTTCATTTTTATTGTCCCACGGAAGAACAAGAGGAAGACGGAGAATGAAAAAGAAACACTGAAATTTCGTCGGATCATAGTAGTTCGATTTGTCCATGTCTCTGTAAATATTATGTTTTTTATATATACATCGATAAAGAATACCATCACACGACGGATATAATATTTATTGAGTACGTCATCCAAATTTTGGTCGTGTCTTACTGTTAGCATCTTGGAGCGAATGTCATCAATAAAATTGAATAACCTACTTTGCAATAGACTTTTATTCTTCTGCGAACGATATAAATAAATAATTTATATAAATATATATATATATACATATATTAAATATATATATACATATATAAATGGAATTAAGTATGTTCTCTGCGTATTCATTGGCTGTAATGTTAATGTATATATATATAACTTTTGGAGTACAGAAGAGGGTAAATTAGGTGACCATACTTTCTCATTGTTATATATTTTATACACAATAGCGGAGACATCATTGTTAATTTTTCTGCGTATGTATAATATAGTACAATTCAACGAATAAGAAAAATATTAGACATAAATATGAAAATATTCTTGTGAAGAACATTTTTCCCTACTCGTGTTACTTAATGCTCGTTATTATTTAAAAAAAAAAAAAAAAAAGAAAGAAAGAAAGAAGGACACTTTACAGGGCGCTACAGATGTGACTTCCTCTCGTGTGACATCCTCGATAATCTTACCGTTATCGTTACTTTTTCTTTTTTTTTATTACCGCTACAAAAGTACAAAATAATTTCACTTTGTTCGCCCTTTTTTTCTTTTCTTAACCCCCCTCCCTATATTTTTTTTTCCTTTTTCGAATCGCGATTCTGATCAAGCACGGGAACGGCGGGATCAGAACCGCCGTGTTCCACTTACATTAAACAGTAATAAATAACATTAAATACTGATGTACAATTGTTCTGTGACTTACAAGTGTATTACAATTAAACTATATGGCAGTGATCATGCTACTTACACGTATGTCGTAATATTTATTTTTACATTCGGTTCACGATGCAGATCGACGTGAATTTGTGCCATAGTTCGTCGACGATTCAATAATGATCGTTTCTCAAACTGTTCCTCGCTTTCGAAAATTAACTTTCGAAGACTTATCTGCTGGAAAAAGAAATTACCGCAAGAAGGAACGCAACGGCTTTACGTTTGTTCTCCGTTTCGTTAATGTATCTCTCTCGATTATGCGCTTTGTACTTTTTTTCTCATTAACTATATAAGATTCATTGGCGTGTAAAATGCAAGCTTTCACAAATATCTGTTAACTACCGGAGTTAAATACCTATTGGAATGACAATGCAAAGAACAAAATCAGTTTTGAAGCATCCCGAATGCTGATCCGAATTCGCTGTGTTAATTAAAGAAAAAAAAAGAAGAAGAAAACTTCATAATAAATTAGTGTTAGTTGAATTGCATAGTAATAAGTAAATAAAATACACGAACAACGACTATATTTACGGTAATAAATATCTAAGGTTGCCATTATTTATGCGAATTCAATATACTTCTCGTCGATTGGAAAAATGTGAAAATTTTCGAGTTGTAAAATATATGTGCGATCCCAATTCCAATTGAATGTGTGTATATATTTGTATATAAAATATTGTACCAGGAATACAAGGTACAAACGTCGATATTTTGGAAAAGTATGTGTAAGAAAACGAGTTTGAGAAACACAGATGTAAACTTCCTACGTTCGCAAGTTAGCATCTTTTGGCTTGGGTTTAGTCTTACGTCTTAACTAATTACGGATTCCCCATCATGGTATGGCACATGATTCCAATGCGCGATCGCGATGAACAAGAGTCCACAGAGAGAAAACGTTTCGAACTTAGTGCGTGATCCAAGTAGTCTTTGGAACGAAATTGAATAACTTAGAAGACTTTGCACGTTGTACTGATCGTCGGCATAATTATGCATCATTGTACGGGGCAGGAGCTCAAGTGAATATTGTGCAATTCGTCCATGTCTGTCCAGTCGCGCCTCTCTCCGCCTATCATCACGTTTCTTATGCATCCGTTGAAGTGGTCCCTTGTTATCAGCGTTCCCTTCGGAGCCGAGGCTGCAACGCGATCATTCATTTTTAATTAGTAATCTTTTATTGTAGCCGATCTCGATGCATCTTCCAAAACATTGCAGTTAGAAACTTTTACATATACGACACTTCTCTAAATAAATAATAAATTGCATATACAGGGTGAGGCACTTGAAACCTGAATAACTTGGCTGCTATCAGTGATAAGAAAAATGGGCCAAAATTATTTAGTGTCGAGGGGCTGATCATCCGACATATAGTTCCATTAAAAAAAAAAAAAGCAGAGATGACCTCCATATCTCCTTGACGCCTCCACCTATAAAAAAAACTAGTAACATCGGATGATCAGCCGCTCGTTACCAAATAATTTTGGCCTAATGCACTTTTTCTTATTACCAATGGCAGCCAAGTTATTCAGGTGGCTGGTTTTAAATGCCTCACTCAAAAAATCTAGAAAAGAGTAAACAAGGTTCACAATAGAATAAAAATTACATACGTTGAATTTCAAATTAACTAATAGCACAATTAAATTCACAATAAATCTTGTATTAGTGTAGCAAGCAATCTATCCATTCTTAATGCGGAAGAAGTGGATTTCGTAATTTATTATTCAATTCTTTTCTGATTTAATTGAACAGTGTGTAACGTTTAGACGTTCTTTGTTCCGTTTTTTAAGATGCGTAAAAACGAGGATAACTAATTTATGAGTTTTTTACCTGGCAGGCCACCAATGTACAGGGGCCCAAGGACAGTGGAGTCCATTATATGGTAATTAACGTTGGCCGGAAGACCGTACTTTTGATCCATCTCGTCGACTTTCAGTGCCAACTCTTCGTCATTGTAGACCGCCTGTATTCTGTGCCATCGATTGTCGCAGATCGTGTACGGATTAGCAAATGGTTGTTCGACGTACAACGGTTTGTTGTCCCCCAGGTCGCCCGACATGATCACTTTGCCATTATTCAGCTCCAACGACAGCGAGGGCGAGTTGCCAGACGCTGCGATGGAAAGTAAAACGCCGGACAGCTCCGACGTTCGGAATTCCAACTGGAGTTCCAGCACGGCGCCTAACTCGAAATTTCTCTCTGAAAACAAAATCCTAAAGTTATACACGTTCATCTTATTCCCGATTCTTCGTTTGGTACGATCGTAACATAAGAAACACTCTAAAGACATTCGTTAACATTTCTATGGAAATGTTCGAAAGACTTTTTGCGACGAACAAATTATTGATAGCAAAATCTAGTTGTTTCTTGTAGTACAAAATAGACTCTTCTTCCTACACGAAATTTGCTCTCAAAGTATCTCAATGAAATTCATTTTGGTATTCTTATAAAGAAAAAATAAAGAAAGTCACTTTTCTGATGCAACATCTATTTCGGGAGGTGACCTGCGAGTTTATTTTATTTAAAATCGTGGAAGTTATTAATGGGTTCATAAAAATTTGTGCTACTGGTCCAAACATGTGGCAACATACGTGCAAAATTTCAGCCCGCTAGACCCGATCGTTTTCTTGAAATTAATTCCTGAACATCAAACTGTATGCGACTTTACTTCAGAAGACTTCATCGAGTGATTGCAATTCGGTCGAACGGTTGATTCCAGTTCTTCGACACGAACGATTTCGAATGCAATCAGATTATCAAAAATATTCTATAGAAATTTATTATCTTAAGCTTCAACTGCTTAGGCTTAAGGGGCGAGTTTTTTCAAGGACAGAATCACAAAGTTATAGTCGCACACATCTCTTTTTACATTTATATACATTAACCCATTGACTGTCTTGCCCTGGGTGCCACGGTTTTATTTTAATATAATTAATTTAATATATAGTTTTAATAATAATTTTAATAATAAAAATTGATAATCAATATGTTCTCTACACTATATATATTTTTCATTCATCCCTTCTAATAGTTCCTAACTCAAATAGCCATTTGTAGCCAATCTAAACTTGCAGCACCCACTACGTGATATCTCGTAGTTATATAAAATCTCGTAGGCATATAAAGTGTTATCATTTGGAAAATAGTGTACAGTCAGAAGACAATTTTCTAACAAAAGGCACTTACTGTATATCGCGAAAGCTTCATCTTGGAAGTAAGCTCCGCTTTCGACATTCGGGAAACATTGTCCAACGTGGTACGCTCTGCTCGTCGAACCGACCATGTCGTACACGTTCCCGTTTACGCGCAAACCTCTGATGCACCCTTTCAGCGTTTCAAGTTTCACCACAACCTGCTCCGGTATCAGAGTCCCGCTTTCCGGAAGTCCTCCGATGTACATCATCGTGGCCAGGCCAATCTTACGCGGCACTTTGATCGTGCGAGGTGTTTGGGAGTCCACGAGCAGCGTCAATTTCCTCTCGTCGTGACTGATCACCACATGGTGCCAATTGCCGTCGTTGAACGGTGTTCTGAACGCTATCTCCCTTTTCTGTTTGCTCTTCACCAGCAGTAGAAGCTGGCCGTCTCTTATCACGATCATCAAGTAATTCTTTGGTCGGTTTCCCTGAAAATACAGAAACACTTTGCTGGTTAGTCGTTTAATCGACGAAAGGTCATTGATTCTCACAAGATGCTAACCATTAGACTGCGGAACCGTGTGCAAAATAAGTTTTCGAAGATTCTTACCAGAAACATGTTTGTGAAAATGTATTTCATTCTTTTAATAATTTTTCTAAATCGCAAGCGACGCAATAAATCTTTTCTGACTTTCTTAACACTGGAACTACCAAGTTAGTCATTTCGACTGGTCTTTAGTTTTTTCTTTCGCAATTATTGAAGTTATACAAATGCTTTGATCAGAAATTTTTGGATGTACTTCTTTAATGACGTACACGTTACGATAAGAATTATTATTACAAAGCAATGTATATCGTTGGATTTATTGTTCAGTAGTTCTAGTCTTAAATTAATACTTTGACAGTCTCTTATCCGAGGGTTGTTTAGACCTAGAGCGATGAAATTACTGTTTAGCTACCTAATTTCTGGTGATTCGATTGATTGGATAGTTATTATATTAAGAACACTTGACAGATTGATGCGTTCACAAAAGGTATTTTTTAAAACGATGCATAAATAAAATTCTGATCTAAACAGCACCAGTTATACAATTGGGAACAAGATCCGCCATTCGATGGTTAATGTCTTCACAGTTTTGACTTTACATACTCCTTCTTGTTCCGAATGCACAGATCCACAGTTTAATAATTAAACAGCATGTGTTATCTAACATTTTCGCCTGAAGCATCTCCATTTATTAACACTTTAACTGCCGAACTGACAACGTCAAAAATTCCACAAAAGCAAAGTAATTTATTTAATAAAGCAGCAATGTCAAAATTCAAAATGTATGACGAATGGTCACTTTCAACCTTCTTGTATTCTCCAGACATCAACTAAATTGAGTGCAACGAATATATTAATGTAAAAATATACTTTCAAACATGGACAAATAATTCTATCACTCACATGTGGGTGACATGGCAGTCAAAGTGTTAATGTTTTAGTTCTCAAACAAAGTTATCGGAGAAAATGATTCAAAGGCAGCGTTGTCAAGTAGATATATTAATTCTGTACACACCGGAGTGATAAATAGCAGGCCGTTCGGATAGTAAGTTCTAAAATCGAATTCTATCTTGTACTTCTTCTCCCAGAATTTTTTGAAATTCAGATAGAGCTGACTGTGGCTATTTGGTTTGTCTCCAAACTTCAGAGCGCCTGGTTCTAACGAATAGTATGGTACTTTCTGACAGCCTTCTGGCTGAGTGGACATCCCTCTTGATAACGAAGCTGATGGCGTGTAGGTAGGAAGATCTTTCCCCATAGCTGGCCCCGATCGACCGATCAGTGCGTGATCGAAATCGATAGCTTCGTCGAATCGGATGATTCTGAAAGTGTAAAAAAATAATTGCGAAAACCATAAGAGATTGTTGAAATTATTAACTATTTTTCGATTACACTCTGAGACTCTCTCACTTACTCGTCTGTAAATATCACATCTTTGATTGCACCGTACAAGGGGGTGTTCGTAGCGATCATTTTAGTGTTGTTAATGATCTCAGGAAGCCCCCCGAAGAATAATCCACCAGCTTCTTCAGGGGCTCGAATAGCTGCGCTGGTTGGTAGTCTCCCCGAGGTTTGATAAGCATCGTCTATCCTCAGTTCGACGTCCTTTCTCTTTTTAATCATTGTCACCGAATGATACCTTCCGTCGTTGAACGTGTCGTTCGATTGTAGAACAAGTTCTCCTCTGCCAGCGTTTAGTCGCACTTGTATTTGTCCTCCGATTATGCACACAGAATAATAATTCTCCTTCTGAAATCGTATATGAACTTGATCAATTTCAAAAGTTTTTCTGCGTTGCAGGGTTTTGATTTTTGAACTAGCTGTTCGCATTTTTATTGGAAATTGGATGTTTTATTATTCTAAAGTTTCTATTCTATCATCCTGACACTTTAATGTTTGAAAACCTTAACTTTTGAATATTTTTATATTTTATGTAATATAAATTTGTGTTCTTTTGTTATCGATAGTCAAGCATTAAAATGAATAAGCAATTTCCTATGAATTTTGAGTGCAAAGTTTCATGGCAAGTTCATAGTAAATAGGGACTAGACTCTGTCAACTGTTGTAAATTTGTTTGTAGATTCCAGGTTTAGTTAACTCGGTATAGACAGATAGAAAATATAAATTTTCTGTTTCTAGAATCAATTCCGGGAATTTAAGTAAGGCGTTAATTACGATAGGGGTTTATAAAGGTTCATATATAATAGCCTATTCGATGGACACTAATAAACATTACGTACATTTGCCTCTTCGTTGGCGTGTCGTATGTTGGTAGTCCGTTCCCGTAGTCCCTCGAACGTAGAAAGAAGAAGTACACCATCTTCTTGCAGTGTCCTAAACGAGAAGCTCACTACGGCATTGATTTTGCGAAGCGTATGCGCCGAATGCTCCAAGTAACCATCGCCATAAAATCCTACCACCCTCAACGGCTGTAACAAATTAATAAAAAATGAAACGCTTTGATCGTCGACAGTAGGAACACGTTAAATTACATTATATTCGTTGAACATTTCGACATAAACATTCTGGTCACTGACAATCTACCAGGAGATGTAACATTAAATAAATCAATGAACAGATTGATTAACTTTAGGATGACAATGCTTGGCTTCAATTTAATCCAGAGGTACAACTGTTCTATCAAAAACCTACTATGCTGGTAGTAAGATTAAATCATTACCCATTTATAATAAGTTTAATAAGAAAATCAATAAAAAGACAATGTTCTATATAAATTCGTATTAAACCAGCCATGGTCGTAAAAAAATTATCAAAAGCGATGAATAGCATATTTATAAATGATTATTTAGTAGTTTTATTTCCATACGAAGAAAAATTGTACTGTTTAACACTTTGACTGCCATGTCACCCACATATGGGTGACGGAATTATTTGTACAGTGTCTAAATAAATTTTTATGTTTATATATTCATTTGTACCAAAGTTGATGATTACACAGAAAGTGCAAGAAGGTAGAGCGAGCCTTTTATTTCTTCAATTTTTATTTTAGTCAATATCTCATTTCGATTTTATAGAAATTTTGTGGCTGCTAGTTTGGCAGTGAAAGTGTTAAAGGAGCTGGCCTTCATTCGCTTACTTTGTTTCCACAGGTGGGCTCAACGCCATAATACTGCTCGGCCATGGGATCATAGCCTTCTTGGACCACGATATTCGACATACAGCCGAGGAAAGACACCTGGGAAGGTAGCATCAACTTGTCAGCCCGGAAACTGGGCGGCACACCACCGAAATAGTATTTCGCTTGCGCCAAATCAGGAATGTCTTCCGTTTTTGGTTGAGGGGTTGGCGCTCCGGTTCGTTTGTCGTCTCCGTTACCCACGCTCAGTCTACACTTCTCGATCTTTTTGTTAGGCTGATACTGTCTGAACGCGTCCACCTTTGTCCAATTTCCGGTGTTGTACTTGTACTTCGAGGACATCTTCATGCTAATGTTGCCACCGTAACCGAAGTGCAGGATCACCTTTCCTTCTTGTAGGAAGATCATGATGTGCTGGTTCTGGATAAAATTCGAATAATCAATGAAACGCTCTTTGACATCGTTGCATAAATTGCAATCTTTTCATGTTCTTTTTGAATTCTTTTACGAAACTAAATATAGTATAACTATATTTTATCTAATATAATATTAACTAATATTCTATATTAACAATATTTATAAATATAGAATAACTAAATACAAATATACGAACTAAATATATAAAACTGCAAATTGGTACAACATTCTGCAATAATTTTCAGAAGCATTGGTAGTAAATAATAATTTCTAGGTACACACGTTTTCTGGATTGATAGCCAGAAACAGTAAAGCGTTCTCGTCATAGGTCCGGAAGTTGATCGAGACCTCGAATGTGTATTTGTTGTATGGTCCTGAGGAAACTCGATTTCTGACGGCGTAACCTTGACCATTGAAACTGTAGGCTGTGTCGTCCCTAGCATCCTCCACCCTAGATTAATAAAAACCATAAGTTACTTTAATGTGTCGTCTGTCGTTACAGGCACTACTCTGTGACCAGATTTATGGTTTTATAAAATCTTTTAGCGCTAATATTTGGCAGTTAAAGGGTTCAGGAAAAGAATTCTTGTTTTCCGAGTTTGCACCCTCGCATTATAATTATTATAGGCGAACAATGTTGTCACGAGAGAAACTCAACGCTCGAAATGCAAAGGGTTAATATAAATTAAATCGTTTTCGACAGGTACCCTTCGACGCAAGCTTGGCAAGCCATGTCCGGTGCAGTGGTGATGAAATTCCACAAGCCAATGGTTTTCCCGTCCAAAATGATTTGGTGCACGCAACCCGGAAGTCCGTTCGTCGCCATAAGCTCTGTTCGTTTGCGTTGAGACCGGGGAATACCTCCTATCCAAACGCGATCCGACATAGTGATATCGAATCGTCCATACTCCGAGTCTGTCGCATTGCTCACGGGTTTGTGTCCGTTGGACATCGTTGACTGCCTTCGTACGTGAAGTCTTCCCACGTGACGGACTCTATGATCGTTGAAAATTAATTTAAATGGATTAACTAGATGATTGAACAGAACTACCAGATGCAACTTGATATTATATCTAGGAACATCGTTATTTGTCGTTATTCATTAACATTTGGTAATTATGCAGTACCTCTCAGCTTCAATGCGATACCAGGAGCGATCATCTTGAAAATCTCCACCCTCGATGACTTCCGGATGAGTTAGCACCCCCGTACCTCCCCCGACGTTCCACACGAATCTCACCCTTCTGTTAATTATCTCCAAAGCGATGAAATCATCCTGTACACAGAATTTTTAGAAATTGTAGTATTTAGTAGTATTTTATATAGTTTTTTTACACCTTTCATTTTCAAGTTACTTCGTCCTGAACTTACGTTAATGCTACTTGGCAAATAGAACAAGGAGCCCTCCTTTCGGCCTTTAGGCAACGCAAATGTTATGACAATCGTGTTCGTCGATGTTGGCTGCAGCGTGGATGGTCTGTACGATCGAATACACTCTTTGCCATCAGCTGACTTCACTGATACTCGAATCTGTAGAAATTTAAAATAAATAGACATTCTTACGCAGTTTCGGTGTGATAGGAGTCAAAATGGTGCACGAAGTTAGGAGATTTAAATCTACTCATCGTAGTAGTAGTACACGATATTATATTAAAAATAATAATATTTGTTGCAAGTCCTTCGCAACAAAAGCAAACTGAATTCGATGAAACATTTTGTATGAATTTATTTGAAGTTTAAGTAAATTTAAGTACGAATAAAAATTCTTACCCCATCAGCGGTGTTTCGAGCCTCGGTGATTTTGTCTTTAAGATTCTGTAGCTTTGCAGCCAAGGTTTCATTCCATTTGTCGAATTCGTTTTTCCTCTTCACAGCTGCATTCGATAAACTAATTAATTTTGCGTCAACTTTCTTTATGTTGCTCAATGCCTCTGTCACTGGAACGATACACCGACAAAATCAGAAATATATAAAATGCGAACATATTAATATTGGGGTGCGTTTTATGCTCTTCGCGCGGCATCTCGTTTATTTACAATTATTTATTTACAATTATTTATTTAGAAATCGGAAATTATTTACAGCAAAAATACAATTTGGGTTAATGCGATCGAATTCGATTGCACTCGATTGTCTATTATCATTGTTTATAGTCTATTGTTCTATTATTTTCTTAACACTTTATTTAACTAGATTTCGTGTGTTTAAACTTTCTTTCTGCGATCCTGTACCTCTGAGTATAAATCTCAACAGAAAGTAATTTACTTAATAAAACAACAATTTAAAATTTAAAATGTATGATAAATGGTTCAGTTTCAACCTTTTTGTATTCTCCAGATATTAAATAAATTGAGTGCAACATATAAATGATATTAGATATTAACTACAGATATTATACAGATATTAACTAAATTGAGTGTCATATATGGGTGACATGGCAGTCAAAGTGTTAAGGGTTGTTTATCATGAAGTAATTCTTCATTATGACGACTCTACATTATCCGTAACAATATTATATTAATCCTTTGCACTCCAAGCAATTTTAATTCCTGATTCGAGACATCTTTCTGTTCTAGAATAATTCCATTGCAAATGGTTCATTTCCTTTTGTGCGTATTAAATTTCTCACTGTTAATCATTTTGTTCGTAAATTGTTTTGAATAATAGTCTGACAATTATCAGTGTCGCCTCAGAGGAGTCATTGGAGTACTAAGGCTTAATATTATGATAGAAGAGTTACAATACTGATCTTACATTTCTCGCTGGCTAAACTAATTTTCGAGTCACCTTCCTTCTTCAGCTCGTTCAATTTTGGTTTTAGTCTTTCCGAAATTCCTGTTATGTAGTCTTCGATCAGTTTCTGCGTGTCCCTCGTCGATTCCATCGTTCTATCGTTTTCGTCTAACAACTTCTTAATACCTTCGCGTACTGAAAATAATTTTCAATTTGTTCAGTCTTTAACGTGAAACGAAACTTTCATCGAATTGTCGTAGATTCACTGACATGATTCATAATCATTTTGTTATAGTCCACTTACATTGTCTGCTGTCGTCCTGCAAGCTCGACAGCTTCGCGGTCACATGGTTCTCCCTGAGTGCAGTATCGTTCATAGTATTTTTCAAAGCCGTCACAGCTTGCTTTTGGAGGTCCAATTGGTCAGCCACTTGTTCGACCATTTTGTCATGCTTTTTGACACTTTCCAATTGCTCAGTTGCCTCTGACGATACTTCCTTCGCGCTGTCCCAGATTGATTTTGAATTTGCACTATCGGGATACGTCTGACGGAATAGTTACAAAACAATTGATTCAGAAGTTTGTTATCTTGAAATAAAACATAGAAGGATTCAAAGACTGGATTGAAATAGTTTCATTTACAATTTTTCCAGGGCACTAGGTTCTTAATGCCTGAAGTGGCTGTGAGCAGAAATATTGCTCTTCTTTCAGATAAATGTAAAGATATACTGTTTAAGCTATTTTTATACGACTTAATTAATCAATTTAAGGGTTTGTTTGCATCGAAACCCATAAATGGTTAGAATCCATTTCTTAAAATCGTCTAGCAAAATTTTGCACGTGCACAAAATGCTGCAGTCATAATGAAATTGATTTTTATAATTTGCTGCTTCCACATTTTAGAGTCGACTTGCAAAATTTTGCAAAATGCTGCGATTCGTCAGTTTAACTTCCAGCATTAGATTAGCTGCCCACCTTGTTGTAAACGTCCTCGGCAAGTTCTTTAGCCGCCATGGCGGTGACATTCGCTGCCCTAATGCCATCCACGATGTTCTTGTACGCCTGACTTGCCTTCAACGGACTCGCTGCGATGTTTCTCGTCTCGGAAAACAGACTGCTCGGCAGAAACGTCGAGTTGCACTTTATCAAGTTATCGATCGTCAATTATGCAAAATAGCAGCGTGTATTTAACGAACAAAAGTAGCTCTCGCGGTATTCAAAATGATTAGTAAAAACCACAGTTTTTCGTAATAATAATTAAAACACAGTTAACTCTAGACATTACGCCATAAGTCCAATTATATTATTTAACATTGATCATGGGTATTCTTACTTGACGTATTCGTCGACATAGTTCGATATATTCTTCGCGTGCTGAATAGCAGGCAACACGTACGTTCCATTGTACTCGTAATTCAATCTATACAACAATTCTTCTTTCATGCTCAACTTGTTGTACCAGTATGCCAATTTGTTTTGCAATTCCGGGAGATCCTGCAATTCAATTTTTCCTTTTTAGTAGAATACTTTCCATAGACTCGATAAACTGTTAGAATAATATTTTAAACAAGGAAATACATTCGTTTGATTTTTCTTGTAGAAATTACAGCTGTACAGGGCGAGGCAGTTAAAACCGGCCAACTGAATAACTTGGCTGCTAACGGTAATAGGAAAAAATACATTAGGCCAAAATTATTTGATATCGAGGGGCTAATCATCCGATGTTACCAATTTTTTAATAGGGGGAGGCGTCGAGGAGATACAAACATCATTTCTGTTTTTTTAAACGGAACATTATGTCTTTTTGTTTATATTCTGATAGAATATTTCAAGACGATTTCAAATGACTGATACATTTTTTCGTATTGCCAATAACAGCTAAGTTAATTGCGATTGTTTCAGAATTTTTTAAGGTTCACAATCTTTCAATCTTTGAATGCTGATAGAAATTTTTATTGAGAATCCTCAAAGCATCTACAGCAACATTATCAAATAATTTCCTTACAAACTACAATGTAAAAGTAGTTTCTTAAGCTTTATTCTGTAACGTGCAATTATTAAAAATCCTGCAATTATTAAAAATCCTATTAATAGGTCGATAAAGCGTTAATAAATTAACTAATAGTTCAGATGGCCGATTTTAAGTGCCTCATCCTGTATTTTTATTTTGTTGGATACATCCTGCACCTTCGGCTCAGAAACAGAAATTCGTGTTTGCACACCTGCAGATTATTGTTAATATCAATGACGAAGCCACGAGTTTCATCATTCAATTTTTCGCCTTCGCTGATCGACTCGTTGACCTCGTTCCTCGCGGCATTGATGCCAATGTAATGTGTCCTCGCTTTTCCCAGGGTGTCGTTGATATTGTTGTATAAACTGTCGTAAGTGAACAACGTCTCCATCGTGCTTTCTATGACGGTTCTCATGTCTGTCACTTTCAACGAGTACTCTTCGGCATCGTCCTGAGCGATTGCTAACGGCTCGGTTGCGTCGTACAAAGAATTTAGCCTATCCGTGTATTCTGCGACGTCTCTGTGTTTGCAAAAATATTATTTTATCATTATCTCAACACTATTTAATTCTTACGAAGCAGACAAGCCAGAACTGCACACGACTTTGCATTAAATGACATTTGAACTCGCAATACTAATGAAATTCTATTGGAAACTAAGTTTAAATTAAAATTTTATTATCTAATAATGCCAATTTAAACACAAATAAAAATTTCATTTACTAATCCCAATTTAAAACGAAATTAAAATTTTATTATTTAATAACCCTAATTTAAACCTAAATTAAAATTTTATTATTTAGTAATCCCAAGTTAAACCTATATTAAAATCTTATTATTTAATAATCCCAATTTAAACCTAAATTAAAATCTTATTATTTAATAATTCCAATTTAAACCTAAAATAAAATTTTATTGTGCATTCCGATACTAACTCAAGAAAGTTTTCTATCTCCATAGTCTTCCGTTTCAGATTCACGGCTTTCAAACTGTTCAGTATCATTTTCGCCATTTTCAATGCCTTCTTGATCTCGATCCTCTTGTTATCGTTGCTGTACTGCGTCAGTTGCAAAACCGTGTCTGGAATAACAGTACTGAATTTACTATTTACATAAAAACTGGAAAGCTCTTAGCATCTACGCTAATTGAAAATACCTTGAATGAAGTTTTTCAAATTTTCCACCTCAAGTTTCGAACTGAACATGTTGTTCTTGAGGTCGTCGCTCTTCGATTTCAGGGTGTTTGCTTGTTTTATTTGTTCGTTTACCTGAATATTGTACATACAAAGAATATATACCGGTAAAAAATTGAATACCGATCAAAGAAACAAGATGCATTTATAAATTTGCATTATCATCGACGAGTTTCTTTCGTACGAGGTATCTAGGGTGCACGTGAACGATCGAAATAAGTACATACTGTTCTGAACAACGTTTCGAGCTGTTTCATAAGCTGTTTATACTCGTGCCAAGGAATGGTCTTCATTCTTTGCCTCAAACGATTCTGCAAGTCTATCTCTTCGAGAAACGTGGTGGCATTCGACTCGATGCACGATAGATCTTCCCATGGTGGAGGAATGTAACCGTTTGCTATGTGGATGGTGCGATTTGCAAGTTCCTGGGAGAGCACGTCCACGGTGTCAAGCAACAAACCGGTGCAGTTGTCGTTGCAGGCTAACAAATTAAGGAAATAATCACTAAAAACATTCGTATCTCTCATCTGTTGGAAATCGAAGATTTTAAACGAGGAAAAGCGGGGTATTTTAAAGAAATGCATTCTTTCGCGATGTCTAGACAATTGCTATATACAAATTTATCAGAGATTTGAGGCTTTCACGGCCCGGCATCATACAATTATTATTGTTGAGGCTTTTGGATGTAAGCCGTGTCCTAAAGGAAGGTATTTCCCAACGTTTCGCAAGCATTGCAGCTAGCTTCGTCAGGGGGTTGGAAGACACACTGATACTGGTGTGTGCCGGATTTTTACTTTAATTATATAGTGAGAGTTGCTCATGTTTCGGATGGGTGAGCACCAATAAAATAGACTTTTTAATTGGAAGGCCGAACAATTGTTACTGAACAATAATAATTCTATATACAAATTTATTACGAAGTAAATGTTTCCAGTAATTTCCCCGGCTCTTCCCGATAACCCATCATACATTTGGGGGCTCGTCTGGGATGGGGAAGATACAAATCTCCACATGGTAGCGCTACCAACGAAGTTGAAGATAAAGTTGAAAGTTAAAGACATAGTTGAAAATGGAAGACAAAGTTGAAAGTTGCAGACAAAAGTTGTAAGTTGAAGACAAAGTTGTAAATGGAAGACAAAGTTGAAGACATAGTTGAAAATTGAAGACAACGTTGAAAATTGAAGACAAAAGTTGTAAGTTGAAGACAAAGTTGTAAATGGAATACAAAGTTGAAAATGGAAGACAAAGTTGAAAGTTGAAGACATAGTTGAAAATTGAAGACAAAGTTGAAAGTTGAAGACATAGTTGAAAATTGAAGACAAAGTTGAAAGTTGAAGACAAAGTTGAAAGTTGAAGGCAAAGTTGTAAATGGAAGACAGTTGAAAATGGAAGACAAAGTTGAAAGTTGAAGACATAGTTGAAAATTGAAGACAAAGTTGAAAGTTGAAGACAAAAGTTGTAAATGGAAGACAAAGTTGAAAGTTGAAGACATAGTTGAAAATTGAAGACAATGTTGAAAGTTGAAGACATAGTTGAAAGTTGAAGACATAGTTGAAAATTGAAGACAAAAGTTGTAAGTTGAAGACAAAGTTGAAAGTTGAAGGCAAAGTTGTAAATGGAAGACAGTTGAAAATGGAAGACAATGTTGAAAGTTGAAGACATAGTTGAAAATTGAAGACAAAGTTGAAAGTTGAAGACAAAAGTTGTAAATGGAAGACAAAGTTGAAAGTTGAAGACGACGACACTGTGCATTCGAGGGCGAATGTCATTGTCAAAATGGCCGAGTGTGGGATCAAGACCTCCCAGATCAGAAAAGAAAAGATAGGAAATTGGGAAAGAGCAGGGAGGGCATTGTGGGTCAGTCGATCGCCTACGATTAGGAAAGTCCCAGGTTCGATTCCCGGGGTCCGGTGGTTTCCTCGCTTTTTCCTCAGATTCTACACAACTTACACGTGCACACGTTATTTATGAAAACATGACGGTACGACGTGCATTCCGAGCAATCACGCCCTGTCGATCCGGCTCTGCATCTGCACTGTCCCGTTTGTGTATCGCATTCATCGCTGAAACTCCCAGCTGGATTGCAATTGCACGGTGTGCACTTGCCGCCGGGGAGATCAGGATATCCGTAATATCCGTAAGAACATCTTTCGCATTTTCTGCCGGTGTAACCTGTCGGTAAAAACATTTTATTCTGTCAATATCTCCGATCGAATAATTTCTTCGAACATCCTAGTCGGAACTAGCTTCCGGAACGTTTTTTATGTAAAATTGTAAAATATTTTGCGAATGAACTTTCGTGTACTATTTCTTATACACGTTTTGACGGTGCTCGTATATTTTTAGACCGATAGCAAGTTGAAACTGAATTTGATTTAAGTGCTTATCGGATTGGGTATTTTATTTATTTAATTTGTGCATGAATCTCAATGTTAGAAATTTTTCAGGTGAACAGAAATATATTGTAGAAATACGCCACGTTTTTCTGATTTAAATAAAGAAAGAGTCATATCGTTCAGATAAATGGTTGCTGAGATAAACAGTTATTATCACAACTTGCTTTTGTGAAAGTGAGAACGACTTAAATTCGAGAAAAGATAAAAGAGCCTGTATTTTGTGAATGAATTCAAAGCCAACGATATGATGACTTAAACTACACCTAATTTGGGGTGAATGTAATTCGAATTCGTAGTCAACGGTATGATGACTTAAACTATCCCTAATTTGGGGAGGCTGTAACTCGAATTTTATATTCTACGTATATGACAGAAATTTTTGCAGAATGAACTACGAACCAGGTTTGCAGACGCAAATGGGTTCTGTGTCAGTGCGGACCATACAAGTGCTCGAAAACCTTTTGTCGGTTTGTGGGCAGGGACAGGGTTTGCATCCCCCGAAGTCCGGATGTCCATAAAAACTGTCCGCGCAGATGTCGCATCTTGGTCCCGCGGCATTTCCACGGCAATTCTATAACAAAAGATTTAGACTATCAAAATATATTTTACATATTTTATCTTCGCAGGAAAAATTCAAGTCGTTCAACTATTGTACAGTTTAAGGAGGTATTGCAACGCAGCAGAATCAACAATTCATATACTACGTTTTATTTTTTACATATTTCATGTTACTACGTTTCGATTTTGTTAAATAAACGTCGGGGACAGTTTTAACAAAATTCGGGGACAATTTCAAGGACAATTGTAATAAAAATCGCACAAAATCTAAACAAATTAAATCGTGTGTAGGGATAATTCATTTCATTAAAATCGTTATTTTTATTAATCAAAAACCAACACGTGTAATTTCTAGAAAACTGTATACACTGACCAATTTTAATGCGCGGTAGGTTTAGCATTAAAAATAAAAGTTCAAATCCTAAAATTATTTAAGAATTTTAGAATTAATTGAAAATTGAATGCAAACTGTGGGAACGTGATTGTTAAAAATGTTTGAAGGAGATTGACATGTTGAGGTTCGAATAAACTGTGCTGAAATGAAAGCACTCACCAGACAGTGTCCTGTTTCCTGATCACAGATATCGGTCCTTCCATTACACTGACAGCGTTTAGCCTGACCGATAAGATCGATAACGATGGTCGACGTGACAGTGGTGTTCGGATACCACCTATAGTAACCGATGCTTGGATCCTGACAGGATGTGCTGTTGTACTCTGGAGGACATTGGCAGAGCTCGATGCTCGATGCGAACGATGGTATGTATGTTGCTGTTCGTATCGCGGTGTCTATAGAAGCCTCCAGCAAACTGGAATACAACAATTGTAACACAAATGTAAAACATTCTTATTATATAAGAGATTATATATTATATACTATTATATTATATAGGAGACATAAAGGATTATAAAAGAGAAACGCGGTAGAATAAATAATTGCAATTAATTAATAAACTGTCATCCGCATGCAAACATTTTACACGAGGCAAAGCTCAAAATGCATCCTAACATATTAATTATTATATCTATGTCTTTTGCACACATCAGTCTACATACAATTTATAAATTATTTCCACAATTTAATATTTCATTGGACTGAAAATTCTTTTACAAAATAAAAATTCTACGTCGATTACTTTTCTTAGTCATTTTAATCAGTTCTAACATTATAACTGTTTGGTATATAGTCTTTGCAAGTTTGTTACAAATGCATCGAATCCGTCTAACTATACTACACTAACTATCTATCACAGAGTTTATATTAAAAAACTTTAAAAAATTTGAAAGACTTTGAATTCAGAAATGTTGGCCCTTTGTGTTTGAAGAATTTGTTGCCCTAATTCTTTGTATTTCGTAGAGGAACCTAATGTTAGTAACAATCTGCTTCGCATCGAATAGGTAAAACATTCTATCGTATCTACAATTAAAGAAATAGCAAGAATTAAACGCAGCTCACATAGTTTTCGAGAACTCCGCATTGTTGCTGGCTTTCACCAGAATGTGCTGCACGTTTTGCAACGCGACCATCAGCACTTCTCTGGTGACCTTGTAATCTGGCCTATTCTGCAGTTGCCACAGGGATTCGTGAAACCTAAAACGAGAATCACGGAAAGGTCACGTTCATTATAACGCCGGTGAAAACGTTAAAAAATCGTTAATGCGTTCGTTGGAAAGCTACCTGATCTCGTAGCGATCGTTATTTACTGGCGAAGGCAGATAATACTCCAAGACAATTTTGTTCCCTTGCAGTTGCACGACTGGATACTGCAGGGTGGTTCTCAGAGGTATTCCACCTTCTGTCAAAGTTGTAAATCTTAAAAACCCTCCGTAGGATACGACCTTGAATTATAAGTTACGCAATGTCAATCTTTTTCTTTTGTGTTTCTTTCTTTTTTTTTTGTGTGTCGATGTTTATCTTGTGCTTTCTATTACGAGACATTAGACTTTGTCGATGAAATATAATTCAATCTTAGAGAATTACCTTGTCACCGAGAAAAGAATCGGGCAGCATCCAATACAGCGGATAATTGTAATACAAGTTCGATGGTATCATGACGTCGCCCTCCGAGTCAGGGATCGTTGAAAGTCCGTTGGTCACGTTCAATCCGCCATTTATGGGAGTCAAAGGGACTTGGGACCTGTATCTCGACACCTGCAGACGACAAACAACCCTTTCCTAAATTTCCTTTTATTTTTTGGTACCTCTTTTAACGTTTCAAACAATTTTACATCTATATCAAGAAATTCATACTGCTCGTAAGAAAATGGGATAATTAAAATGTTTAAACTCGTGATCGATAAAATGTGTAACGTTAACGATTATTTAATGCGTGTTGAGTAAACGAGAGTGTTTTCCAATTTGCCTTACGCATAATTAAACTCCATACGCTGCCATATGCCATATAAATAATTAAAATATATAAGTGTTTGGTATATGGGCTTTTCAAGTTTGTTACAAATACATTAAATCCATCTAACTATACTACACTATTTATCATACAATTTATGTTAAGAAACTTTAAATATGATTAAACTCTTCGTCGATAAAATGTATAACGATAACGATCATTTAACGCCTGCTGCCTAAAGAAGCAACAACTTTAAAAAATAAATCCAATTTGCAATAATCACGTACAGTGCAATAAATTCATTGCTCGTTACAAACAACCGTATTCAAGCCTTAAAAATAATCTCCGCCATTTTCGACAGTTTTACACAGTTTAAAAGGCGATTAATGGTACCTGTAAAACGTTTAGACATAACGGAAATTAAAAAAGAATTAATTGTTAGGACCACAGGTTAATTTGCACACCGAATTGAGTATAAATAATCTGCTCTACACGCTCTATTGCTTCTACAAAAATGAAATATTGCAGTTTGAGACTGAATTTAACATATTCAACCCCTTGCCCTACAACGAGTCAGATTCGCAATCCAAATTTCGAATAGAATCTTCTAAACATTTGTTTCTTTAATTTTCTTCAAATAGAAATAACATTTAACTTAATTGTTGATCTTACACGATCATTGTAGAATAACTACGTACGCGGTAACTACAAATTTGCCTTTTCTTCTCGTCGTTATTCGAAGGACACAGAAAATCTCGTTACCGTAAAATAAATCGCGGACCAAGGGGTTAAAAGAGTTTGGATAGTTCGCAGCGAGAGGATTTCCTTACTATTATGTCATTTATGGTGTCGTTGACATAAAGCGTTCTAGTTCGCACTAATCTGCGTTGCCCCCAGGCGAACTCGGCTTGCCGACAGGACGTTGATCGTCCAAAACAGAAGCACTCCGTGCAGCCTTTAGGGTTGTCCACCGATAAGCCAAATGTATTTTCTTTGCACTGGTCGCACTGTCTCCCGAACACTTGCTCCTAACAAAAAGAAGAAGACAATTTGGCGATTGTTATCAAAGTTTCGTCAAAAATAATTGTTAAAATAGCGACATATTTTAGTAAATCAGTAAAAATGACTGGTCTCTACTTATTTCTTTTGCAATTACTGAAGTTATAAAAATTTATAAAAGTTTATAAAAATAGTAGTTTTTAGTAGAATACTTTTCATAGACTTGGTAACACTTTGACTGCCATGTCACCTATATATGGGTGACAGAATTGTTTGTCCATGTTTAAAAATAAATTTGTACATTAATATGTTCGTTGCACTAAATTTAGTTCAGAACTGCAGAATAGGAGAAGGTTTGAGGATAAGTTTGTGTCATACATTTTAAATTTTCAATTGTTAAAAAATGATAAAGTGTTAAAATAATATTACAAACAAGGAAGTACATTCGTTTGATTTTTCTTGTCGAAGTTACAGCTATACAGGGCGAGGCACTTAAAATTGGCCACCTGAATAACTTGGCTGATATCGGTGATAGGAAAAAATGCATCGGATCAAAATTATTTGGTATGTTACCAGTTTTTTGATAGGTACAGCCATCGAGGAGATACAAAGATCATCTCTCTTTTTTTAAATGGAACAATATATTTTTTTACTTATTTTAGATAATATCAGAAATCTTAGATTATTATTAGATAATACAATTACTGAAGTTTATAAACATTTTAAAAAGTTATAAAAATGTTTTCCTTAGTAATTTTCCCATGTATTTCTTTAACGAATCGCATGTTACAATAAAAATTGAATGAAGTTTGAATAGATGCAGTCTTGTTATTATCACAGAGCAATGTATATAGTTGGATTTATTGTTCGGGGGTTCTAGCGTTAATGATTAGTGTTTTGTGGGGAATAAGTATTGCGTACCTTGCACGGACACTGTCCCTTCTCGTTGCAATCGCAGAGATCCCCGTTGCATTCCAGAGTACCGGCTAAATTGCAGCTGCATGGACGGCACCTTGGATAACCGTAATAGCCCTTTGCGCATCTCTCGCATCTATGCCCGGCGTATCCTATTCTGCACGGGCATTGTCCTGCGAGATCGCATTGAGGTCTCGTCGAGCCCAAAGTGCAGTCGCAGGATCTGCAACCGACTCCTGGAACCAGGTCCCAGGAGCCTGGCCTGCATCTGTCGCAGTGCTCGCCGAATGTTAACGTTGGACAAATGCAACGACCTGTGTCCACGTCGCATACGTGACCTGGTCGCACGCACGAGTCGCATACTGCATAGAATTGCATTGAATTTATTCGTATCTTGCTTCTAGGAACTCGTTGCAACTCGATTTCAATGTTAACCCTTAGCAGACGAACGATTTCTACGTTGCTATGTTTGTATTTAAGAAATTTCATAAATATTTAACCGTTGCGAAGACGAGTAATTTGTAACAAATGCTATATGCATGAGGAGACATATAACACGTAGAATGAAAGGTTTCTAAGTTAGAAGAAATGCCTTTCGAGTTGAAACAGCTTCGTGTGCAAAGGGTTAATATAAAGAAATTGTACTTGGTTTGAAGAAAACATTTTAATTACCAAAAAGTTTATATGGTGAAGCAAAAATGTTCTAGTTATGAAATGGTTCTTGGGGAACCGTAATAAAAATGGTTTCCTTGTCAAATAGTCCTTAATAAATGCAAGAAAGATATTCTTCTTACCAATCAGTTTATAATAAATAAAATATTTCTTGTTACCAGGTAGTCCTCAATAAATGTGAGAAAAATGTTTGTCTTATCAGACAATTTCTAATAAATGAGAGAAAAATGTTTTCCTTATCAGACAATTTCTAATAAATGCAAGAAAAATGTTTTCTTTATCAGACAATTTCTATTAAACACAAGAAAAATGTTTTCCTTATCAGACAGTTCTTAATGAATATGATAAAAATGTTCTTTTTACCAGGTAGTCCTCTAATAAATGCGAGAAAAATGTTTTTCTTATCAGACAATTTCTAATAAATGCAAGAAAAATGTTTTTCTTACCAGACAGTTTTTAATAAATAAAAATGTTCTTGTTAGCAGATAGTACTTAATAAATGAAAAGAAAATCTGAGTTTTACTAGTATATTTTTCTACCGAGTATTTTTTTACAACAAAGAGTTTCTGCTAGCTGTAAGAAAAATACTTTTATCCATGTTTACTGACAAACTTAAGAAAACTTTGTTTAATACCTGTGTTTAAAATTAAAACAATTGCTGTTTGGACGTCTAAAATGAAAGTGAATAAAACAAGAATTTATTTGTGTCATTGAGAAATTTAAAAAATGATAAATAGAGGTTGACTAACTCTGCGAGGATAGAATTGTTTTGCTGTTGAAAGCAACGAAAAATTCTAGTAAAATAAATAATGAAAAATAACGATACAGATGTTTTAGCTTGACATCCATAAAATCCAGGTCGTAAACATTAAGTAAGAATAGACCAATAAATACTCTTGCCACAATCAATTCTGTTAAACAATGAAACAGACTGTTTACCTTGACATCCATTCGAAGAGAACCCATAATGTCCAGGTAGACAGATATCACACCTTGTACCACCAACTCCTCGTTTGCAATAGCACTGTCCTGTAGTATCATGGCAAGAGGAATTGCGTGCACCGATGGGGTCACATTCGCAGCGAGTGCATTCTGCATCCCTCGTCAATCCCCAGAAGCCAGCCTTCAAAAGACAATCAGAAAGCTTAGACAAAGTTAGGTCACGCGTCAGTAACATAAATTTCGTTGCATATTTTTATAAAGCGAAACACAGATCAAAACTATGCCGATTAGTTTACTGTATAAAAATTCTATAGTTTGTAAAAAATTAGTAGAAATATTTATAGAAGATTAATGTTTTGGTGTTTTATCAATTTTTAAAGCATGAAGAAAAGTGAATTGTATGTACGGCGACCCGATATGGTTATTTAGGTATCATAATCCGACACGTAGGAAAACATTACACTTTTTCCTATGGCGTATACAACATCATAGTCCTTTTGCAAGTAGATCATCTTACCACGCATTGGTCGCACTGTCTGCCAGTCACGTGCTCCTTACACTGACACTGTCCTGTCACGATGTCACAGGCAGTCGTTGTCGAGCCAAGACTGCTACATCTGCAACCTGTAAATATTTAAGAATCATGTCGTTGTAACATTGCGTGTCACTTTGTATATCTCGGTCACGACTTGCACCAGTCGCTGCAAAGTTTAACATTCAATGAAAATCAAAGTACTAGAACCGATTGCCATATACAGCCATATAACAATATCAAGATTATTATTTATTACAATTTTTATTTTATTTTTATTACAATGTCAACTTCTCCGAGGGAATTTATTTCACCATTCCCCATGAATTCATATTTGTAATCTCAATAACTGTAAAACCCGTCAAACCCGCCATTTTGACCGGCAACGATTGTCTCAACGTTAAAATATAATGGTAAAATTTGTTTTATATTGGTAAATATATAAATTCCACTTCCTTAGACAATTATAAAGCAAATTTTCATTTGAGGCATAAACATATGTACCGAAAATGTGGGTCTAACAATTTTGTTAAATGTTTTAGAGGATTATAAGTATTGCTATAAGGATTAAATCATTTATTAAGATCATTGTTAGATAATTTGGTATTGATTAAAAATATTTTTACGGATATAAGTTGAGACAATAAAACGATCCGAGTTTCAGCGTCGTTTTGACGACTTCCTCTCGGGTGGACGTAACATAGATCCCCTCTCAAAAAATAAAAATATTTAAATATTTGTAATAATAGTGTTTTTGATCATGAATTTTTATTTGGATCAAAGATCGTCAGACTGATAATTACAAATTCTACTGCCGCCGCTTACGCAGATTAAACTGCGCAACTATTATAAATCTCGATGGAAACAATTTTCGAAAAGTTTATCGTTCCACGGAAACTATTAAACCGTTGGAACAGTTTCGCGGAACAAATCATCGTTAAAACTCGCTGTCCGCGTATGCACGGAACACAGTTTTGATTTATCGTAACAGCTTTAAGACAATGGCAGAATGGTAGCGGAGCAGCGGCGATGAATCACATAAAAGAGCATTCTGAAAGAGTTAGGTAACAATGCTTGTATCTACATAAATCGTGATTGATATCTGATCACTCTGGATCTTGGTCACGTGCCGTATCAAACGATCGTTGATTCGTGATCAATCGCATTTCGCAATTAGCAACGTCGCCGACGACGAATACAAAGCATTGTATTCAAACGATGCAGATCTCTGTTGGCGCTTTCATCACAGCTGCTGACTCGCGGCGAAAAGAAACGAAATATTCAATAACGAATTCTTATGCGGCAGCCATAACACGTGACTCAACTATTATGAATTTTAAGCCGGCGAAACCCCTGCGATCGCGAACAATGAAAACTCATACGAATCTGCAGCGTGTAACTATTTGCACTTTGAATGTGACCGGAATTTTCAGGCGAAATTGTATAGGGTTATCCGAAAATTTACTATAGAAAATTTATTTTATCGAGAATAGTTTATATTTTAAATTTCATATTTTCATAAAAGCCATAAAAGCGATTTTCCATTTTTGCCTCCGTCTTTTTGTATTTTACTTCTATTTATAAATAGTCTTTAATTTTTATTCCGAGATTAAAGATCTTCAATATTTTTAAAATACTACATATACTATTTTTAAAATACAAAATATATTATTTTTAATTTTATCGGTTCTTTTATTCAACTATCAGGTATCATCTATGGTAATTACATGTGAAAGGCGATATCTGTGAAAAGATCGCCACAAGATCACGTTTACAGATATCGGATTCGAACATCAAAACTTTCGATGACATTTTGGCATGTTTGCTCGTTTAATTCTCCAATCTCGTTTCTAACGTTGTTTTTTAGGTCATGAATTGTTGCTGGTTCGTTAGCATTAATGTTGTTTTTCAAATAGCCCCAAATAGAGAAGTCCAATGGGGTGAAATCAGACGAACGAGGTGACCAAGTCGCATCACCATCACTTGAAATTCCTTGAAATATTTTCACGCGTTACGATGGGTATTTTTAAATGGACATTGCTTCGCAAAATAAATTTTAATAACTTTAACACGCTCTTCAATCGTATACGATTGTTTTTGTCTATCGTTACAGATGAGAGATCAAAGAAAGTGAGAAGAAACAAACATGGCGTTCGACAGACATCCTCGTTCAACATCCTAAAGGTAGTTTTGGCCAGGCCTATAATTTTACCTTCACC
>CM052093.1:14490657-14515208 GCA_028453745.1 Agapostemon virescens | reverse complement strand
GTTTACATGGAAAGTTTTCGTGGAGACATTCTTATAATTTCGTTAAGTGCGAATGAAGAAATCAGTACCCAATCAATTAGATTTTTTTACATTGAGACACGGTAATGTCGTTTCATGCATGGGCACAAATTCGTTAATTTGCTACGTTGCTTATTGACTATATCCTGCGACAAAATGGTACGACATTATTTCCCTGTTTCTTGAAACCAATTGTCTATAAAATTTTTATACATGACTTTTTATAATGGCGGCAAAATCGCATTTATTCAAATTTCGTACAGCTTCTATGTTAATGCGTGTTTTCATGAAGAACTTTATTTAGAATCTTTTCGTGGAGACATTTTTATAATTTCGTTAAATATGAAAGAAAAAATCAGTAACAAATCAATTAGATCTTTTTACATTGAGATAGAAAAATACTGTTTCATCCAGAAGTACAAATTCATTAATTTAATACATTATTTATTGACTATACCCTGCGACAAAACGATACTAATGATGTTCCATAGTGTTTCACTAAAACATTCGATTTTACATCGTGAAATAGTTTTAGGAGTTTCCAGTTCATCTAATAAAAATACAAGTGGAATATAAATGTAACAGAAAGTAATTATAAAAATCGAAATAAAATGAACAAAAACAGTTATACTAAGAATATTATAAGTGAAAATAGTAGTTTACATTTTACGATATTGTTCCGATACACGCCGACGATCTCGCGGAATACTACAACAGTAACAATAAACGCAATATATATAATGAAAATAGTAAATATAACTAATATTCGCATATACTACATTTCAACACCATCGGAAAATATAAATTGTACGCCGTAGAATTCCAGAAAACGATAATTACATGCTTTGAAATTTTTCAATCTCATAGGAAATTGTTCTGGCGTTGTTAAATACTATCATAGAAAATCGCAGCGAAATATTTCCAACTAAATTAGAAATTCCTAGACAGGTATTGCCTTGTTTCTACGATCGTATACCCAGGCAAGTATCAGCTCATCTCGATCGTGTGAAATGCAAGACTTTACTATCGTTCCCGGTGTGTGCATATGCAATCTCCCGTTCAAGTCCCTAAGCCATATTAACGGGCAATGAAGAAAAAAGAAAAAAAAACGAAAAGGAAAAGTCACACGTTCGATCGATCCACGCGGAAAGAAACCGATAATATCCCCTGATAATTGTACACGTCCATTAGCCTTTCGATTGCGTGGAAACATTGAACGCAGCGCCTAACCGGACAGTCTTAGCCGCGTCTTCGACTTGATTTGTTGGTGAAAATGTTGCCTGGTTTCGACCAGCCTATTAGCAATTAGTTAACGGTGGATTAAAATCCCATTAGCGGTTTTATCATGGCCTGTACTCGATGGGGCTCCGTGCTGTTTTATTCGGATTCGAGGCATTAAACGACATTCGTTTTTATTTGTCGCGCAGCCCACGAGCTTCTCTAACGTTCGTGTCGCGTTACAATGAATCTTTATCTTAACTGTGGAACCTACCACAGCCGGTCAAATCACTTGTTTCAGATTTTTTTATTGAATAATTTGTTGAAGTAAAATTGACGAAATCAATTCAATAGATTTCTTTATTCGATCGTACATTGTTATAAAAATCGAAACAAATTAAATTTTCTTATTTTTGTAAGGTATACATTGGTCAATTTTAATGTTAAAAATACGTCGTTCGATGTTGCAGATAATTGCAAAATAAACTTACGCAGATGCTACAGCGAATTCTACTATCTCAATGATGAAACTTGTAATAGTAATGAGACTAAATCTATTAACCCTTTGCGCTCGAAGCTGTTTTAACTAGAAAACCAGAACATTTCTTCTAACATAGGATATTTTCTTATGTATACGAAATTTGTTTACCATTACTCGTCCATGCAACAATTAAATTTTTACAAAAATTCTTTGACACAAGCATAGCAATGCAAAGATTGTTTTAAACATTGCTGCAGCTATTTTCAGTGGTGTCATGTTTAGTGGAGTCACCATTCGAGTGCAAAGGGTTAAAATTTCATACAATTCTTATTATAACGTGTACGTCCGAAAATTTTTGATAAAAACATTTTTACAATGTTTTATTATTATTTTTTACAATTTTTAAAATGATTGGTTTGGTAGTTCTAGTGTTAAGGCGAGAGAAGAAGTTGATACCTTCCCAACAGCTTCTTCTGAAAAAGCCTAATCTGTACTTAAGACTTAATAATAGCTTTTTACAAATGTCACGGAAATCAAGATTCAACAGCGATATCGTGATTAGGAAATCGATGGGGAATTTCTTCTCTAGATTATTACCCTACGGATGATTAGGTTTGTTTGACCCTTAGATATAGTTTCACGTTTCAGATTTGTTATTATACATTCATCGAAGTAATAAACTTGCGTTTGTAGGAATCGATTCAATCAATTTAATCGATCAAATCAAAACTACGACATTTACATAAGTTGAATCTTGTCATTTTTATACGACAATGTATACACAGCCAATTATAGTTATCCGTAGGATTACTATTAATTTGTAAAACGAGGGTATAGGATCTTGTGGAAAAGCGACGAATATGCACAAAAATTCATAGTGTATGTATAAGTAACATATTGCAACAGGGATCGAAATAACCAGTTACAACATTGCCCAACAATTCAATAGATTTCTTTATTCAATCAAATATTGTAATAAAAATTGTACGAAATCTACATAAATTGAATCTTGTCATTTTTATAAGAAAATGTATACCAGCCAATTGTAATGATCCGTAGGTTTACTATTAATTTATAAAACAAGGGTATCGGATCTTGTGGGAAAGCGACGAATATGCACAAAAATTCATAGTGTACGTATAAGTAACATTACAACAGGGATTGAAATAATCAGTTTCAACATTGCCGAACAATTCAATAGATTTCTTTATTCAATCAAACATTGCAAAAAAGAAAACTACTATGAAATCTAAATAAATTAAACATTATTATTTTTATAAGACAATCTACGGCAATCAATTTGATCGCTCTACGGATGAGAGTTTTTCCAAATTTCAATGACCTTGAGATGAGATGTCAAGGTTCCCTAAAGGCTCCCAGTGGTTCTGCCGACTTCCTGTTAAATATTTGCTTTATTACGTCCATCGATTGGCTACGTTTCCTCAAGTAGCCGGTCATGAATCATCGTCCGGCAGGCGTGCTTATGCTAAAGCGCGAGCTTTCGAGCATGTAACCGCGGTTAAAAGGCATTCTGGCACCTGCGGGTGGTCCCCGGCATACCATGAACTTGTACCCAATCAATATCCGTACATCCCGGCAATTTCCATAAACTGGCCGTTGATCTCGGTTAAAGGCGGACCTGCGATCCGGGCTCGTTTTGCTCGGTTTGCTCGAGCACCCGACCACTTCGACCTAGCGGGAACGTGTTTAGGCACTTTGTAAATGTAGATACGGACACAGAGAAGACACCTATGCGCCGCGCCTCGTCGCAGTAAATATCCCTACCGTTTTATCTCGAACTTGGCATTCCAGTCGATGCTACAAGCACAGCCGGCAGTTTCGCGATTGGCTCATTTGTCGTGTATTAATCGGAGTCGGGACTCCCAGCCGCTGGCCTGCGATTTGTTCAAGATCAAGGCTGGCTCCCGGCGTCATTGTTGCCCGATGATCACTATAGTTGCAATTAATCGCGCCTCCTTTCGGACGATCCGCGAATTCCTCTTCAGTTCGCTCGAGGCGCTCGAAATCGGCGAGCTTATTACGATCCCGGATCGAAAACAGTTAACACGTTTACGTTACGTTGATTTTATTATGATAGAGTAGGCTGTCGGTTAGTTGCTAGGTGATTTATTATTAAGCTAGCCAGCTTGGAAGATTTTTTAAAATTGATTTAGGGGAGTAGAAGCCGAGGAAAGGTTTCTTCCTTTGGAACTAGAATACACATCGCAGAACAAATTGCCATAATTTCGGTAAAAATAGTCGCAAGACTATGTTTAAAAATTCGTTTGGAAGTAGAAAATCTTTGTTTTGAGATGCATTTTCGAATTTTTAGCCAGCTTGTTTTTCGGCAATGTTGCTGCGATGAAACCAGGAATAGAAACTTTGAACCCTTTGAAACTAGGATATACATAGCAGAACAAATTGCTATAATTTCGGTAAAAATAGTCGCAAGACTATGTTTAAAAATTCGTTTGGAAGTAGAAAATTTTTGCTTCGAGATGCATTTTCGGATTTTTCGCTAGCTTATTTTTCAGCAATGTTGCAGCGATCAAACTAGGAATAGAAACTTTAAACCCTTTGAAACTAGGATACACATCGCAGATCAAATTGCCATAACTTTGGTAAAAGTAGTCGCAAGGCTATTTTTAAAATTTCCTTTGAATGTATAAGATGCGTGCTTTGAGATGCATTTTCAAATTTTTAGCTAGCTTGCATTTCAGCAATGTTGCCGCGATGAAACCAGGAATAGAAACTTTGAACCATTTGAAACTAGGATATACATCGCAGAACAAATTGCCATAATTTCGGTAGAAATAGTCGCAAGACAATTTTAAAAAATTTATTTGAATGTATAAGATCTGTGCTTTGAGATGCATTTTCTGATTTTTCGCTAGCTTGCTTTTCAGCAACGTTGCAGCGATGCAAAGATCGATAACAACTAATTTGAGATTTCGCATACAGTGAATACATTTTTTAGAGAATTTGCGTTTTTGCTAATCGAACGCGGGAGAGTTTGCATTGAAAATCAATATTGAATCGTTGTTGCGTGATTCTTTTTACCGAGTTATCCAACTCCATGGCAAAAGTAGTCTAGCCAACACGGATTGCTGAAACGAATCGAGATTTGTGGCACGCCGTAATCAGATAACCGCGTTTCAGGCACGAATTACGGAAAGAATTGGTTTCTATATTGGTCATGCGGAAACAATGCACGCGATATGTCTCGCAGCAAATTGCACCGGCATCGAGCTCAATCTAAACGGGCAAGACGAAGGGCACGGCGAAACCGCGCGAGACATAAATCGTGCCGCATAATGTCCGAGTATAAATCGCACGGTTCAAAGGCGAAACCACTAAAACTGCGAGATATGGAAGGCCGCGGCACGAGTTCGTATATTTTTTTCTCGAATTTCTGCAATCCATTGGAACAATGTACGCGACCTGTGGTCTACGGACGTTTATGCGAATTCGTGTTACTATTGACTAGCCTCGAGAAAGTCCAGGCGCTAGAAAGTGAAAACTGATTTCCATTGGTTGGGCGCGATTTGAAATGTTTGTATCATTCGGTAATTTTATTTTGAAAAATTTATCGAGAGTTTCTGGTGATTTGTATGTTGTGGTTGTAGGAAATAAATTCAACCATTTTTTTGGCTAATGTTATCTAATTAATTTTGGGAGGTGAATGTTTCCAATTTTGTACATTGCTTTAAATGTTTATATGTTTGACAATATTTGTGATGAAAATTTCCAATTTTGCACATCGATTTAAATGTTTAGATATTTGACAACATCTGAGCTTGAAGTTTCCCATTTTGGACATTGCTTTAAATGTTTAGATATTTGACAATATCTGAGCTTGAAGTTTCCCATTTTGGACATCGCTTTAAACGTTTAGATATTTCACAATATTTGTAATTAAAATTTCCAATTTTGGACATCACGTTAAATTTTTATATATTTGGCAATTTTGTTTTGGTCAAATTATAAAGGCCTTTAGTTGACCAGCATGTGATAGTCGAAAGGTGTAAACAGAATTTTATTTTCATTAACAACATTTGTAAGGATGACGTTGTATAAATTCATAAGAATAAAATTTTACACAATTTGTTGATTAACCGGTGTTATTTTATTGTTTCAGGTAAGAGTCGCATGCGTTACACATATCCAGACTTAATTTCGCAAAATCGTGATTGTCTACCACATTTTAGGTGAGTCTGAATGATTAAATAAATCAAGAATTTGATGAAACGATAATCGACCAAGTAAATCTTCTTTTATTCTTTATTTTTTCTTTACTTTCGCGTTTCTTTTCATTTTCATTGTATGTTGATTTGATGATTGCGAAACAGCAGTTTCGCACATTGTGATAATACAATCGCGTAAATGTTGTCACTGGAGACGAGAACGAAATTGTTTAGTCGGTTCAGCATCGGTAATTGAAATCTTTGTAGCAAGATTCCGCGTCCGAGACGGAATCGACAGTAGAAATCGCTGGAACAATGTTTGATCTGATTGAAAAGTGACTTGTTACCAGCGTACACGTTTCTGCCGGTAATGCATCGAGTTAGAAATTAAAAGTCGACGGCTAAAAACCGCATTCCATGGCACTGCGTGCCACCCTCCCGCGTTCTTGATCTCCTCCAGTTCCAAGTTGCGGTCGGCGGCACTCGCCGCGTGGGTGGAATTGTTCTCCAGCGCTGCGAGCACCACCTTGTCACTCTGTAAATAACAAATATCACGATTAGAAAAATAAACAATTCCGAAAACGCCTGAGCAAAAGATCGGATTTTCTGCATCCGTCGCGAAAATAGATGAATCACGAAATGGAAGGAAGATAAGATGAATTTAATATTCCTGTGCATTGTTTAGAACCTGTTCAAATTATCGAGAAAAGAAATTAATTTTGATACGACTCCAATTTCTTGTAAATGATGCAGACAATGTTCATTTTGCGCAAAGATGCACAATCCAATTATTAGGAGTGCAAATTTTTCTTAACCCTTTGTGCTCGAAGCTGCTTTAACGCGAGAAACCAAAGTAGTTCTTTTAATTTAGAATATTTTAATTCGAAATTAATTTTATTTAGTAATTTTTACTAATTTCTTGGATACAAACATAGCGGTGTAAAAATTGTTTTAAGTGATAGTGTGGACATTTTTACGACCTCAGAGTCACCATTCGAGTGCAAAGGGTTAACCCTCGGTTAAGCTATTTTAACTAGAGAATCAATACATTTCTTCCGACTTAGGATATTTTTATACTACATGATTTATTTCGCTTTACGCATTTGGATATTTTTACTGTTACTCGTCCTTACACCCATTTCAGTTTTATCAATTTCTTAGATATAAAGATAACGATTGTAAAATTCTTTTAAATAATAGTGCGGCAATTTTTCATGGTGTCTCAGAGTCACCACTCGAGTGTCAAGGGTTAATTTAACGCACAATTTCCATTGGAATTGAGCGGCGCAATTTGAATGTGTTTTTTCGTCAGAGAAAAGACAGATTGTTGTCTGCGAAAGCAGTAGTTAAAATTGAAAATCAATCTTCGCGGTAGTAGGTGACAGCGAAGGGGGCTAAGCTATGATAGTCACAGGTGAACCGCGTAATAAGACCCCAGGCTTAGGGTTAGAGGTATCAGGTAGCTGGAGAATATGATTTCCCCTCTTTCCCCTTTTCTTTTACCTGGATGCAACGGCGTAACCTTGCTGTTCTTCTTCTCTAACAATTGTCTCTGGCCTGCATTGTTTAGTTGGCTACCTGTTGGTAGGCACTTGTTTGGATCGCTGACTACATATGCAATAATATATATTTGTTTAGATAGATCAGACCTAGATTGAAAAGACTTAGGAACTAGTCAGCGTAAGTAGAAATTCTTCTGAAAATGACAAACGTGGTTGAAGAAATTCTTTATTATGAAAGATTTTAATTAATAAAGCGATGCAATCAATATTTTCAAACGGGAACGGATTTGTATATTACTAAATTTGTTTTTAACAAATAAAATTTCCGTACACTAATTTGGCTTCTATATTTCTCAACTGCAAATACGAAATTATTTTAAGCTTTTCTTAAACGATTCTTAAATTACACGCTTAAAACTACTTCGATAAATTTGTCTGGAAATTTAGAAGAACCTGTATTAATTTGTGAGAAAATTCTAGAGTTAGTGTTTGGAAAAATCAAACAATGAGTGAATGAATTCCTTTTGTCGTATTATCAAAGTCCAGTGTAAATGTGACTAGCCAACAATTTGTCTCTTAGATGACAACGTTAGATCCAGAAAAATGAAACGCCTGTGCGCGTATCGAATCGTATGGCTAAACTTTACCGATGATGTACAGAGTGCATCAAAATATGTGGGCAAGACTTCAAGGATGGACCGAATACACAAAAATGGGCGAACTATTAAAAATAATTCTGTCCTTCAATAATTCTTACGACTGTTTTCTCGAATTGTTTTCAAAGAACGCTCCTTATCTGATTTGCTATACGAACACTATCTCGTAATTTGTTTTAACCCCTTCAACAATGATCATATTACAGCATCTCGAATGACCTTTTTCAGATTTTTTATTTCACAATTATCAAAATCATAAAATTACCTTCACACGTTTCTTAATTCAGTATTGTAACAAAAATTGCACAAAATCCACATAAATTAAATTTTGCAATTTTTACAAGACAATTTTTATACACTATCCAATTGTATCGGTAGGTTCAGCGTTAATAAATGTCCTTGGCAAAGACAGTACGCGTGAAAATTTTCGAAAAGATTTTGCAATAGAATAACAAATACCATAAAAACATCGATAATGCGAAGACAAGGTTCTACCGAGTATATAAACTGTTTTCCTTATTTTCACGTATCGAATGAGTGCTTGAACCCATGCCAACATGCTTTGGTACACCCTGTACGCAACTATTCGATTAGGATTAACGCGGATTCGCGACTAGATGTTGAACTCGATCCTATCCCCGATGTTCTGTGCGTGTGGCAAGGTGAAAAGAGGAGAGGCTCGCTATCAGATCGATGATAAATACACTGCTGAACAACCCGTGAAATGATTTAATGGTACACGAGAGAGCGAGCCTCGAAATTTTATTTGCGCGAACGATAAACCATTCCGATGCAAATGCGAGAGAGAAAGGTGGTGAAAAGTAGAGGGAGATGCTCTCTGTACCACGTTCTCTCGGAGCATTGATTAAAATTTATCGAATCGTTTTCGTTCCCTTATTTCTGTGCACGCGCCACCCGATGGGCGCCGAGGGATGTTCCCCCGATCATCCGTTAATTGCTTTCCGATCAATCGGGGACGAGTTAATAGAGATTAATTACTATCAAATTTCATTAATGACTGCTAAATGGCCGCGACTTCTGTAGATTATTAATCATTCCGGCCGGTTCGAGGCGCGTTAACGCTGCTTCGCTAACTTCGGCTGCCTCCGTCGATCATTGATGAATGGTTCGCATAATTCGCGGGATCTTTCGCGTATTAACGGCGTGGCGCGTAGGTAATGGCTGTGCACGAGAACTAATTTGCTGTTGCCAACCGTCTAAGCTAGAAACGAAATGTTTCGCGTCGGTGTGACAGTTTCAAACGGCCTCGAGCATTTAAATTTAAAGTTTAAATTTAATCGGTAGGTTTAACGCTTTAACTGCCCAACTAACAGCCTCAAAAATTCCACGGTATCAAAATAATTTACTTAACCTCTTAGGCATGATTGAATTTTGTGCGGGGCAGTTTCCCTGTACGGCAGAGCATATTGAAATGAAGTTTTTGGTAACTAAATTATAATTCTCCTTAAAGATATGATGCATACACTTTATCTTTAATAATTTTGGAATGACGTTTTTCATAACTAAATTGTAATTTTTCTAAAAGATATGATGCATATTTTAATATTAATAATTTATTGTAATAATTAATAATAGAGTTGAGTGTGCTCAAGTCACTATAATGGCGCATCGTAATATAAGATGACATTTACAACAATTGAAACAAACAACGAATATATTATCGTAGAAATTTATTTTTAAACGTGGACAAATAATTCTGTCACTCAAATATGGATGATACGACAGTTAAAGCGTTAAATGGTCGCCGACTCGTTTTTCAAATAAGCTGGCCCAAACATTGACTCACCGGGTTGTCATAAATCGTTGACGTTTTTCGTACGGTGTTTAGGGTTGACCTCGCCGGCTTCGCGAGAACAGTAGTATCTGTAAAATAACAATGAAAATCCGCTGTGAAATTTTGGGAAAACGGCAGATTGAAAACTGATTCATCAACTGATTCTTCAGCTCGGAATTTCCAGCAACCATTTTGTGCGGCCATTTTGTGCGGGCCTTCGATGGCGTGCGTCACCTGGCGAACAATGAAGCAGGTTGCAACAGGTATATGGCGTTCGTCGACGGGCATCTTTTGTTTCGACGGTAGTTCCCTCGAGGCGCGCGACACCAACCCTCTGCAACCTGAACGATTATTATACCCGATTACCGATTTCTCTATAATAAGTAATCACTGTGAATGCGCGGATTAGTGTCGTAAAGTCGCTCAGCCGCATAACGGTCGGCTAATAAACAAATTATGGGTTAATTGTTCCCCGATCCTTGTCACGCTTCGCAATTTTGTGAGAATAAGAGAGAAGGCCTTGTTGTGCACGAAAAAAATAGATTTTACATCGGGAATCGCGTGGACAGTTGTTTCCTTTCTAAAGGAACTTTGTTCGAACTTACGCTGACCGTAATTAACTCTTTGTAGATGCGGGTTTTGGAAAATGTTGTTCTTTGTGAAACTAAGTCCGGTAAGTTCTAATAAATCTATATAAATGTAGAAGGTGTTCCGAGAATGTCGCATAACCTTGAAAGGGACGGGTCTGAGGACATTTGTAAAAACTGTTTCTTAAATTTAGATTTAACAGAGCGAATCATTCTTTGTCTGGAGGGGAACACGTCTGATTTATAATATGTCAGCGTTCTAGGGGATGACGAGGTCAACTTAATTTTGTTAAATGGAATCCCATATTTTTCATTTTTCATAAACCATTGTTAATTCAATTTTTCATGTGTCCACTCATTTTGAAGAAAATCCAATCGGTCGCTTTATAAGAATCGCCATAAACACATACGAAAGTTTAACGAATAAATAATCTTTCATGTATGCAAAACCGTGTATTTGCATAAACAATTCTTAGAACAAACGTTTACTCGTCTCTATGTATACCAGCTGGTAAGAATTTTAATAATTTCAAGGCGAACATCGACGTAGTGCCAACATTAAGTTCACGTGTTCAATTTCTGAAGCTGCAAACGTATTATTCAATCTTTCAAAAAAAAAAATATAGAGAACTAATAAACAATTTAGTTTTTCCAAACATTACTATTTTAAGAATAAGAATAAATAAATAAAATAAAACTAAATATTTTAAGAATACATAGATTCGTTGAACACTTTCACTGCCAAACTAGAAGCCACAAGAATTCTGTACAAGCGAAATGAGACATTGAATATTATAAAAATTTAAAACCCTTTTTGCACTTTCAAGGTCACTATCGACTTTGGTGCAATGAATATATTCACGTAAAAATTCATTTCGAAATCATACAAACAACTCCGTCATCCATATATGGGTGACATGGCAGTCAAAGTGTTAAATTAAACTAATTTTCTGTGCTAAATATTCAGACACAAATAATTCAGACATCAGAGGTTCCAATACTCGAAAATCAAACAAATGTTGGAGTTTAATACAGAGACAGGTTCGGAAAAATTTATGGAAGAACATTTCTAATATTTTAAGAATCCTCGTTGACAGACGGTCGAAATTCCTTGTCGCTGGAACAAACAAACGTACTTCGACCTTTCAAGGATAAACGCTCTCGAGGAGTAAGGGTTGCACAGTTGTCGCGATTCGATTCAATATTATATTGCTTCCGTTTTCAGCAGCTTTAATGGGACACGTACACGCTATTGTACAATGACCGCAGAATGTATACATTAACCGATACAAGCCAGTTTAAATATTCCTTGTGGACTCCGCTTAAGTCGGTTGCGGTGGAGGTAACCGATCCCCCTACCACGCGAATATAATTTGCATATCAGATCATCGATCGGAGTAAATCATTGCAGGTCGACAACCCGGCAGGCCTGCCGGAAGGGAACCTGACGTTCCTCCTTAATATTGATTCCTGATTGTTCTCGCTTTAGCGACGTTGTTCCTTCGTGGCGCGGTGGAAAAAGTCGCCTAATTAACTGTTTACTAGCACCTATAGTGCTCGAACGCGCACGGTCCAACTTTTCTCTCGTTGTAAACCTCTGAATTTATAGCATGTTGTAAATTTCGTGGGGTCGATGGGGGATGGTAGATCGTCATTAAAATAAAGGTACCCGTGGCAGGTACAATACTAACACTTAGACTGGATGTTATGCATTTATGGCAGGCATGAGTTGACTTGATTAAACCTTCGGGGGGAGGCCCACTAAAATGACCAGGCACAAACTTGGGAATTTTGTGCAACGCGCTGGTTATATACAGTGAGTAACTTTAATATTCGGACACTATAAAATTTTTACTTTATCGCATTGTAATTTTATTCACGATGAAGGAAAAAAAAATTAATTCTAAATTACATTCCTACATAATGTCTAGTTAATAAAAGTATAAATTTTATTTATATAATTATTAGCGTTTATTAAATATTCTATTTTAAACAAAACAATGTCTGGTTTTAACGTTACAATAGTATTCGGACACTTTTAAAAACTGATAGTTTTTGTACTAATTTTTACAAACGAAAAGTAATTCAATAGAGTGTAGGATATTCTTCTTGACGAATGACCTCTTTTAATAGTTGAGGCATATTGCAAATTATTTTTTTCAAATATTCTTTACTAATATTATTCCATTCCTCTTTCGGTCGTTCTTTTAACATTTCTTTAGATGTTATAGCAGTTGTTCTAATTCGTTGATCTAGTTCATCCCATAAATTCTCTATAGGATTCAGATCTGGGGACTGAGGTGGCGGTTGTAATAATTTTTGACAATTATACAGCAAATATTCCTATACGATACGTGTCTTATGCTTGAGGTCATTATCTTGATAATACTGAAATGTATTCTGAATCTCCATTTTTATTGCACTTTTACGTATATTATTTTTTAAAATGTTCAGGTATACATTTTCGTCCATTATGTTATCAATAAAAATTAATTCATCCGTTCCAAATGTTGAGACACATCCCCATACAAGTACATTTCCACCTCCGTGCTTTATAGTCGGCTTCGTATTTTTAATTTTAAGCATTGCTGCAAGTTTCCTTTACGATTTACCTTTTGCATTGTAAAAAATGACAAGTTGGCTTATGTTGTATGAAGTGTTTCTCTTACGTTCGATTATTACCAGTGAACTTAGTAAATATCTAAACGCAACTGATTTTCTGAGGCTCGAGACAGTTTACACAGACTGTAATGTTCGTAAACATACATCACAATCGCATTAAATATCACACTAGCTCACGCAAATTGTTACATTCCGAGGTGTCCGAATATTATTGTCACGTTAAAACTAGACATTGTTTCGTTTAAAATAGAATACTTAGTAAACGTTACTAATTATATAAATAAAAATTATGCTTTTATTAACTAGACCCTATACAGTAATGTAATTTAGAATTAATTTTGTTTTTCTTCATCCGGAACAAAATTACAATGCGGCAAAGTGAAAATTGTATAGTGTCCGAATATTAAAATGATTCACTGTACGTTTCTGAAAATCGTAATTTCGTCTGTCCCCGTTTCGTAAGCACATTTCTATCTGCAACAGGGTCTTCGTTCACGTAAAGCATCGTCTAAATAAACATCTCCGTTCCTAAACAATTTACCCCAACGCTCGCGTGTCATCATAAATTTCCCCAATGAATTCCCGTGGTTTTAATCAAACCGAAGATCAGTAAAAATTCCATTACACCTAATTTGTGTAAAAGAAAAACTGACGATCACAAAATATCACCGCGATATTGGCTAGAACGTTCCGTGGGCAATTTGCAAAATTTTAAATTACCGTTTCGATATTTTTAATAAACTTATTTAGATTTTATGGTACGGGATATTAATTATATGCGACGCTTAACAGGTGAAATATTGTCCGGCAAACACAGTGGCGTCGCAGATACGAAAATATGAATGAAAATAAGATTTCAGTAACCCACCCACGTAGCTGATGGTGTGTACGAGGTCTGCTCGTATTTCCATCGCGTCTCGACGCGACGTGGGTAGCTGGCTTCCATCAAATCGCTAATTATCGATGCGCGGTAATAATTGTATATCACCGTTTAATACCAGTATACCGTTCCGATCGCAATAACATTCTGCTTACAAATGGAGCGTTCATCGCGGTGCATCACAGTCCCCGTGGTTCTCAAATCGGCCTCGAAGCGTACGCGAGCTATAGGCGCTGGTGCAACGCGCCGTTGCATCGCGCTGCATCGCGCTGCACCGCGCGTCATCTTATTTATTGGTTGTGCGCGCGCGTACGTTTCGTTTTGTTCGGTGTGTTGCCCAGACCCGTGTAATTAATTCAGCTGCGTTCGGTTCGAATTAGAGATACCAGATAACGCAGTAAATTTATTGAGACTTCTAGTGATCGGGAAAAATCGTGCTGGGCCGGAGAAAAATCGGGCGCTCGGTGGTCAAGTTAATTAACAGGTAATCATAATTAACTATTGCCCGTTCACGTTCGTCGGAAACAAAACGATGCTCCGTCCGACATAGTATCTCTCGCCATCGTGCACGCGTAATTCGTGTAAATTGATTCTACGCAATCTTCCGCGTCCCCATCGAACGGTAGACACATAAATTTCGAATTTAGTTTCATACGAAAGTGTACGGTCCTGGGAAAGTGACCGCACCGAATACGGACTGCGGATTTTTTGCGGATCGTGAATATTAAATGAAACTGATTTTCAGAGGTAGAAATGTGTAGATCGGTGTACCGATCGTTTGTAACTTTGTAATGTTCGCTTAGGGAACATATTCAGATGCGAAAATCAGATTTTGATGAAACTTATGTGAGCGACTACATTTATTATTTATTTATTTTAACTTTTGTTTACATTTTCTTGCGCGACTACATTTTCCATTGAAAACACACACAATTTAAAACAGAATTCAAATTTTTTCGACCTCTGGTTTCTGAGATATCTCAAAAAATATGGTTTTGAATCCCAACTTTGAGGGCTGTTTTCACCCCTTCAAAGTGCATGGTTGCCGATGAAAAAACACGTGTCAAATATTTTTCAAACGACTATAAGGTCCCATAAGTTTCATCAGATTTGAATTTTCGCGTCTGAATATGTTCCTGTGTTAGTTTCCATCGATACTCGTCGTGTCCTTAAAGAAAAAGCGAATTTCACCCTTAATGCTAAGAATACATAAATAAAAGCAATAATTTATTCTCGAATGTTCGCCTAAAACGTTTCTACCGATTCTCTGATCAGCTTCTTAGTTTCAAACTGGCAACGATTACGTTTTTTTCATAATATGTGCTGTTTCCGTTGTTGAATAATGCGAACATATACAAAGAATATTTATGTGCACAAACGGCGAGTATTTCTGTTTTTTCTTAAATTTGAAATATCAGATTATTAGAAATTCGCATTGGGAATATTGATGGACAGCGAAGAGAATTTTTGAGACAATACGGAAAAAATTGAGCGAGAGACGCGAAGGTGATCTTTCGGGCGTTGATTCTGTGTGTACGACGCAGAATTCAGGTGCGTCCGTTTTCGAGAATAGTCTCGTTAATCACACGCGCCGTCCTCCGGTGTCAGAATGTTGATAAAAGACGTACGAGTGCGAGGAAAAGTTGATAGCCGGTGTTTTCAGCGATTTTTTCGTTTTCCGTATAGCAACCGATGCACCTTCTGCCGCAGGAAGCCCCGTGTCGGCAGCACGGCGCAAATCTGTCAACACCGTAATAGGATGCGCGGCGCGATTTAAAATATTGGCTAATATACGAGCATAACATGCAGATGTTCGAGTCGGGAAGAAACGATCGTCGCCCGTGTTCGGTTATCTTTTCATTTTGCAACGCGCGATCGAGCCCTGCCCTTTCAAACCGTGCGCTTTTGATGCCTCCTCTCAACTTCGAAGCGCAGCGAGCGAGTGTTCTGCGGAAAAATTCCGAAATGTAAATAGAGAAAGTAACTCCGAGAAAAGCGACCGTCCGTTGCATCGCAAATACATTTTTCCTATTTGTAAAGCATTAAGAAAATATAGGAACACTAACAAGTTAGTGATTTCGATGGATTAACACTAGAACTACCGAACAATAAATCCAACGATATACATTGCATGGTAATAATAACGCGACTGCATCTATTACAACTTCATACAATACTTATTGTATGGTATACGTCATTAAAGTTTGCAAGGGTGAAACTGGAAGCTCGGATTGAAAAAATGTTAAAAATTCTACTATACCTTACTTACATTTTCCACATTGCGTTTTTCTATTTATTTGCTATATTTATAATAAAAATGAGTAATAATGTTTGGTTGCGAGCGTGGAAATAAAACTTTTACGTCTAGAAAAATATTTGTCAGTCCATTAACTATTTCTCAAATTGCTATTTCTATGTATTTAGTTTCTTTCGAATAAAAACGAATAAAATTATTTAGAATGTAGGGGTAGAAATGGGAATTGGGGTTGGGCAAATGTTAAACATTATTCCATATTTGGAAAATACGTTTATCGGTCCAGCGAGTATTATCCAATTCACTTTTTTCATTTACTTACTATCTCTAAAACAAAAACGAGTAAAAATATTAGATTGTTGGGGTGGAATGAAGCTGTACAAGCGTTAAAAATTTTTCTTTAGCACTGGAACTACCGAACAATAAATCCAACGATATACATTGCTTCGTAATAATAACGAGACTATAACAACTTCATACAATACTTATTGTAATGTATACGTCATACTGAAGGTCATGTAACCCGCTGTGATAAGTTTAACATTTACGAAAAACATGGACCAATCGGAGCGCAGTGGGGGCTTGGCGTATGCCAGCGTGACGTCATGTCTCGAGAAAAATGGCGGCCAATCTAGGCGAGGGCACCATCCAGTAGCACATACGCTGTCACACCGACGCTACGATCTTGTAAACCAGCGGCCATTCTCCAAACTTAGGTTCGAGCTGGCACGCGCTAGCCCTCGCCATGCTCTGATTGGCCGTGGTTGTTCTTGATAACTCAAAAATGAAGCGTCACATCGCCAACTGGCAATGAAAAAAGTTGTTTAGACTCGCCTCAGAGACACGCCATTTCAAATTACATTAAATTCTACGAGAAACACAACTTACTCGACAACATATTTCAGGGTCATCAAAATAGGAGAAAACTACCCCTTTGTAAATAATTATCAAACGAAAGGAAACCAGGTATTGGGCGTGCATCGTTCTCGAAGATTTAACTGCCCTCAAAAGTATTTGCGTAAAAGATTCTTCCGTGATTTTCTTTATCTACAATTTTCCATTCCGAGTCAACAAGTTACGTTTTAGCTCTATTTTCACATTTCAACAAATACATTAAATTATAATTTAATTACAAAAGGAATTAATAGTTTTAACATGGAAAATGAATGAATTTTTTTCTTTTTGAATACGACTACTTAAAGAATTGATAAGAACGAAAGCTTGGATACTAGTCTACCGTCCATTCAGTGGGAGAAAATATTTTCTTGTCGAATATAAACAGTTTAAGTAATAAAATAAATAGTTACATTAGTAACAGTGTCGGTAACGTATCGATTAATTGGTAAAACGTAGCTGGGCCCAGTTTCTTTCGCGAAAAGCAGAGTGGGTAGTCCCAAAATACGTTCCCCCAACTTGGTCAGGTATAATGAGATACCCCCACCACCGTAAACAAGGGCTGGCATAGTCTAGAGACGTAAACAGCAAATGAAACCTTTGTAAAGACGTGTCATTTTACGATTGTTCGTGTACCGAAGCGTATCGACACTCACAGTACTCGAAGTTTTTCCATTTGGAGAATTCATTACTTCTTTGAATATTTGGTTACTCTTCGACGCGATCATGTCAATCTATAAGATTGATTACGAGGTATGTACCATTGGTTGATATCAATTTTATACTATTATCAAGAAACGTCACGTACCATCAGAATGCTAATTTCAATTATTTGACAGACGTAGATAGAAATTGTTTGAAATGTGTCCACTCGAGGAAACCATAATCAGTTAATTAATTAATATTCATATTTGTGGAACATTTTTTTGTATTTTAAATAATCTCCATGGCGTTATGACACGAATAACTATTTTTAACGATCAATCGTAATACAGTGAACATATTCATAGTGAATTAGCTGCAGCTACCCCTGAAACAATTTTGAAACATCCAAAGTACGACAATAAAAATAGAAATTTGACGTTACATTAACTGTACTGATTTTCAATATTTCCCAGTACCATTTACAAACTATTTAGCCACAAAAATAAAAACGTAAAGGGGAAACCCACCCCTTGGCATAATCTTGGAAATTCTAATAAAAATGTTCGTGTACGTACTGACACAGCAAGGATGATTTACTTAAGCAATATTTGACAATTAAATTAATGCCAAAAAGGGGATAGTTAACACTGTCAACGTTAAAATAAAAATTCAAATAGAAAATGCAACGAACTATCAATGAAAGCGAGAACTACAGTAGAATCGAGATTAGGAGCATGGTGAATCGACTTGTTTTGACTTTGAACCTTGAAACGTAAAATGTTACAGTTACTGGCGTTGTTCGACGATGCCTCAGCATTGTCTCACGTGGAAGATAGTAGTCTCGATGAGGCTTACTTGAGCTTCTTCAACGAGCCTCCATCGGCGCTGAACGACCGTCCCGAAAAGAAAATGGAGGACCTATCGGTCCACGTAACTAACCTAACGAAAAACGATCGGAAGGATGTTAACGACGTGTTCGCTGTTCCGAAAGTTTACGCGTGCATGTACTGTTTGAAACGATTCTATAGTCAATCTGCCAGTCGCAGACACCAGGTTTGCCATGCGAAACGGCAATTACGTTGTCCGTGTTGTAAAACGAGATCGTACAACATTGGTATACTTCGGAGACACTACGAGTACTTCCATTCGTACTCTGGGAACCGACAAGTACTAATTCAATCGTAATACTCGTTATTGAATCTCTACGAATAATGCATGGCTCATGCGTAAAAATTATTCGGAGGACGATCGATGCTGTCATGTGATGCGTAATTTATATTTTACTTTAATTTAAATATTTATCTTTGAGATTGCTTGGAGGCAAGATCGGAATTGGAGAGATTAAGATATAAACAAATTTTATGACATATTCAATTGTACACAAATGAAATACGTACAATTTGTAAGGTATGAAGTATTTATTATATTATATAATTTTGTTTAGTCTATTTCGTGTGAAATCTAAAATATAAGAAGAGAAAATGAAGGGGGTGTAAATAAAACGACCGTGGATAATATTTTAAAACACGAGATCGTGAATATAATACGCTTTGGAGCTGGTTTATGTAAAATCAAATTTTAAAGAGGAGAAAATGAAATTATTTAAAGACGTTAGTAAATATTGTTGCGAAATTCGAATGTTGCCATTTTCGTTTAATGTAGTTTCGCATAAAATCGAAGAGTTACGTTAATTTTCGTTATAATTCATTCTAGTGGGTTTAACGTAACGTGTTTCGCAGAGATAACGCGTTCGACTTTATTAATGTTTTCGCCTGCGCAGCGTTGTGCCATTTAAAAGAATGGGTTATAGCTAGCGCGGATAAAACGGTTTTCATGAAAAATTGCCGATGGTTTCAATGTACGCCACGTGGCTTTGGTATTTCAATGAAAGAAAATAATGCTCCGATAATTGTAAGGCGCCTCGCGCCATTCGATGGTTCCATTTTAAAGATTGCATCTCGAGCAGAACGTATTCATTACAGAAATTAATTACTGTCACGCGATACTCGTACAAGATGGCCGATTAACATTCTATCGGGTGGCTGCTTACACTGTGAAAACGCGGTGGTTCGAATACCTTTTTACACTGACATAGTTTTTGACAGATTCTTTATTAAAATAATTGGCAACTGTGATATACCAAGCAGTACAATTTCCTTGACAATGCAGAGATTTATAGGACAACTATTCGAAAGATTTCTCGTTGACAACGCTATATTAGCTAGTGATGCAGAAATTTTGCAGTCACATATAATTTATATTAAGACTGTATCGCAACGAGTTTGCGCATCTCGGTAAGTGTAATTTTCACTTATGTTTTTGCACGCGTCCAATCGAAGTACAAATGTAACGATAACCCCGCAAAGCGATCGTAGTTTACGAGCAGCAATATACTCTTAAAATTAGTCATTATCGTGTAGAGTAAGTTTATTCACTTAACAGCGACATATATAGTTTATTTTTATACACGTGTCTAGAAAGTAATTTTATTTAAACATCACGACTGAATAAATTGCTCAACATCATCCGTTTTGTTGTTATTAATCCAAAGAGATTTACCATTGTATTTCGAGAGCCTCGAGAAACCCATGAATCACGTTGAGTCATTCGAAATGAAAAGCAAGCGAGTGACTGATAAAGCCGAAGGTCTGAGTCTTTTCTTTCAGAAGCGATAGATAAAAGAAATAAGATGGCGATGTTGTATGTAGCACAAAGAAGTAAATGAAATGCATCAGTTCTTTCAATTACGTATTTTATTTATGCGACGAGTCTCTTAAAATAAAATACTGTTTAAAATATAAAAAATAAGTACGTACATAGTAATAATTCTTACACATACTATACAGTCTTAAAATATTGTCTCTCGGATCGTAAAATATTTGTACATTTCCAGAACTATAGTTTCTCGTGTAATCCGGTAGCACGATTTTCTCTCCTTGACTCGATGACGTCCACACGACGCCAGCCAATCAGAAATAGACTGCTCGATAACGTCTTACAATGTTCAATGTAGATTGCAGATACTAGAGAACTACATTTTTCACGGGGTTAGTAGATTCACTGGATAGGCGAACTCAGCGAAATGTCCAATTTTCGCAGACAACGGTTTTGCTTATAAATCAATGGCGACAGAAAATCTCGTGTCTCCTTTTCGATATCTTCGACGTGAATCCCCGATTGCACCACAAGCAACGAAGGCTTTTCCTCATGTGATGCATCATGTGTCTTCTGTAGATAGTCTTGTGGAAGAAAAACTTCATGCAGTAGCTGCACTCGTAGAGTTTTGGCTTTCGGAATTGAGAATCCGTTTCGGTTTCATGTTTCGGCTCCTTTCGATCCAACGTTCTCGCATTCTTCGGTGCCAGGCCCAAATAGAGCAGACATTCGTGCATCGGTTCTTTTTTCACCGGGATTTCAGTGTTTTGCAAAGGCTGCTTCCCAAAGTAGAACCTTTTCGATTTCTTTATCAGGAATCGCACCGCGATGCGGTGCCTCAAATCTTCCAACGCCTTGGAGGTTATGTCCTCGCTCAAAATGGCCGGCATCTGTAATGGAATGCAAACGTCTTTTATTAGACAAGGATTGTTCAAAGCTTCTCACAAATGCGTCCAATGAAAGAAAATATATCATCAGTTAACGAACAGTTAAATAATTTCATGAATTAATATAGGGTTTGCAATATTAATTTTGTCGCTTTATGAATTATTTCGTGACTCGACCGAACACGTCCAAGAAAAGAACATGCACCATTGTTTATAACTACAGTTGACTTATTTCATGAATTTATAATTGGGTTTTGTCGATTTGTAAATTATTCGACGAAGTTGTAATCATTTTGTGAAGCTTTATCTCATTTTACAGATTTCTTATCTTTATTAAATTCTGTTTAATATAGTAACATTGATTTTGTGAATATATTTTTCAGTTCTACAATACAATATATTAATAGTTCAAGGATTTTTATATATGAACTCTATAGTACACAACTGTTTATGCGGTTCTTGTGAAGCTTGATAAAAATAGGTAACTGGTGAAACAACTATTCTCTTTCATTGAAAATATTTAGAAGAATATTGAAACTATGAAAATCGTCAATTAATGAGACACGCGTGAATCTACGTAGAACATGATTAAACAATTAACACTTAACAGTTAAAAATAAAATAAACTAACAATTTAAGCACTTTTCAGACACTAAACAGTTAAAAATATTTACCTCGCTCGAACTAGCAGCATTCCTGCTGACATTCCCGGGGGGAGTAATCATTACGAAAACGAATCAGTAGAACCTCTTCAATCTGCACAAGAATCAACACTTCCTTCGAGAATTAGGTGTCCGATCAGGGTAGCGACACTCGTTACAAACAGGATCGAAATGACGGAGAGAAAATTTTGCAAGCCACTCTTAAGGAAATTTTTGGCGACCGTTTCACAAGTGAATTAACCAATGGTGTGGCCAGGCGGGCCTCTCTACCCTTTACGGGCGGCAGGTTCGAAAGTTAGGGGTGGTCGCCGAGGGTAACCCTTGTCGAATCAGGTACCCTTAAATCGTGTTCGTGAAATAATCATTTATTGTCAATGGTAGTGCAACGTCCTTAAGCTTAACGAGTGCAGACACAACCCGTGAGATTTATTGGCGATGCAACCCTCGGATTGTAATGAAACTATGGTTTTATACAAAATAAACATATCATCGATCGATTGCAAGATGCAGGAGCCAAATGGAGGGTAGTTTCTTCTTATTTCTCAAATCGTTCTAACCCTTTTGTGTTCATAGAAACATAGAAACTACTGTAATAAGATTTCCCATCTAACCAATTGGGGATGTAAAATTTGTTTAACCCCTGGCCATATTATGGCGAGTCAGACTAGCGTTGAAGATTTTAAATAAAGTGTAACGAATGTTAATATTATGACTGTCTTTTTATTTAATTATTGCTCGTATGCAGTCATTGGAGAATAGCTGCGGTAGCTCCAAAATTTCTTTTTCTTTTCATCGTTCTTTGGAGGACGAAAAACGTCTAGTCACCGTTACGACAAAATGTCTGACACATAGTTATTCCTCAACATTTTTGTAGTCTCCAGGTATGAACTAAATTGAGTGCAACGAATATATTAGCATACAAATTAATTTTTAAACATGGACAAATAATTCTGTCACCCATATATGGGTGACATGGCAGTCAGAGTGTTAATTTGTAAATTTAACCCTTTGCACTCGAAGTAATTGCTCTCCAAAATCGAAACAATATTTGTATCTATAAAAGCTCCACTGTAGGTAGTTCATTTCCTTTCGTTCATACGAAATTAATTACTATGACTCGTACTTAGAATTTTAACATTTTTATCAATTTCTCAACTGCAAACCTATCGATGTAAAAGTTATTTAAATAATGGTATGGCAAGTTTTATTGTCGCCTTAGAGGCGCCACTCGAGTGTAAAGGGTTAACACTGTCAGTCCCCGGAGACGTAGCGTTTAAAGTGTTAAAATAATGTCACAGTTACATTGAAAAGTATTACAAAGCGTTTTAGTAAACAGCCCCAAGTTTCCAATACGCAATGATCTATCTGCGGGCGAGCATGATGTATCGATCACGATATTTGTTTCGAAGGGCATTGCATTGTAATTAGATCGGTGCAACAGATAGACAAGCAACGGAACGCAGCTCGGTGATCCGCTTCGGATGCGCAAACCGAATAGAAATTCTGAACGAAGTAGATCCGTCAGTCGGGGATGGAAAGAACGGCTAGGTTCTCGAATCAAATGTAAATTTCGATTCGCTATATAGATAAGAAATTCGATACCAAGGTCGTTCCTCGCGTTCCCATCAGCTGACACCGATCTCGGCCAACCTACCGCAAGACTGCGGTCGCTTTTTCGCAACGCTTCGCCGGATATCGTCGTAATCTTTTCACTGGATTAATTTCTCCTGTCGCCGGCGCAAAAATCAACGGTCTTCTCTCCTGTTTTTCTCTGTCGAATGATAGCAAGCTTGTGTACCGTAATGCTGGGAGGGAGGGGCTGCTCGCTCATTTCCCAAGCGGAGTCATTCACTGAGTTTTAACGGTGCATACAATCCGCATGAGATACGAAGTTCGACACCAGCCATTACCGCACTGCGGAATAAATATTTCCTGTATCGAGAAATAGGAGTAAGAGATTGTTTGTACTTCTTCGATCATTCAAATAGGTCGAAAGTAATACGTCGATAATGTTCTAGTCTTTAATTCGGTTGTTGCAAATTGTAGCTGCTTCGCTTTGCCAGATGGTGGATGCAAAAAGTTTTCGAATGCCTTTTAATAGGAAGTCGAGCATTAAACTAGACTAGTGAACACTGCTTTATAATAATGACAAGGTTGCAGTTATTCAAATTTCCTGCAAGTTTCATGTCAACATTTGCACTAATGAAAATATTTATTTAAAAAGTTTTCGTGGAAACATTTTTCTAATTTGACTAACTGTGAATGCAGTAATCAATGTCAAGTCATTTCGACCCATCCGATAGTTCTAGTGTTAAAACCAAACTAAACTAGTCCAGTAAACACTGCTTTATAACAACGATAGGGTTGCAGTTATTTAAATTGCCCGCAAATTTCATGTCAACATTTGCACTAATGAAAATATTTATTTAAAAAGTTTTCGTGGAAACATTTTTCTAATTTGACTAACTGTGAATGCAGTAATCAATGTCAAGTCATTTCGACCCATCCGATAGTTCTAGTGTTAAAACCAAACTAAACTAGTCCAGTAAACACTGCTTTATAACAACGACAGGGTTGCAGTTATTTAAATTGCCCGCAAATTTCATGTCAA
>CM052093.1:14479491-14490647 GCA_028453745.1 Agapostemon virescens | reverse complement strand
AGTGTGCACTAATGAAAAGGTTTATTTAAAAAGTTTGTGTGAAAACATTTTTATAATTTGATCAACAGTGAATGCAAAAATCAATGTCAACTCATTTCGACGCATTCTGCAGTTCCAGTATTAAAAACGAACTAAAAATTCTAATCAAACGGCTTGAGATTTTTTTTTCAAATGTCTTAGTTTCCTAAATAATGCTATAAATAATTTCACTTTTTACGTTGCCTTGGAAAATTCCAATAATATAATAGTTTCGCCGATGAAGAAATTTCATTTATGTCGAACGTATACTTGTATCGCAAAAAGGTTTAAATATTTGTTTGAAGTTCCATTCGCACGTTAAACGAGTGACTGTAACAACCGTCCCAGGACAATTTCAGATTTCGAAAAAAAAAAAAAAAAAAATAAAGCAATATGTTTCCTGTAATGTTTCTTGCAAAAATCAAACATTGGATGCGTAACAACTTAATACGAAGCAGCTGAGCAAACATTGATCGATCGGGATGGTAAAAAAGTCGGAAGACAGCCGGTCGCAGGTAAGACGGACAAGTTCGGAGGCCCCGGGGCGATATCCGGCGAGAATTTTCCGTCTGCCTCCACCGTGGTGGACGATCTAGGAATGCGGCACGCGAAGCCAGTACTATTAAGCGTGTAGAAGGCAATGGCGGCTCGTAGATCCTCTCCACGGCAATCACCACTTGGGTGGTCCGATGTTGATCGCCACAGGCCATCTCGTCCAACTCCCTCGTGTGCTCGTATTAAGTCATTTTCCCGCATGGTCGTCTGCTCGACGCACCGCCACCCTTTGTCAATCAGTCCCCGGAAGGTCACTGTCATTCTGCCGAACCTATCCTCGAGGTAGACGCCAGGTAAACGCGATTTGTCAGTGGTTCGTGGCCTCGATGACGCGCCATTTTGTTTCACCGACGCCGGATCGGTCAGCTCGCGCCGGAAGAGCAACAGGAATTCCGGTATTGCCTCGATACTTGTAAACGTTCCGGGACCAAAATGTAATTTTTATTTTTGCAGCCAACGTTGAATACGGAAAAGAAAAATCATAGTTGGCATAGACCTCGGCGGGTCTGAGAGACAATTTTTATCCAGTGAGAGAACTCTTCTGGTTTATTTGTTTTTTTAGGAAACTGTTATCGTTAAATTATTTACATTCTTGTGATTAAAATAATTCCAAACGCGACACAATTTTGTCCCAACTAACTGAAGCATTCGATTTAAAATTAAACTTACCACAGTCGGTCGAGTGACCATTTGCAGATTTTTTATTTTGCAATTATTGAAGTTTTAAAATTGCCTCCATGTGAATCGATTGGATAGATTTCTTTATTCAGAGTATAAATAAGTCTCCGCCGTTTTTCATCTTAAATTGAGCACTTTGAACCAGGTTGAGGTCCAAATCTATTAACCCTTCGACAGCGAAGCGCACATCTATTTTAACTCAGATTACTATACATTTACTCATTGAATTAATTAATTAAATTAATAATAATTAAAAATATACGACGTTGATACACAATCGCTAGTATTTTGAGGTTATTTCGTTGACAGATGTGCAATCTTACGATATGACATTTTACATCTGACACTAGCCACCATAACTTTCTGATTGCGTTATCAAATTTTAAACGGCGGAGACTTATTTGTACTCCTGATAACTATTCTTCAATAACTGAAAACGCTCTATTGCAACTTCTTTGCTAATAGAAAGGATGGTTGAGTTCTAGCTGGATGCAGCTGGCATAATTCAGTGGTAATTCCATAAAATTTCGTGACACGGTAAAGTTGCGTTAAATACCACCACCTTAGGTCCGAAACGTTTTACTAGTTGCAAGGGTAAGTTCCGTCACCTCTTACCAGTTGCGCTATCTGATTTCAAATGGCGGAGACTTATTCGCACTACAACTAAAATCGCACAAAATCTAAATAAATTAGATTTTATCGTTTTTGTAAGACAGTATGCACTAGCCAACTTCAATGCTCGCTAGGTTTGATGTCGAGCTGCATACTCGTATGCAAAATGTTTCAACCGTAAAACGAAGAAGCTATCTAAATAATTCATTCTTTCTTCAATAATTAAATAAAAATAATGTAATAACATCGTTTCTAAATTCTCTAAATATGTTTTCCGTTTCGCGTTCGATCCACTCGGTGTTCGCCGTAAGCGCATCCAGACTGCAGATTGATAGACTGTGAAATGATGCCCCGACGAAGCGTATGATCGTCCGAAACGAGAGAGAAGGTTCCCTAATAGCGACGCTCCGGAGCTCCAGACGAAAATAACGATATCGCGTTTCGGTGGGAAGTGGGGGGACTAGTAAAAATACAAAATGAATTATTATATTTCAATTATAGATCATTACGGTTGTCGAGGGTTGCGAGATTAGGAAATTCCGTAGTGCTCGAGACGGACGCAGGCCCGTAATCCCCGGCGGTGACACTGGAGGGCACGGGTGCACCAGACGAGCCGTAATAGAGGGAAATTTGTGCTTTTAGAAGCGCATAATGAGAAAGCAGGACCGCGCGTAATAAGAATCCACGTGTCGGAGAGATGGTCTCGACGGCTCGTTAACGCCTGGAAAAAGACAGACACGGCGCACTTATAGAAACCGGACCTTAGAATCACTACCGCTATTCTTGATCGCTTCATCGCCACGAGCTGCGCCCGAACGGAGGCTGCGGTGCAAGCTCCGTTTCGCTAGACACTGGTTTTTACCAAATCTCGATAATCTCATCTCGGTTGTACAAAGTATAACAACAGCGGCGATCGAAGGATATGCCTCTGAATTAGCATACATTTTCTTGCATTCAATTATTTTGGTTTGCAACTTCTTTGTTCACGTTTTAACACTTTGACTGCCATGTCACCCTCATATGGGTGACAGAATTATTTGTCTATGTTTAAAAATAAATTTGAACGTTAATACAATCGTTGCATTCAATTATTTTGGTTTGCAACTACTTTGTTAACCTTTTAACACTTTGACTGCCATGTCATTCACATATGGGTGACAGAATTATTTGTCCATGTTTAAAAATAAATTTGAACATTAATACAATCGTAGCGTTTAATTTAGTTGATATCTGAAGAATACAAGAAGGTTGACAGATAACTATATGCCATACATTTAAAGTTTTCGATCGCTGCTTCATTAAATAAGTTTATTTGATTTTATAGAATTTCTGAGGTCGACGGTTGGGCAGTTAACGTGTTAAGGACGATGCGCCACTATAGTGGCTTCCGCGGATGTCATCTTATACTACGATGCGCCATTACAGTGGCTTGAGCACACTCAACTCTATTATTAATTATTACAGTAAATTATTAATGGTAAAATATATGCATCATATCTTTTAGAAAAATTACAATTTAGTTATGAAAAACCTCATTCCAAAATTATTAAAGTTAAAGTATATGCATCATATCTTTAAGAAGAATTATAATTTAGTTATCAAAAACTTAATTCCAATATTCTCTGCACAATTCAACCGTGCCTAAGGGGTTAGCAAATTTACGCGTGATAATGGCAGTGTTAAAAATATGGTTCGTTTCATTGAATCTCGACGTTCGAAAATGTGGGATTGCACTCAATAGCATACAGCTGCGTTACAAATTTGCAACCGTAATGGTACGAGAAGTATTCGCTAACGCTGTCTGCGAGGATTTGAATTCGAAAACGGCGAACGCGCCGACACTCCCAGCGTTCGAAAGAAAGCGTCGCGATTTTATGGGATATTCATGGTGACACAGGTGACCCGGCTACGTGACGATGAGTATCGAGACGGCGGGTACGGCAACATAATGGATAGGCCGCGTGGGCATGGCCAGTTTTATAGAACCCACACGTCCGGAATACAAAATCCTCGTCGCGTTGTACTTCCGTGATGAGATCACTTGCCTCCTTTTTCCCTTAGCTGTCCGTTCGGCGATCCGTTCGCAGACACCCGCCGGTGAATTACGATCGACGACGATCGTGACTAGATCTTGGGGAACCATTAAGGTCTCCGGATGACGCTAAAGATTGCGACCAAAGAGATTTACACTTCCGCTAAACTGTTCGAGGACAGGTGTCAATTGGGAAATAATTCGTACTCTCTGTTACTTCTTCGGGATTCCCTTTGAAGACGCCGCATTGCCGTTCGTTTTATTGAATTATCTCAAACTGTGCGCAAATACAGATTTTACTAGCTTGCGAATCGGAGACAATGGGATCGGAAACGAGTTTGTCTGACCTATTAATTTATGGTTGCGTATTTCTTTTTTGAACGATTGCATTATGCATCAAATCACGTTTCTATGAAAAGTACAGATTTTACTAGCTTGCGACTCGGAGACAATGGCATGGGAAACTAGTTTGTTTGACCTATTAATTTATGGTTGCGTATTTCTTCTTTGGACGATTGCCTTATGCATAAAATCACGTTTCTATGAAAAATATAAATTTTATTAATTTGTGACTTGGAGACAATGGAGCCAGAAACGAATTTGTTTGATCTATTAATTTATGGTCGCGTATTTCTTCTTTGAACGATTGCATTATGCATAAAATCACGTTTCTATGAAAAATACAGATTTTGTTTCTTGCGACTCGGAGACAATGGCATCGGAAACGAATTTGTTTGACCTATTAATTTGCGTATTTTTTGTAACGATTGCATAATGCATAAAATTACGTTTCTATGAAAAATGAGTATACGGATTTTATTATATGGTATTTAAACAGTGTTTGCTAAAAAAGAGAGTTGAATGGTTCAAGCTGGAAAAAGATGGCAGCCATTTTCCCAAAGCTAGGTTCACAAAACTTTTGTGACACTAACGAAACACACCTGTCTGCGAGAAATTTTATCTAATGGATAATAAGAATAATGATAGACAAATAATAATAGAAAATTATGAATGTTATTGCAAAATTTCATCCAAATGCGTTCAGCAATCTTTCGAAAAAATACGTGTTCTCCATCCTGGCAATTACGAGTTTGGAAAAATCAGATGCTAAAGCTGCATAATCTTTTCGCTTTAGTTATTAGTAAGCTAATTGCTACAAAATGAATCAGTATTATTGAATTTGAGTTAACGTTTAACCCCTTGGGTACATTTGACGTCTGAGACACGTCATTCACTTTTTTCCCCTAAGAGCGGATGACGTGTCTAAGACGTCAAACCAAAAATTAAACTTTTAGGTACATTTCATTTAGTTTTATTTTGTTGTTATTAATTTATTTTTGTTTTGCAATTCTAATTAGTTGAAGACATCTTAATACTACATATGTCACCAATATTTTAGAAATAAATACATTCTTACGTAAAATGTACTGCCTTTACATACTACTCCAAGCAACCAAAAATTATTTCCGTTCCACATGCAAATATTTTCTCAAATAAATCCGTACCCAAGGGGTTAATAGTTTGAAACTTCATTTCTTTCAGTCTACTAATTGAGACTGTAAATACAGACGCGACGGAGACTTTATTCTTTTACTTTTAAATATTCTTTTCTAAGTACATGTTATTAAATCGTGGAATGCATAAAGTGCATTGGAAGACTGTTGCCGATCGAGTTTACTTTAATTATAGATTTCAAGCTCCTCTCTTCCAGATGTTTAAAAGGATTCCAAGTACGGCGATTATCGTAATACTTTTACATACAACAAATTAGTGACCATTCGTGTAATTAAAGTTCGTTCCAGTAATTATGTGGTTTCGTGTCCAGTCGTGTCATTAATAAGCCGATTGATAAATACGGCAGGCGAATATATATATATATATACATATATATATGTATACGTCTTGTGCTCTTTGCCGACGCCCACGTGAATCTGCATTCCCGTTGCGCCGCGCCGATAATGCAAGTAATTACTCCCGCCATGCTACAGAGTTATTAACAGCCGCGTTTGTATAAATTTGCAATCGGCTATTCCATCTTTTGTGTGTCTCAAGATGAATTTACTATCCATGAGCATCGAGTGTCGATTATTTCTAAGCGATTAGGATAATGGATCGCGTGGAAATGCAATAAATATGCATAAAAATTCATAACGTATTTATGAACAACATCAGAGATCGAAATTACCAGTTAGCTTTAACGCTGAACCTGCCACGGGCCTCTCAGATTTTTCATTCGATAATTATTAAAGTTATAACATTGCCCCCATCGAAAGCCATTCAATAGATTCCTTTATTCAATCATCCCTTGTTACAATAATCGCACAAAATCCAAATAAATGAAATCTCGTAATTTTCATAAGATGGTAATAACCATCGCTCGATTTGCAAGATAATTGCGAAAAAATTTCGGACACTCGCTAGAACGAATTCTACTTTTCTAAATAACGGAACTCGCCCTTTAAGGCAAAAGATCTCCATACCTCCCCGACACTATCTTCTCAAAAAATCTAACATACATTTAAACCAAAACCGTTTAAAACATTAAAATTTGCTGTAGAAGGCCTAATAGTTTTCTACGAATGTAAAAAAAAGAGCTTCCCTTCTCTAAATTGTTACCCTACGGATGATTAGGTTTGTTCAGCCCTTAAATAAATTTTCGTTAGATTACCTGACTCGTTTTAAATTGGTTATTACACATTTATCGAAGTTGTAAACTTGCCATCGTAGGAATCGATTCAATAAATTTGTTTATTCAACCAACTATTGCAATACAAATAGTACGAATTTTAGATAAATCAAATCTTGTCATTTTTATGAGACAATGTGCATCAGCCAATTGTCATACCCCCTTAGGGTAGGGGTATGACAATTACATTACATACCTCCTAGGTTTACTGTTCATTTATAAAACAAGGATACAGGATTGTGTGAGAAAGCGATGAGTATGCACAAAAATTCATAGTGTATTTATAAATAACATATTGCAACAGGGATAGAAATATCCAGTTATCTTTCATACCTATCACAAACTTTTCAAATATTTTCTATTACAATTATTGAAATTACAACATTGTCCCCATAGGAATCGATTCAATAGATTTTTCTATTCAACCAAATATTGTAATAAAAATTGCAAGTCTAAATAAATAAAATTTAATTATTTTAATAAATAAAAACGATCAACAATCAAATAAAATGTTATTTTCGTTTAATGAAAATTGAGGAAATACATGTTTAGAAGATTCAGTTCGAAATCTTGATCACGAGTCTGACTCGTTGTTGTAGGGCAAAGGGTTAATTGATAAAACAAGGATATAATAAGAATTATTTAATATTGTAAGAATACTGGTCATTGCAACATTTTTCGTAGCACAGCATTTACCGTTTGCTACACCAATCAAGCACCTTTTCGACATCGGTAAACAAATTGTCCGTCCACGTCACAGAAGTTGTTTTATAACCGTACGTATATTACAAAAATTATTCAAAGTGATTCTCCAGATTTCAAGATTCCTTCTTGAATTTATACTCGGAACATTTCTAAATAAATGATACTTTATGCTTCGTGTTGTAAACGGAACTTCTCAAAGGGTACTATAACTTGTTCGTTCTCTGCATTTTATTGTAGAGTCGTCGCAGTAAAAGCAAAAAGCGACTCTCCTTGTGATAAAAATGAGGTGGAAACATGATCATAAATTATTAATGGAAGTAATGAAGCACGCGTGTGTTTCGTTTGGCAAAGAAGTGCTACGATCAATGTTGTTGATGCAAAGTATGATCGCTCGAATAGAACACGTGGTTTTTAGGTGTACAAGTATTTGCAGATGTCGTAACGTGACGCTAGTTAGCGGTAACTCGAAGAGAAAACTGTGTTTACCCTGAGCAAGCGAACCTATACGACATCGAAAACAAAGTGTCGCGACACACCAAAGTTGTTTCTGATACAGACATACCTGTACTGGCTGTAGTGATCATTACATTGTGGATCATCCCTTATAATATAAATTGTGCCTATAATTATGAAAGTGGTCTAAGTCATATATTTCTTGTTTCGAGATATTTAATGAATTGCATTTGAATAAATTAAAAAATATTTTTACATTACGCGACATTTTAATTTATAATTTTATTAGTCTTGGTTAATGGAAATTTATTATGAACATGAAATTTGATAACTGACTTAGACCATTTTCAAAATTAACTGAATGTCCTATAAATGACTTAAAGCAATAAAGAATTATGAGTTTTATTTGAAACAATAACTTTAATGAAATAATTCATGAACATTTATTAATTATTTTTAAAAAGTAATCCATTTTTATCATTTCGAGTTTTTAAGATTCTTAAAATGTTCCTGAAAAACTGGAGGGATGTACGGTAGTAAACACATAATATCTTTATGTTTTTCTTCCGTTACTGGACTAGTGGTGGTGTATAATGGAAGTAATTTAATGTTTCCATATATTTTTGGTCTTCCTCTTTTAGGTGAAAGATCCAAAACATGGAATTTAGAATCATCTAAAGAAGTTTTATAGAACATTTTATAAGGTTCATTTTTCAAGAATCTCATTCATTGAATTTGCAGCTAAGAGACAGATTCGCCCGCGGTATTTTTTTACTCTTCTTGTTATTGGCTCTTCTAGTGATTTCGTTGCAATAAAATCTGGCTACGACATTCGTTTTATCGAAAATGTATTTCTTCTTCTACACTTTTCTATCAATTCATAATAATGCTCAGGGTTGTATAAGTAATTTGCTTTTTTTATTTTCATTTCTATCAACCCAAAATCACGGTCATTCGGTAGAAAGAAATGACTCGATACCAAAAATTTGTGGTCTACTGTTTCAATATAATTATTTGATGACTGAGCAATTTTCATCCATGTGAATGCTACTTTAATGTTACGATTTTGACCTGATCAAGCATCACTGTAAGCTATTACGTGTTTTTGAGTAGTTATATCCTCCATATACAGTGGGCCACGCGCCATTTTCAAGTTATGTTTATATAATTTCTTTAAATTTTTGACTTAGACCACTTTCATAGTTAACACTAAATGAATTCCATATAATGTTGAAATTACAACCACTATCTAACGGTTCATTTTTGACGATATCGTAAAAATTACATTGAATAAATTTAGTTTAAAATAATGTGGTGTGAAATAACTGATAAACTCATTTTTTTTTTATTTTGACTTAGACCACTTTCATAATTATGGGCACAATTGTCTCTATCGAATGCAATAAATAGAAACACATTTCTCATTGTATTAAAAAGTTGGTAAAAATTTTTTAAATTTACTAAAACGTTAACTTCCGTATACACGAATCAGTCATTGTTACCGCAAACGCATAAAATCGACAATGACGATTTATTGACGTAAATTTATCGATTTAACTTTTTGCGATCGTATATGATCACAATAGACGTATAATAATTAACCTCAAGCGAACAACCGCAATCTAAAATGAATGAATTATGTAGATAGTTAGAAACGATGAAAGAATAACGTAATACCCTTATCTATTACAACGTTCCTAATTGTTTTTATCTTTCGCCGTTTAAATAAAAACGTTCACCATTCGACTAAGTCAACACGCTCGAAGGCAGTATCAGTTTATCAAGATGGAACACGCTGCACTAAACGTATACCGAGACAGGTATACTTTCTCAATCATGGTATACTATCCACTCCGACGGCGTCCATTTTACGATGAAAAATTCTGATATTGAAATTGATCGTAACTGTAGTACAAATATTAATTATCGACATGTCTGGGAATCGCGTAAACTGCGAGTAACATAATAGTAACAACAAAAAATGTTCTTGACGAACTTTCAATCATTTCCGTTGCGTTAATAACTTCAAACTCGTCTTTGCTAAATGTAAGAGCCTGTAATTAAAAGTCGTCGGCGACAGTTAATCTTGTAAAGAAAAACGCGTGGATGGGAGAGGATCAAATGAATATCTCGTAACGAAATAAACAGTAATTTATATTTTCTCGTTAGCAGCGTGTAACGTCTTATTAGCAACCTTGTATCACGTTATTACCGGAAGTCTTGCAGCAGTTTCAACAGAATCCCCGCACTTTGTATCCGTTTAATAACAGGGTGCAACGTGGACAAGTTATCTTGCGGCGGAGGTACACATCATACCCTTCACCATCGCAGTCGTAACGAAATAATAAACGCACTTCGGCCAGAATATACAGTTCATTAATAATTATCCAATCATCCTCTTGCCGTGCTTATGGTGGCCAGACAGCGTGACGATATTGTCCGTGCACCTTGTATTTTCTCGAAGGTGCACACGGGACCACCTGCGATAAGTTCATAAAGCTCGGCCCATGATACACCCACACCCGATCGAACGATCCTCGCATTGCATTCAATTAACCGGAGAAGTGTGGCGGCTTTGCATCAACCACTTGTTACTGATCCATTCGTTGGAAACCCACGGACAATCGCAGGTGCCATAACATTCCTTTCACCGAAAAATGTCAATCGTTGCATTAAACGCTCCGCGATGTTTCCAGGCGATTGAAAACGTCGACTATAATGTTTCTTAAAGCCGTTATTTATCGTTAAGGTTAAACTTTTCACAGAAGATGTTAGAGAAAAATATTTGGGTTCAGTTTAGTCAATTACTCTATTAGAAAATGCACCTTTTTCTCTTCGGTTGTAATTAAAATATTTTTTTCTAGATCACTGTGACAGAAGATTCAGGATAATAGCCACAATGTATTATTACCACGCTTTAATTATATATAATATGAGATATAAACTGTCTTCTACATGATGGCGTAAACGAGACTGTGATCGTTACACAAAATTAAACAAAACACTCGTTTTGAGAACACGTAGGCTCGGTACACGCTGAAAAGATCAATTAAATTTTTATCAAAACCATCGTCCATACGTACCTACGTGGCATTACTTCGAGCACTAATAGCAGAGTCATTGCACATTACATTCACTCTGCAAACCAAATCCATCTTTTCCTAAATCAAATTCATCCTGCAAGCAAAATTCACTTTTTCCTAAATCAAATTGAGCTAGCAAGCAAAATTCAGTTTTTCCTAAATCAAATTCATCCTGCAAGTAAAATTCAGTATTTCCTAAATCAAATTCATCCTGCAAGTAAAATTCAGTTTTTCCTAAATCAAATTCATCTTGCAAGTAAAATTCAGTATTTCCTAAATCAAATTCATCCTGCAAGTAAAATTCAGTATTTCCTAAATCAAATTCATCCTGCAA
>CM052093.1:14453663-14468653 GCA_028453745.1 Agapostemon virescens | reverse complement strand
CTTGCAGTCTTGCAAATATCGTTGAATATATTCTACTAAATTTGAGAACGAAGCTGGAATCGAAAAGACTCTAACCGAAGCAACCAGTGCTATCAAACGAGCCAAGTAACCTCTATCCACACAGTTTTGATTGAAACTCAATTACATTCGACCCAATTTCCAAGTCTCGCAGAATTCTAACCATTGTCGAATCTCGTTTACAAAACTCTGGAGCAGTGCTGCCAGCACGAAGACTATATCAGAAGCGATCTGTTCTGAAATTAAAAATTTATTCGATAATCGTCGAATGTCTCCAAGATCGAAATGTTGGAACTATTCTAAGAGTCCTGTTAGATCTCAGAAGTGTTCAGTCCGAACGGAAAGACTATTATCGCGTGAACAACCAGTGCTACCGACCATGCCAAACAGAGTCCCTCTGTAAACGCGCGAACAATCGTACGAACGATACTAATTGATTGTGCTCGATCGAGCGGAGGATCGAGTCGGAAGATCTCGGAGATCGAAGTCACCAAATGGTTACGTTACCACGCGAGTCCCGCTAGATCCCGGAAGCGTTCGGTCGTACGGGCGAATAGTGGATCCGCGGGTAGATGACAGCGGGATGATAGTTGGCTGGATGAGCGAGACAGCGTTTCCTGTGAGCATGGGGTAGCGATGAACCTGGGAAGGTCAATCTGGACCCGGGGCGTGCTGGCCCTCGGAGTAGGGGCCTTGTTCCTGCTGGGCTGGAGGATCGAGCTGGACGGCGACGAGTCGTCTGGGCCCACGTCGACGCGCATCGGCGAGCCGAGGATCGATGCGATCTCTGCGCTGGTGAATCGCGAGAGCCGTTCGTTGGACGACAAACCAATTACGGGCACCGACGAAGTCACGTGGCCCGGGACCCGGAACGCCGGGACTGATCTTGGGACTGATCCTGCGACGGATCCTGCGACGGGTCCTCGAACGGCTCGCCGATCCGAGCGACGGGACGATCCCCGTGGCGAACAAACCGAAGATGAATTTTTCAATGAGAACGCGCCGGCTCGCCGAACGCTCAATGACTCGAGGAACGGTGAAAGGAGTGACGCGAAACAGAATTTCTCGCTGCCAGTGAATGGACCATCTATGAATGAAGCCGAGACCAGTCCGTCGCGAAACTACTCCCACGTGGATCCCCAGTTTTCGGACAGTGAAAGTGAACAGGACCGAGGCGACCATCCGAGCTATTCGCGTCCCTACAAAGATAAAGATGAAGATGGGTCACGCGACGACGAGGAGGATCGAGCAGCAGGATCGTCTAACGATCGGGAACGGATGAAGCCGAAGAAGAGCGGCGCAGACTCGAACGATCGCGATCGGTTGATAGAACGAGATAATGACAAACAACCAGCTTCATACTTCGGGAAGACTAACAGACACGCCGAGGTAGAGGATAGATCATTCTTTCGACGTCTTCGTCAATCTATTCGCCAGAACAGTTTAAACCCCCGTAGAAGAGATGACGGTGGATTTCACAGATTCGACAATGATTTCGGAAAAAGGATCATCTCGGGAGAAAGTTTGAATAGAGAAGACGATGATTTGCTAAGAGAATTCGTCGAACCCCTACATTTTCGGAAAAGGAGGCTAAGTTTTCCCCCAAATAATGAACGAGATCGATTCTCTGGGAGTTCTAGAGATCGAAATAAGGGATCCTTGGAGAATAGGATTGAAAATGCAGCGATCCCGTCGAGGGACCAGGATGGGGTCAGAGCAGTTAGGTCACAAGTGTCGGCATCGTTGGCCAGTAAAAACGCAGTGACGTCAGCGACAGGACAATTTTATTCGCGGAATGTATCTTCGAGTATTCGAGGAATGAGCGGCGCGGGACGTGCGATGGAAGCGAGATCGATCGATCGAAGATCGTGGTTGTTCTCCGACGGGGGGGTCGGCGTTCGTCGAAAGAGATACACGAATTATTATTCGCCGCAGTCCGTCATCCCCATGGCGTACGTTCACATACAACCTGCGTATCCGGTATCGGCTCCTCCACCCTCGAACCGGAAGTGCGTTCGGTGCATGGTCGTGTACAAGCCTTGTCCTCCGCATCCGAGGCAACCGCCGAGGATCACGCTTCAGAATAAGTATCAGGACGTTGCTATGAAATGGCGCGGACTCAAATACGGTGAGTTGATCCGCCATTACGTATGGTACTGTGACTCGCGAAGGTATTCGGACATTCTTTAACCCATTGACTGCCACGCAAATTTAGCGCGTCTTGCCCTGGGTACCACGGTTTTATTTTAATATAATTAATTTAATATATAGTTTTAATAATAATTTTAATTATAAAAATTGGTAATTAATATATTCTCTACACTATATACATTTTTCATTCATCCTTTCTAATAGTTCCTAACTCAAATAGCCATTTGTAGCCAATCTAAACTTGCAGCACCCACTGCGAGATATCTCGTAGTTGGCAGTCAATGGGTTAACAGCCAAACTGACGACCTCAGAAATTCCATAAAATCAAATTAATTTATTTAACACTAGAACTACCAAAGCAGTCAAAATGACTGATCCCTACTTATTTCTTTCGCAATTACTGAAGTTATAAAAATGTTTTCATTAATAATTTTCCGATGTACTTCTTTAACACGTTAAGCGCCACGCCGAATTTCTGTAAAGTTCCGTTCAAGCCACGGTTAGCCGTCAGGCGGGCCGCTCGCCGATAGACGAATCAGACTATAAACAGTCGGGTAACGTAACGCGCGCCGCGATAGCAGAACGAAAAATGTGTCGCCGGTTCGTAGGGACCGACGAGGCCTGCTTAACGTGTTAAGCAGAGCTCTCAAAATCTAGGCTAGCATATCAGGGGACTTCAGGAAGCTACCTTTTATCAACCCCATTTTTCCCATTTTCGCCATTGATCGTCCCGAGATTTCAAAGTCGCGCCACGGCTGCAATTCGATTCCGATCGACCTAAAAATTGCCATACACTCTGACCGAGCGACTAGAAACGTGTTCCCAAAATTACAAAAGAATCGGAGACCTAAAGATTTTTCGCGATTTTAAGAAGGGGGTTACCTTCAATATTTAGCGATTTTGTGGCAACATTTGGCAAATCTTTGAAGTCGTACCCCGGCCAAACTATTAGAGCTATCGACATGATTCAAACGCGAAAATCTTCCTCAAACCTTCCTCTTTAAGAAGAGCTCTCAAAATCTAGGCTAGCATATCAGGGGACTTTGGGAAGCTATCTTTTATCAACCCCAATTTTTCCCATTTTCGCCATTGATCGCCCCGAGATTTCAAAGTCGCGCCACGGCTGCAATTCGATTCCGATCGACCTGAAAATTGCCATACACTCTGACCGCGCGTCTAGAAACGTGTAACCAAAATTACAAAAGAATCGGAGACCTAAAGATTTTTCACGATTTTACGAAGGGGGTTACCTTCAATATTTAGCAATATTTGCCAATATTTGACAAATCTTTGAAGTCGTGCCCCGGCCAAACTATTAGAGCTATCGACATGGTTCAAACGCTAAAATCTTCCCCAAACCTTCCTCTTTAATGAACCACATGTTAGAATAAAAATTTAATGAAGTTTGAATAGATGCAGTCTTGTTGTTATCACAAAGCAATGTATATTGTTGGATTTATTGTTCGGTAGTTCTAGTGTTAATGAAGCAGCAATTGAAAACTTTAAATGTATGTCATATAGTTATGTATAAAGTTTCTTGTATTGTTCAGGTAAACTAAATTTAATGCGACGAATATATTAACGTAAAAATTGATTTTTAAACATGGAATTGTGTCACCCGTGTAGGGTTGGCATGGCTGTCAAAGTGTTAAATTGAAATAACTTTTTCGAAATTCAAACAAACGAAGGGGCGAGATTTATTGATGATACAACCCTTGCATCGGAATGAAACTATGGATTTATACAAAATAAACGTATTTTTGAAAATTTTTCAAATTGCCCTTTTGTATTTGTAAAAACATAGAAACTAGTGGAATAAGTTTTTGTACCTAACCGATTGGGGATGTAAAATTTGTTTAACCCGTTGTCATATTATGAGTGTTCGCATTCGTAGTTGACGATTTTAAATAAAGTCTAATAAATATAAATATTATGTCTTTCTTTTTAGACGAAATCTTGTTAACTTGTGTGTAAAAATAAATTGTCTTTTCTGTAATATTTTTAGCGACGAAGATGTTATGGTAACTTTAGTTAGGAAGAAACTAGTATGGCAAGGGATTAATTTACCTAATCGCGTGGACCAAAATTAATATTTTTCTTAGTTACGTAGCCAATGTTTCAAGGGGATGAAACTTTACTGATTTGGATAGAATGTAATTTTCTAGCAAACGATGTTTTATAAATGAGTCATTACATTTGGGTTAATGCAAAAGTAGTGTAAGTCAATGTTTGTCGACTTTTCAACACGGATTTTATGCGTTCAAAGTAAAATTGAGTAAATGAAATTTAAAATTGTAGGGTAATTTTTAAAATTTAAAGATGACATTACCTTTTAACTATTAAAATTACAAAGGGAAGAAGGAATATTTTACTTGGTTTCTGTTCCTTACTATCGCTACAGACAATTTTTATTTTGCATAAGGATCCGCAGTTTTGTCATTCAATAAAATAATTGTAATATAGGTAATCTTAGCTTGGCTTGTAATAAAATGTTTTATAAAAGTTATACTTAATTACCCATCATCCAAACGATATAAATTTGTTCTTAGTTAACACTAGATTCGCGGGATGCGCTAAAACGACGCATCCTAATATTTTTTTATTTACGATTACTGATATTGCAAAAATTGCATCCATTAGGAAAGAGTCGACACATTGATTTCTCTGAGTATATATTATTTAAAAAATGGCTAAAAATTTGAACAAACGCATTCTGCTTCTTTTTATAATATAATCTAAAACATTCGCTTCCATGATGCGTAAATGCAGTGTGAAACAATTGCAATACTCGAAATGAAATTGTCGCGACATTTCTATCAGGATGTCGTAAACGACTTTGAATATTACAAAGATAAGTTTGTGTAATGCCGTTTGTTATCAATGGCGGCGATTGATTTTATGTGCTGTTTGTAAATAATGCTCGTTGCACTTTTGCTTTGCGTTTGAATGCAATCGGAGGAATCGCGTGCATTATTCGAGGGACTCGGTGGACAGGATTCAACCGCGCTTTTTCCTACGTTCGACGGGTCGCGAAATTCGCCGAGCGTATAAAACATCGGCGAGGCATCCCCAACGTTGATTGCAATTTATGGCCGAGTGGTTTGCTCCTAGAAAAACCGCGTCGACGAAACATCGCGCGGTTAATGAGCCGCGTCGGAGGCTCCTCAACTTCTCCGCAGAGGTCGGAGGTCGAATCTTCGGACGACCTAACGTGACAAGGTAGCCGTTCGAGGTTGAAATACTGACTTCGTACTTTCACGCGAGGTCTCAAATCGACATAAAACAAATCGAGGATGCGTCTTAAACAAATATTTCTAATTTTCATCGATCGTTCCAACATCGAAATAATGCATTGTAATGTATACTAACATATAGTAGACGTAAAGACTTCAAATGGGACACCCTATAATATATTATTGCGCGTTTTATGTTCTTCGTTCGGCGAACCGCACGGCATCGTGTTTATTTAACACGTTGAACGCCATGATGGTCACCGGTGACCGGCATCATTGTGCTGTTTAACAATGATTATCGTTAAATTGATAACATCCAGCAGCAATTTATTCCTACCGAGATTAACCAGATTGTAGTATGAGGTGAGAACTTCATTATCCAGTAATTAACAATTCTCTTTAATAACGATGGTCGCTTCTGTGAATGAAATAAATGAAACTGGTCCGAAGCGCTTAAATTCGCTTAGCAGTCAACGTGTTAATAAATATGTTTGTACAAATTAATAACTCCTTACAACAAGAGTACAATTTGGATAAATCTAACCAATTCGCTGATCAATCTGTTCAACGAGCAAATGTCGACTTCTCTCGATTGTCTGTCGGTCCAACAGTCCCGTGACGACCACTATCTTCTATTATTTTCTTAAGGGTTGTTCACCATGCAATAATTCTTCATTATGGCGACTCCATATGGACAACCGCTGTAACATTGCATATTTACCAACCCCTTTGCACTCGAAGCTGTTTTAACTAAAAATGTTTTTAATTCTATATGAATTATTTCACTTTATATATATATGGGATTCTTTACCGTTACTCGTCCTCACAATCGTCAAACTTTTATTAATTTCCTAGGTATAGAGATAGCGATGTTAAAATTATTGAAAATAATAGCGTGGCAATTTTTCGTGGCCCCTCGGAGTCGCCACTCGAGTGCTAAGGGTGCTAAATTGTAATAATACTGTTGGAGATATTCAGGCTGATTGCGTCATCTCTGTATATTAAATTCAAGTACATTATATTTAGCTCCAAACGTAAATATAATAGGTCACGTAGCGCTTGTTCCTTCTTCTTCCGCGAGCGGTCAAATAAGTAACACGTGTGCGAAGTCTCTATACAAAATTGTTGTAATTTTTTGTTTCTATCTACTGTGCAAATATATCGGAGAAGAAATAAATGAAGTTTCTCTGAAAGACAAAAGGAGACTCAATTTTTTTTTGAGTGAAAGCATAAACCAGCATACATTGCTTTATTTCAACAAATAATATATTCATTCAGTTTTCGATGAGTACATAAAACATACGCTTCTGTAGTGATAATTCACTCATTGATATAATCAGTGTAAACAACGATGAATATTTTAGTTTAACAATGAGCAATGTTTTACAGTAAAATGGTTGACCTCTTTCTGTTTGCATTGCAAGATCCATTTGTTTAACACGTTGAACGCAGCGCAAATATAATGCGCTTCACACAAGTTTCATTTATTTCATCCGCAGAAGCGATCTGCGTTATTAATCACAATTGTCAATTACTAGATAATACAATTTTCATCTTACAATATAATTTAATTGACCCTCTATCGGCCCGTGTAACTTTCAGGTCACATTTTAATTTATCGACATTTTACCAAATAATTATAGCTTTTTTCATGAGATAGCGCATAAATCTTAATTCTATAACGTTGCCAAGACGACCAATATTAATATTTATGACCGTTGCTTAGCTCATCAACCTGAAATAACAAAATAAATGCTGTGCAAACTGTCAGCAGTGAAAATAAGCGAAACCATTTGATCCAATTGATATTATTTGTGCTTTTGTCAGTGATTACCAAACTAAAAATAGTGCACATAATAGCTCTGGGTTCGTATATCAATAACAATCTATTTGTGTGCATTTCAATTTTCAATTTGTTACTGTTTTTTTATGATACAGTTTTGTAACTTTGAGGTTACAGTGGGCTATTATGGCAGATTTCGGTACATTTAGGATAAAGCTTGGGCTTTCTCCTGTTTTCAGATTTATACATCGTATACCCAAAATATGAATACAAAATCAGATAGAAATAACAGAGGAATTAGAATTAGACGCATTAGCGGTAATAGATCCGATGATTCCTTATTAGATTCCGAGTCCGATGAAGATGTAATAGTATTTCCCCGACGACGGATAAATGTCATTGACAGTGACGAAGAATTTAGTACTCGATCCTTGTCAGATGAGGAAGACGCAGGACCACAAAGAATTATTTGCCAACCACTATCCCAGACGAATAATAATAGTCGTTATCGCCCTTGGAAACGAGATTGCCCTAATGTCCCCGAAGCACCCCATTCTCCTGTGACCTATTTTCGAAAAGTATTTGACAAGGAAATTATAAGCAATATAGTTGACTATACCAATATGTATGCACTGCAATGTGATCCAACAAAGAGATTTCAAAAATAAAATGTTTAACGTCAAGTGCAAATTGTTTTATGGAATTTCACGCTTAAGCTTTTATGCACAGGCGTGCAAACTTTATAAGCCGTTGTTACCTGAAAGTTACATAGTGAATATATTGCAATAAAATTGTTTGAACGGAAAAATTTTTTTCATTTGCATATGTAGGTTTATAATTTCTGATTTTCGTTCCCTGAATTTTTTTTGGATTAAAAATAAAAATTCTGCCCATAGAGGGTTAATTTTAAAAGTAACAAATTGGTCACCGGTGAACATCGTGGCGTTCGTTTTAAAATCAAGCGTTACAAATGGAAGATAATTCGTCAATTTATAATGTGAAACAAAAATGAGTGAGATATTAATTCTCTGATCCTTTATGTAACTATTTTTGAGGCAGCGAGTTAAATAATTTATGAAATCGAGATTTTCTGTGAAGATCCACAATCTAGCCACCGCTGATATGTAGTTTTACATTTTCAATCGTTAAGGTTCTATCCATGAAAGGCAGCATAGATTTCTCATGGCTTCTGTGTGCCCGAGGATCGCATCGCGACCTCTGCGGAGCTAATTAGATCGTTCAGGCCAGAGATAATAATTACGTTTCAATTTCTCGGGGCGTTCGATCAGACGTGAGATATAAATTCTGCTGAATAATTCAGAGCGGACGAAAGTGATCTATAGTCTTCGTCCTTTTTCGCGAAAATACCTACACGCGCCGTGCAGGATCGACGGTGAAACTTTCTATGGCAATCGTTATTTTTATACGATCCGGTTGGAACATTTAATGGACACAGTGTGATAGGATTAGCCACCGATTAAAAGTCTCCGCTAGGAAGGAACAAGATTTACGTCGTCGCTCCGCTCGGACGAGTATTTTCTCGCACGATCATGGACGATCGCGTTCGACCCGATTATGTTACACGTTCTTGTGATTGATACCGGCCATTAACCGCGTGCGTGATGTAATTAATGGGGAATCTTCCGCGGTGTTCGTGGCACGGGGAAAAAAACTTCGCGAGTAATGGTACCGCGCAAAAATACTTTTAATAACGGCGACGTTGGTGGTTGACACGAGCATAGGCAAATCGGTCCCTTACATTACGTCGCTCGTAAACCATCTACTAGTATAATAATTTCGTTATCGAAACAATTACGCGATTATTTCTATACATAATTCAACCCTGGTACGTCGAGCAACTGTGCACAAATTTCCTGAATCCAATTAATTAGTTAGCTGTGCTTGACGAGTATAATTATTGAGAATAGTTTACATTTTGAATTTCATATTTTCCGCTTGCTAGTCTCTTCGTCTGAGGCTCGGGACAAACCATAAAAGCCAGGGATCCGTTGATCATTTGGCAATGCCGTATATAATGTCTTTTACCACGTTTTAGCTAGTATTCGTACAACTGGTCTTCGCCCGCGCAACGAATTTCCCATTTTCATTTTTGTCTCTTTATTCCGAGATTAAAGATCCTCAATAAATACGTAGATGTAACTGATTACGCTTAACCCTTTGCACTCGAACGGTGACTCGGAGTTACCAGATAAAATTTTCACGCCACTGTTTAAAGTTCCTTTCACACGATTGAAGTCGTTCGTATTTTACAAATCGCCGAAAGCACGATTGTACGAGAAAACAGGTTCAATTTTATCCGCACAATATAAACAATATTACAAGAATGAAAGTGTTCGAGTTTAAACATCGCAAGAACGTCTCAAGGAACGTCTTCATTTTGGAACTGCAATTGCTTTGAGCGCAAAGGGTTAATTGTAGATTGTATACGAGATCAAAATTTTCTAAATAATTGCAAGGAACAGATGTTTTATAAAAATGTCCAAAGAACAAAATGGCGTCGATGACGTGTTTTGACGGTAACTGAAAAAACCGGAAAAATTCCGGTTTCATAGTTACAGACATGGTACACTCGTTACACGTAAAAAATCAACAAAAACCGAATAAGAATCGTGAGAAATTGCGATTTTCACCATTTTCTGTACGTCGATCGATTTCAATGAATTTTTCTGCATGCGTATAACTATCACAGCTCTGCAAGGTGCGACTTTAAAATTTTTAGTACGTGGTTCAAATAACATACATTTAAAAATCTCCTTTTTTATATGCCATGTGACTCATACCAATAGCAATTTTTTTAAAATTCTTTTCGCAAATCATTTAGTAAATCAATGCACACATTTATTAAATCAAAACGCACATTTCAAATGTTCATTACTCGTTGAAATAAAATCGTTTTAAAATGCGTCTTTTTTATTTCTTCCTGTAATTTCTACCAATTAGAATTGTTTCAAAATTAATCTTGCGTACCATTTAGTAAATCAATGCTTCTAGTTGCTCCAGAAAAGACAAGTCGTTCTTACGACCGTGCCAGTCAGGACCGATAACTAACAGTTTAAACATTTAATGTCTGGACCGCTTCAGTCGCTGGTTAAATTGCACGTAAAAGCAAACGGGGTTCAGCGATTGTACTCTTGGTTTTCCGCGACGTTTATGATTTTTCTCGGCGCGCCGTGTCCCGGAAGTGGGTTTAACCGAGCGCATATTTCCGAGGTCCCTGACAAATCTGCGCAGCGTCGAAGAGAAAGCATACACCGCGGTGCAGCGCGGTGCAGCGTGGCCGACTGGTTAATCAAGCCGTAAATCACATTTTCACAAGAGTCCCGTTGTACCTGTTGCTCGCTGGGCGGGCCGTCGCTGGAAAGGTTACGGGAGGAAGCGATGAAATACCGAGAGCGAAGATCTCGTGCGCGAGAAACCCGGCTAGGAAGGAAATAAGAGGCACCTTTGATGTGTGCGTGCACGTTTCAGCAAACCGGCGATGAGTTACGGCGTGAAATAAGGGTAAATAAGGTCTCCGGGTACCTGCGATACCCTTGTAAATTGCCTTTGTCGTGGGTGTTCGCGCGATTCGACGCCCACGAACTTTTATTATGCAAACCTCGCCTTCCAGTTTCGGTGCATTACGATTTTTCGAAACTGCGATCGTATTCGCCGGAGATTAGCATAGATAGTAAGCTCGAACTATTATAATCGATATCGAGTGATTTAACCTTTCAGGGACACCGTAGGATGGCAAAGATGTTACCGTAATCTGTCGCCGATTCAAATGTTTTAGTCTTTCGTTGCTGTGATCTAATTCTAGATAGTCATGAATAATTAATGATAGCGTATCGCGCATAGTCCGATCTCGTGCTATCAAGATTCAGATATTTATCAGAGTCAGCACAATAAATTATGCCGAAGTTCCTTGTACGATATAAACGCGATACTAGGATACAATGATTTAAATGAAAAGTAGAGTGTTCTATTTTGTGAGACGAAATGTGCGATGATCTTCCATCCTGGAAGACCAATTAGGAGTGAAAACATTTTTTGTCATAAATCCAGAATTATGAAAATAAATATAATCGTAGTATTTCGAGTTGTTCTTTTGAAAAATTAGTTCTACGTTTTTATTAGTTCTTAGTGTAGTTTTGTCACGGTAAATCGAAGATAAGCAATCGAATACGGAAGCGATCCACCTCGAGAAATTACGTCTTTATTTGCAGAATGCTTTGAATCTTGAGAAACGCTTTCGGTGGTTTGTGTATTTTCTCTCGCCTCGTTATCCGCATATATTAAGCGAAGACATTTCTAATTATGTAAATCAGAATCTGTTGTAAGCCGTGTTCCCCCATGTCGCTTTCCTCGCGTTATCTCGTTCGTCGGACGTTGCGTTCGGTTTCGTTCCGAAAAGAATTAACGGGGAGACCGCATGTGTGTTACTTCGTATCTGGATTTGGCATCGCATAGCGAATTTCGCCACTAATAGCGTTACTTAAATTCCCAGTAGAAGCCGAACACGTCTTAATATATCTTAATCGTGTTGTTTATTCCCCTATCGTCCCGCCGCGCAATGTCCCTTGGTCCACGTAATACAATGGTCGTGATCGAGTGACGGGGGTGGAGGGGAGGGCGGGGGGACACTGGAACATGCTAACGGTACTGGCATACCTGATAATCGACCGTGCACGAAATTTCTATGAGGACACAATTGTCTATAATATGAATATCAAATTTTCAACCTCGATCGATTCTGATTTATATCTGGTTTCCTTTTAACGGAAAACCGACTTTTTGAAATTTTTGCGTCACTATGCTTTAAGAAATTCGTAAAAATGTAACTGTTTAAGGACGAGTAATGGTAGAAGAGCCTGAACGCATAAAATTAAATAAATCATGTAGAACCAAGATATTCTAGGTCAGCAGCAATGGTTTTCGAGTCGAATCAGCGTTGAGTGCAAAAGGTTGCCGAAGAATAGATCGTGTAATAGTAATAGTAATAAAAGCAAGTAATAGTAAAAAAATCCATACGCATAAGATGAAATGAATCATGTAGAACGAAGATATCTTAAGTCAGCAGAAACAGTTTTCGAGTTGAACCTGCTTTGGGTGCAAAAGGTTGACAAAGAACAGAATGTGTAATAGTAATAGTAATAAAAGCAAGTACTAGTAAAAAAAATTCAATACGCATCAGATTGAAATGAATCATGTAGAACGAAGTATTCCAGGTTACTAGAAACAGTTTTCAAATCGAATCAGCTTCGAGTGCAAAGGGTTGCCAAAAAATAGATCGTGTAATCGCAATAGGAATAAAAGCAAGTAAAAGTAAATAAGCCAATACGCATAAAATGAATTGAGTCATGTAGAACTAAGATATCCTAGATGACCAGAAACAATTTTCCAGTCGAATCAGCTTCAAGTGCAAAGGGTTGCTAAAGAATAGAACGCGCGAGATACGAAAAAGTGAATCGAACAAGCGAAAAGTTCGCGTCTCGGAGGCGTTCTACAAATGCAGCTCGAACCTCGGCACAGGACCTGTACCTACACGGTGTACCTTGCGAATCGCGGTGCCAAATCGCAAAAGAAAGGACCCGGCGAAGAGAGGAGCGAAACGACGGAAGGAAATTCGCCTTCTCGTGTTTGGCCGGACACGACTGCCGGAGATACCGCGAGATATAGTATACCTACATGCTGTTCTCGAAGAGAGCGTAGCGGTTCAAAGCGGGCCGCGACGGAGTTGCGTTGCACCGCCGCGGGCGCATTGCATCGTTGCAACGCCTCGCGCGATGCATTGTATGCGCTGGCGCGGTCTCAGGAAATCGAGGCGAGTCTCCTGAGAATCTCTCCGGACCTCTTCTCTTCCTTCTCCGTGTCTTTACCTTGCCCCGCAACATTCGCGAGCGTTGCTCTTCTTTCTTTCCTCGGAAACTGCAAAATCCTATTCCTCTTTCCACGATGCAGTACAGTGATTCTAATTCATAGGATTTATGGGGAAGTTGTATCATTCACGATACGTGTTCTGTTTACCCTTTGCACTCGAAGCTGTTTCAACTCCGAATCCGAAGCAGTTTTCAACTTAGATCATTTCTAGTATACGTAATTTATTTTCTTTTATACGTACGATGTTTGTTGCTATTAATTGTATTTGCTAGATTCCAGTTTTTAGCGTTTTCTTAAGTGCAACCAAAGTGGGATAAAAATTGTTTTGAATAATGGTATAAAATTGTTTAGCGGTGCCTTAGAAAAACAAAGCTGATTCTTACCCAGAATATTTCCATGGTACATGATTTATTTTTGTATGTGCATACGAAGTTTGTTTGTACTCTTTGAGCACGAACGTCGACATATGGCCGACATCAGGACGACATATTTAATTTCTGAAGTTGCTCATACAGAATTTTTTTATCTATATAACAAGTAAATAATATATATTATTTATTATTCCCATTATATTAGACTTTGATATATAACCTAGTTTTATAAGGAAAATAATTTTGCTAAATTAAAAATTTCTTGTCCGCGAAGGGTTAATAATATTCGTATTTACAAGACTGAAATGTTTAGTAGTTTTAAAGATACACACGTAGCGAAATAAAAATTGTTCGGAAAAAATAATATGAAAATTATTAGCATTACCTTAACGAATTAATTTTCGTCTCTCCTACGATCTACAGTAATTTATTTCTTCGACAGCGAATCTTCTTCGCAACTATGAAATCAATATTACTCGTGACCATCTACAGCATTAATTATCAATTTTCAAAAATAAACATTTGAAGATTTTAGTGTAACATTTTATTCATTCGAATCAGTCGTTAAAAATTCCGTAATGAAATAACTAATTTAACTTTGAACCTTTGAACATTTAAATTAACTAGTGAACACGATATTGCTTTATAAAAATGACAAGATTCAATTTATTTAAATTTTGTGCAATTTTTATCACATTATACGATTGGATAAAGAAACCTAATAAATCAATTTCTACAATGACAATTTTATAACTTCAACAATTGTAAAATAAGAAATCTGAAGAATATAATATTGCCAGCTGTGATAAATTCAGTTTTAACATTTTGCGTAAAAATGGACCCGGGTTTCGTTGTCCAAGGGTTAATATATGCGAACTAGCTGCAAATTCTCCCCAATTTTCTTCTTTTCGCGAGATCCAAGATTTCGTGTTCCCCACTATCTTCTCGTGCACGTAACTACCGATCGCCATTCCTAGATCCACGTCCTCGCCGGCTCGGTTCGTGAGTATGTTATTATTCAATAACAGGTGCAATACCGCGAGTCTCTAATCCAGGTGCGTGCGGTGCAAACGAAACGTAGATGCAACGTCGGATACCAAGCCGACTATTATCCGTGCAGGCGAGTATACCAAAGGTAACTATGTTACTTCACGTGCATCCAAGATGTCTATGGGACGACGCTGACTTTGCGGAGGATAATCTGTGGGGCAGTAAGAGCTAGGAGGTTTCTTGCTGTTTGTTGATGGGAATCGGGATGATGAAGTTGTCGCAGATGAAAAATTGCGAGTGCATTGGTCCCGCGATTTAACGCGAAACCTACCGAGCATTAAAATTGGCTTATGTCTATAGTATTTAATAAACATTACAAGATTTAATCCTTTGCACTCCAATGGCTCCTCTGAGGCGACACTGAAAATTATCAAACTATTATCCAAAACAATTTGTACGTTACAAATATTTTTATTTAAGAAGTTAGTAAACATTGAAGAAATTTCATCTCCTCCAATTTTAGAGAATTTTCGTTCAAAAAATTACGTGATATGTCCGAAA
>CM052093.1:14416270-14428259 GCA_028453745.1 Agapostemon virescens | reverse complement strand
ATTCAGGCCTACAATGAAAATTGCATGCTTTCATACAAACTCAGACCTGCTGCAGACTTAATTGAACGTTTTTCTACAAATTCTAGTCCACAGTAAAAATTAAATACTTTTATACATACTCAGGATTACTTGAAACGTCAATTAACCCTTTACTTTCGAGAACCAAGTCTTCTGGTCTCGAAAATTTCAATTTACATGATTTATTTTCGCTTATGCATATTCAGGTTTTTACTATTATTCGTCTTTACAACAGTGAGACTGTCATCGCTTTCCTAGATGCAAGCGTAGTGATGTAAAAATTATTTCAAATAATAGTATTGCAATTTTTAGTGGTGGCTTAGAGTCACCATTCGAGTGCAAAGGGTTAAATAGTCTTGTATTGAGCCAGACTTTTTAAAAAAGATTTTGGTAAAACGTATAAAATCACAGGTCTGTTTTCCTTAAAATTGTTAATCCAGGAGATGTTACGTCTTCCAAGAGCTATCGCATAAAAGTATAGTTACACTTATAGCGTCTGGATAGTGTATCCCGCGATTCTTTTAATGGCCGCCATTAAAGGAATTCTTATGATCATGTTAGAAATAAGACTAATAAAGTGCGACGCAACGGTGCAGATAATTATTGCGCTAATTTGCAGCGACGCTCGGCTTAGACGACCAGAGTAAAACAACTACAGAGAAATTGCTCTGCATCTGCCTCGATTTCATAATTCTCTCTCTCGTCAGACTGTCTATCGCTATCGGGTAATGAGCTGTCGGCGAAGATAAATTCGCAGAACACACAAACAGTCGCTTTGATACCTTGGAACATGGCGCGTGTTATTAAAACGCTTGTGCATCTGCTGACTTTCGCAGAAACAGGCCTCATCCCGTACCCCGTGCTTTAAATCAACAGTTATTTAAAACGATCCTCTTGAACAAATTCCACCCCATAGAACCACTGAACCCTTCGAAGAGACTGGTCTTGTAGCTTCATGCTTTTTTAATCAACCTTGTTCAACATGCGTTCGCGTTTGTAAAAGACTATATTCAGAGTTCTTCCTGCAAGGGTTCAATGAATCTTCTAATACTTTTATGGCTTTTACTAAAAGTACATTTTTACAATTGAATAAACGCTTTCTACAAATCATTTTATCAAAATTCAATTAATATTCTGAAAAATGCAGTTCTTGTACGAGATGGTAGCTCAAAAGTCTATCTAAAATAATTATTTGTAAAAATTTTAGGAATACCGCACAGTCTAATTAAATAAAATTTTTCCTAGACATACATTGTTATAAGTGAGTCGTTTAAATAAAGTTTCAACTTAATTCATAGTTTCTCTAAATATAAAATCGTTCCAAGAAGTACATTTTCTAATAGATTCGATTGAGCAAAATTTTTACGTAAACTTATAGTATTTCGAAATTTAAAATCGTCTTTGAAAGTATATTACAAATATATTATATCCGGAAACGAATTAAATAAAATTTTCAAATAAATTCAGTAGTATTTCCTTTTTAGTTTTTCCTTTATAGTATAGCCTTCTTACAAGAATGTAGCTGGCATTCCATGAAGATATACCCCTAAATAATATTTTCAGTGGCAGTGAAATCGTTTTCAAATCGAAGAATATTTTAAAATCAATTTAACCCTTAGCACTCGAATGGCGACTCTGAGGCACCACGAAAAATTGGCACACTATTATTTTAAACAATTTTAACATCGTTATCTTTACGTCTAAGAGATAAATAAAAATTAAACGGTTGTAAGGACGAGTAACTGTAAAAATATCCGTATACATAAGGCGAAATAATTAATGTAGAATAAAAAGTATCCTAGCTCAGAAAGAAATGTTTTGGTATTCTAATTAAAACAGCTTCGAGTGCAAAGGGTTAACAGACGTGCTTGCCAGAGAAAGCATCGGCTATTTCGGACGTATAGAGTTTTCTACAAACGCAGGGATTCTCAGTGGATTTCCTCGACGTTAACGAATGTTTGCCACATTTTTCTAGACAAATCTTCGAGAAAGTGAGCTGGAGGGTTCGAATAAGAATGGCCGGAGTCCGCCATTGCGGCGTGACCGGTTTTCACGAAATCAGTCGTCCACGCGAACGTGTTAAGATAAACTAATTAATATTCCGTTCGCTCCCTGTCAACGGTTTCGACTTCTTATTCTCGAATTACTCGGTTTATCGACATAGTTATCGCATTCCGATTAGAATCCCGCGGCGTACGTCACCGGGGCTGACACGCGTGGGCGGTACAGAAACCCCTCGGTCGCAAGGTATTGCAATTTTTTCGATCGGGGCCCTGGATCCCACTCGTTGCGCCAATCGAAAGTAGTTTCGACATTTTTTCGGCCGAAACGAAAGGTTAGCGCAGCTTTTAACGACGTGCAGCCGATAGTTTGCACGGCGGACGTGGGTGTCGCATGGGCGTGCAAAAGGAAGTCTTCCTCTGCACGGGATCTTCATGGTATAACGTTGCCGATTCATGGTGTAACGCGTCCTTTTGCCAGCAACGCCAATGAAACCGTCGAGGAAAAACTGCGCGCGAAACTGCAACACCGTCGGATGCGGTTCTATTCTTCGATAATAAAATTCATGAACAAAATGAGTAAGCCGTACGCAAAACTGTAAAAACATGTCTACGGAGTTCTTGTATTTTGCAATTAACGCTGACAATTTATCTTTCGCCTAAAAATCCGCAGTCTAGCGATTAGGTGCTAGGATTATCCACCAGAATCTCACAAGGGAACATATTCGGATGCGAAACTCCGATTTTGATGAAACTTATGGTAGCCATTACATTTATTATCTATTTCTTTTAACTTTTGTTAAAATTTTCTTGCGCGACTACATTTCCCATTGGAGATCACACAATTTAGAAATAAATTCAAATTTTTTCGACCTTTGGTTTCCGAGATATCTTAAGAAATATGGTTTTGACCATCAACTTTGAGGGTTGTTTTCACCCCTTCAAAGTGGATGGTTGCCGATAAAAAGAAACACGTGTGAAATATTTTTCAAAGAACTATAAGCTCCCATAAGTTTCATCAAAATCGGATTTTCGCATCTGAATATGTTCTCTGTTCAGTTTTCTTTAAACTTTTCTTTAAACTTCTTTAGACTTCGGGCTAAATAAGGGATTGGACCCTTAGCACTTGAGCGGCGACTCTGAGGCGCCACGAAAAATAGCTATACTATTATTTAAAACAATTGTAGCATCGTTATCTTTATATCTAAACAATCGATAAAAATTTAATGCTTGTTAGGATGAGTAACAGTAGAAAACCCCATGTACAGAAGGTGAAATAATTCAAGTAGAATGGAAATAATCTAGGTCAAAGAAAATGCTTTGCGTTTTCTAGTTAAAACCGCTTCGAGTGCAAAGGGTTAATAAAACACTTTGTAATACTTTTCAATATAACTTGAACTTTGTTTTAAAAGAGCGAATAAAGCACGTCTTTACACTTCGAAAGAAAGGTCTAAGGTAAAAGTTCAAAGACGAACCATAGCCGCACATCTGCAGACCCTATGGTTCTTAACCCCTTGCCACATCGTAACGAGTCAGACTCGTGATGAAGATTTTAAACAAAGTCTAATAAATAGAAATATTATGCCTTTCTTTTTAGACGAAATCGAATTTTATTTGTTTAAAATAAGTATTTAAGCATTGAAGTAAACGTAGCAGTATAAATGTATAAATTGTCTGTTCCCTTCTGTAACAATTTTAACAACGGAGACATTATAATAACTTTAGTTACAAAGAAAATGGCAAGGGGTTGACGTTAGTAGCCATTTGAGTGTTACAAAGATGGAACTTGTAAGAATTCTACGAAGGCGTTTGGAACATAATTTTTATATGTCTAGAAGATAAAATCCAAGAGAATCCTCACAAGCTTCACTATCCTTTTTGCTCTGCACATCAACTAGTTATGTTTTATCTACAACTTCGTGTTTCCATGAAATAAGACAATATTACACAGTATGTAAAGATAGCAAACAGGTAAAGTGTCAGCCGAAGGAACGTACGAAGATTGAATGCTTTTAATATAACGATTGACAGTTATGACATAAAACCAATGCATAAAACGACTTATGCAGACAGATACACGTATCGAGCATAGAATCGTACGTACATGGACGTATTCTTGAAATCTGCAAACCAGTTGCAATATAAATTGCTGTAAAAACTAAAACTGAAGTATTCTAATTAAGAGCCAAGAATTAGGTTATATGACAAAGAAAGATAAGGAAAGAAATTGCAAAAATAATTTCAATTGACGTTAAAACTATTGTTGGAGATATTCAGGCTGATTGCGCCATCTCTGTATATTAATGTACATTATGTTTAGTGCATTAAGTGTAAATATTATAGGTCACGCAGCGCTTGGTCCTTCTTCTTCCGCGAGCGGTCAAATAAGCAACACGTGTGCAAAGTCTCTATACAAAATTGTTGTAATTTTTTAAATTTCTATCTACTGTGCAAATATATCGGAGAAGAAATAAATTAAGTTTCTCTGGAAGACAAAACGAGACTCAATTCTTTTTTAGTGGAAGCATAAACCAGCAAACGAACTGAACTAATATACATTGCTTTGTAATTGCATTAAAAAGATTGCGTTCGTTAAAATTTAATACAATTTTGCTAATAATATATGCTTTGATAAAAAGAATTCGCATGAAAAGTTTTCATGGAAACATTGTTATAATTTATAATTTGAACATTGTTTAACACTTTGACTGCCATGTCACCCATATATGGATGACAGAATTATTTGTCCATGTTTAACGATAAATATATACATTAACATATTTGTTGCACCAAATTTAATTGAGATTATGGAGAATAGAAGAAGGTTCAAGCATAACTTTGTGTCCTACATTTTAAGTTTGTAATTGTTGCTTCTTTAAATAAATTATTTTGATTTTGTGGATATTTTGAAGTTGTTGGTTGGGCAGTCAAAGTGTTAAAAGAGATGAAGCGTAAGAAGGAAGCAGTAACGTGTTGATCTGTCTACCTAGTTCTCGTGTTAAAATGCATTTCGGTGCACTCTTATTTTTTGGTAAACTATTGTGGCCCGAACGAAGAAAATCGCGAGAATATATATGAATCCGATTTGGCGGAACACACCTTCCGTTTGGTACGCATCGATCAGGCAACGTGCAATAATGCATTCATGCCGTCGCGTCGCCGAACGTCTGGGTTCCATAGATCACGTTAATGCTGTCGCTACAGTGGCTCGTAGATCATGTCGATCCTCCTACGCGACGATCGAGCCGATAAGAAATCTATGCACGGCTAGTAGACGTTCGGAGCACGGTTCCCTTCTGTGGTAACAGAAATTTCGAATGCAAAATGTCACAAATCTCGATTGAATTTTTTCGATCGATTTCCACCATTCTTCTCGCTATTCACAGATGGATATTTCACTTCCCGTTGCGAAAGCAGTTGTAGCAAGACTGCAGATTTTACTGTCGTTTGCAATTTGATTTTTCCAATGATGTTTCATTCAATGTCGAAAAGTTGTATATCACTAAAAACAAGTAATTGACGAAGAATTGTATATGCGGTTTGGTAATATATGTATATTAGAAAACATGAATGGAAAGGATTAGCATTCGGTACGCTGCCCGGCCAATTGTACATCATAGTGAAACAGTGGAATCTTCCATTCAAAGTCAGACACCAGGCGCCAGGAGTTTACGAGTGCTCTCGAAATACTTGAAAAACGGGATAAACCTTTGAAAGCGAACGTTTCAACGATACCGCCGTCGGTTTACGATCGAGAAACCTAAATTGTATCGATGTGGCTACCGGTTTAACTCGACATTATCGTAAACAAACGTCCGCGCTACTTTGGCCGAGGGTGTTTAGTTCGGCACAGTGGTATCTTCTATTTCCAGTCAGACGCCAGACACGAGAGCCCTCCTCGAGAGCGAAACATTTGTTTTTAGTATAATTATCTTGCGGTCGATTCGTGTTCAAGGACTCGAGGCTCGGTCGGAAGGAGGAGCACCCCGAGCGAAATACAAACAGAACCGCTGATAGAATCGATTGCTGGCAAAATACGTGTTAATCTTCTGGTACAGTGATCTCGTTCAAACGTTACCGTCATTCCGACAAAATGAATCCTGTTTATTTTCTCATAGACTGCTACTGGAAAGTCTCGCATCGGTTACAGTCTGTTAGAAAGAAATTACTTGTCGAAGGAAATAACACTGTATCCTCGTTCCATTTTTAATGTTTCTTTTAAACAGACTGCTGATCTTAGAATAGATCTCAGAATAATTACATTGGCATCGTTTCTATCGACTTTTTAATGAAACGTTTACAAAGCTATTTGAAACATTTTTCTGATTAAAACGAGACGAAATACGACACAATTTCGATCATATTTAATTGTTTAATTCGTGATACAGAATAATTTCTGTTATGCGAACTCATCGACAGTTACAATGGTCGATTAAATGTTTTTTGATTCGTACGATGAAACCTGTTGTACAGGGATTGTTTTAATCCTCTATGGGTCCATGTAACTATAAATTCTATATGAATTATTTCACTTTATGTATATGGGGTTCTTTACCGTTACTCGTCCTCACAATTGTCAAACTTTTATCAATTTCCTAGATATAGAGATAGCGATGTTAAAATTATTAAAAGTAATAGCGTGGCAATTTTTCGTGGCGCCTCTGAGTCGCCACTCGAGTGCTAAGGGTGCTAAATTGTAATAATAATGTTGGAGATATTCAGGCTGATTGCGCCATCTCTGTATATTAAATTCAAGTACATTATGTTTAGCTCCAAACGTAAATATAATAGGTCACGTAGCGCTTGTTCCTTCTTCTTCCGCGAGCGGTCAAATAAGTAACACGTGTGCGAAGTCTCTATACAAAATCGTTGTAATTTTTATTTGTTTCTATCTACTCTGCAAATATATCGCAGAAGAAATAAATTAAGTTTCTCTGAAAGTCAAAAGGAGACTCAATTTTTTTTTGAGTGAAAGCATAAACCAGCATACATTGCTTTATTTCAACAAATAATATATTCATTCAGTTTCCGATGAGTACATAAAACATACGCTTCTGTAGTGATAATTCACTCATTGATATAATCAGTGTAAACAACGATGAATATTTTAGTTTAACAATGAGCAATGTTTTACAGTAAAATGGTTGACCTCTTTTTGTTTGCATTGCAAGATCCATTTCTTCAACACGTTGAACACAGCGCAAATATAATGCGCTTTACGCAGGTTTCATTTATTTCGTTTACAGAAGCGATCTGCGTTATTAAACACAATTGTCAATTACTAGATAATACAATTTTCATCTTACAGTATTATTTAGTTGACCCTCTATGGGCCCGTGTAACTTTCAGGTCACATTTTAATTTATCGACATTTTACCAAATAATTATAGCTTTTTTCATGAGATGGCGCATAAATCTTAATTCTATAACGTTGCCAAGACGACCAATATTAATATTTATGACCGTTGCTTGGCTCATCAACCTGAAATAACAAAATAAATGCTGTGCAAACTGTCTGCAGAAAAATAAGCAAAACCATTTGATTCAATTGATATTATTTGTGCTTTTGTCAGTGATTACCAAACTAACAATAGTGCATATAATAGCTCTGGGTTCGTATATCGATAACAAGTTTTAATTAATTAATTAAGTTTTTAATTAATTTTAATTAGTTTTAATTTTAATAATTTAATTTAATTAAGTTTTTTTTCATTTGCATATATAGGTTTGTAATTTCTGATTTTTCGTTCCCCCAATTTTTTTGGATTAAAAACAAAAATTCGACCCACAGTGGGTTAAGTTGAACTGTTCATATGCAAAACATATTTTTCAAATAATGGCAAATATTACGTTAATTCAGCAAGCACACGTCAAGAGTGTTACGATTCTGTTTGTGAAACTTTCATAAAAAGATAATTTACCAAATACTCGTCGAGTTAGTATTTCTTTCCACCCTTGCAACTATTAGTTCGTACAATGCAAAACTTCGATGTGCCTTCAAATCATTTGAAATCTAAAGGAAGTTACATAATATTATTTGTTTATTGAAACGTTTATAGAATCATTCATCGATGCTATGTTTAGTGATATGCAACTTTTCAACATTGAATGAAATACCGTTGGAAAAATTAAATTGCAACCGACAATAAAATCTGCACTTTTATTACAATTGCTTTCACAACGAAAAGTAAAATTGTATGATCATCGTCCGTGAATCCAGTGTTAATGTTAACAAAAGCAATACTAGAAAGATGAAGCTCAACAGATGAAAAATATCGTATTCGATGTAACATGTATTAACACAAAAACGGAAAATTTAGCGGTTATTCAAATGAAGTTTAACTAAACTTTCCGTCGAGACCGCGACAGTCGCCGGTAGCTGACAGTATAAAATATGAAACTTAGCAAGTTAGGTTCTGTTAATAAATTAATAAATGTACCTAAATAAGGCAACATCGGCGGTGGCGCTCAATGCGTTGATTGAAACATAATTTTGCGGCAAACGTTCATCGAATTACCTGCTCCGCGAGATTTCAAAGCCTCGGCTGTGCTTTGAATTTGTAAAATCATTCAGCCCTTAATACGTTAATGCGCGCAGCCGGCTGTGCCCTGCAAAAAAGGGCATTAAATCATTTATGTCAAAAAGCCATTAGTTTCTTTACTCGGTCGATGATCAAGAATTCCTTGCGCGTTTTATATTATCGCGCGCGGAACCCGCGAATTGATATTGCTACGATAAAGCAAATGGAACGTGTACACGTGCTTCCCGGTTTTATTGTTAATCACCCAGTTTTTACGGTTTCGTTGAATGGACGGTGAAAATAAATTTCGCCGCGGGACACCTTATCTGTACGAACGCACGAACGTGTACCTCTCGCAATTCCTATTTTTGCTTTAAGAGATTTTGTTTATTATCGCGGTCGCTGGTTCTTCAGACCCTACTTCCTGTTTCCAATTAACAAAAATAATACACGGCATCGAGAAAAGTGCAGGTATAATAAAATTTATACATCTTCGCCCGGTGAAATTTTAATTTGCCATAAAGCGGGATGCACGGCTTCTCCGAGGGCGGTTAAATGTTACAATGGAATTATAATATTAAGACGCACGAGTTGCGTAAGCGTGTAAGTAGGGACCAGACTGTGGATTTTATGCGTTTGCGATAAAATCGAATACATACGTATCAGCTGCAAAACGATGATACGTATAAATTAAAAATATTATCGTTATATTTTTAACTCGTTAAAACAATTAACAATAAAATCTAGCACTGGGCACTAGGGATGATTGTTTTACATTGCTTTGTAAAAACAACGAGAACGCGTGTATCAAATAGATTCAAACAAATTGTAACGATATAATTTTTAATGAACTCAAACAATTGAAACATTTTTTAACTGTAAGTCCAAGTGCATTCAAACAATTTAAATTATTCTTTAATATTATTTCAAATGAATTGGAACCGTTATAACAATTTTGTATAAAAAGCGAAACGGATTAAAACGATATAATTTCGACTGAATTTAAACCATCGTGCCCGCATTAAAATAAATTGCCTCGTATCGTTTCGTATTAATGTACTGCGTGTTACATACCGGAGTTCGCGTGAATGAACAGCGAGCCGTGTTTCACGTTGCAATGATTTGTTCGATAACGCGGTGAAAGCCACGAGAAATTACGGTCCGCGCCGGTAAAAGCGATTGATTAGTGGGTGGGTAGTAAAGAAGAGAAGGAGTACGCGTTAAAATTACCATCGAATTATCTTCCAGTTAACCGCGGCCACGGTTTACGAGCCTGCTGCACTCTGAAACAGGCCGACGCTCTTTATCGTTCAAACTTCACGCGTTCCATACTTTTGTGCACGCCTACACCATTCGTTTACGTAATATAGCAGCTACCACCCTGTTCCTCGAAATCGACAACGATTTTTCTCTGAAAAAACCTAATCTCTACATTTCCTAAGAAATCTTGCGCTGCCAACGGAACTAGATTAACATCAGATTTACGGGACGCGTCAAAATGGCGCTGTCTAATATTTTCGATCGGCGATTATCGAAACTGTAAAAGTGCATCTACGAAGAATCTTTCGGCAAATTTATATCTGTAAATATATACTGTGAAGAATGGCTAAACATTTGAATAAACGCAATCTTGTTATTCTTACAATGTGCAATAATCGCTTTCACTGCAAATCTAGTCCCTAAACGGATCATAAACGCAGACTATACCTGCGTTAACAACCTTAATTGCACAATGGAATTCGGTGACAAAAAGAAGTCTTGAAAAACATAGTTTTGAAATTCTTCGCTCTTTCGCTTCACGAAAATGCTAACTAACGAATAAGAGGTAGAATGTACAGAAACGGCCATCCCAACTTTTATAATTCGGTGTAAACTCTAATTTCTAAGAAAATTTATTGTACATGTGAAATGTTTAGTATTGGTGATAAGCTTCGGCAAAGAAATGCTAACAAACTGGGAAGATAAACCGTCGTGGTTTTCGAACATTTAATATATTCAAAACATATTAACCCTTTGCGCTCGAAGCTGTTTTAACCCGAAATCCAAAGCATTTCTTCTGACCTAGAATGCTTTCATTTCACATGATTAATTTCACATCATGCATATAAGGCTTTTTACTATTACTCGCTCTTGCAATAGCTAAATATTTACGGATTTCTTAGATACAAGTATAGCGCTGTAAAAATTGTTTTGAACATTGGTCTAGCAATTTTTATTGGCGCCTCAGTGCCGCCATTCGAGGGCCAAGGCTCAATAATTAACTCTAAAATTGAAAATCTCCATTTTAGCTAAGATTTGAACTTTCACCGCTGTGTACCTCGTCATCTCCCATAATTTCGTTTTCGCTTCGAAACCCGGTTCGCTTCTAATCAGATTCGCGATAAGAAAACCAAACAGTGGACGTAGACGAGCCGAGGCATTATAAAGCAGTAAAATAAAAGAAGAGTTTGACACGCGTCGCGAGTCCAAGTAAATAAAACCTAACTCGTTTCGTTTTTTCTTTCATGAAAGTACGTTCGCGTTTAGAAAAATCGTCTGACGAGGAATCGAAAACGGCTCGTTCTCCGCCGGTCTTGTGGTTTAGTTGAGAGATAAGGCAAGAAGAAACGTTATTTGCGTGACAGCCGGATGTTTCCGTCTCAGGTGCGTGCGTAAATGCGGGCGTAAACGCATCAGAACCATTTGGAGCGCGCGTAATCAATGCCACGTTGATGAAATCGCGACGAAACCGGCTGCTGGGTGCAGCAAAATGAATCTTGCACAGTGCATCTTGTGTTACAAACCGTAGAAACGACTAGAAACTTAACCAGCAAATTCATTTCGTACTAGATACACGGCTCTGCCATTATTATTTCATGGGAAATAAAACTGCATAGCGATTTCTGTCTATTCTAAAATCCCATTTCTGCAAATGAGAGCATCGCACTATTGCAAAAGTAATGACAATTTTCTCGAAAAACGATATTTACAATTTTAAAGTAAATTTCTAATCTATGAGTCGATCAGTGACCGCAATGCTGAAACACCTTTACAGTTTTGTCATTTTACTGACTATTAGCTTCATTATATCAACTTCATTTTGCCCGTTTTGTCGATTATGAAAATCTGAAAATTTCAAAATCACACCACGGCCGCAATTCGATACCAATCGACTTGAAAATTGGCATACACTCTGTCTATTGGTCTAGAAACGTGTATACAAAATTACAAAGCAATCGGGGACTTGAAATTTTTTCCCCATTTTTTCGCGATTTTCGACAGGTAGTGAGTCGTCCCTTCGCTAGTTGGCGATATTTGGCAATCTTTGAAGTCGTGCCCCGACCAAACTAATAGAGCTATCGACATGAATCAAACACGAAAATCTTCGTCAAACCTTCCTCTTTAAGAAGAGCTCCAATTTTTTAGGTTTCCGTTTCAGGGGACTTCAGGAAGCTTCATTTTATCAACCCT
>CM052093.1:14375629-14401881 GCA_028453745.1 Agapostemon virescens | reverse complement strand
ATGTCATCTTATATTACGATGCGCCATTATAGTGGCTTGAGCACACTCAATTCTATTATTAATTATTACAGTTAATTATTAATGTTAAAATATATGCATCATATCTTTCAGAAAAATTACAATTTAGTTATGAAAAACCTTATTCCAAAATTATTAAAGTTAAAGTATATGCATTATATCTTTAAGAAGATTTATAATTTAGTTATCAAAAACTTCATTCCAAAGTGCTCTGTCGTACAGAGAAACTGCCTCGCACAAAATTCAACTGTGCCTAAGAGGTTAATTATGAGCTCATTTGCTTGTTTCTGAACAACGAGTAACTAAAGAAAATATTTAAAACTTAGTATTTTGTAAAATAGCATATTCTGATTGAATATTCGCCATATACAATTTAATAGAAACAAAATCGTTCAAGCTTTCAGATTCAATTCAAGTGACAGACTTACAAAATTCGCATTATCGCGGGGGTCGGCGCTCAATGTGTTAATACTAGAACCAACGAACAATAAATCCAACGATGTACATTGCTTTGAGATAATAACAAGACTGCACCTATTCAAACTTCATTCAATTTTTATTGTAACATGTGGTTCAATAAAGAACTACATCGGAAAATTACTAATGAAAACCTTTTTATAGCTTCGGTAATTGCGAATGAAATAAGTAGGGACCAGTCGTTTTGACTGGTTTGGTAGTTCTAGTGTTAACAATCGTACGTTCCTTCGAGTGTAAATTCACTTGTAAATTCACGCTTACGCTTTACTATACATACTGTACAATAATTGATCTCTCTTTCTGTGTTGCGAGATGCATTTCTTTAACCTCTTAAGCACGATGAGCTACTGTAGTGGCTTCCGCGGATGTCATCTTATATTACGATGCGCCATTATAGTGGCTTGAGCACACTTAATTCTATTATTAATTATTACAGTTAATTATTAATGTTAAAATATATGCATCATATCTTTCAGAAAAATTACAATTTAGTTATGAAAAACCTTATTCCAAAATTATTAAAGTTAAAGTATATGCATTATATCTTTAAGAAGATTTATAATTTAGTTATCAAAAACTTCATTCCAAAGTGCTCTGTCGTACAAAGAAACTGTCCTGCACAAAATTCAACCGTGCCTAAGAAGTTAATTTTGGAATAAAGATTTAACTCAATCGCCTTGCAGAATAATCTAGATTATGTACAAAATGGCGGCAGTTTAGAGTGAGGTTACCGACTGTTTAAGTATTTATCGTCTTTTAGAAATATGACAAAATTAAGAAATTCGTCCGATAACAATATATTTGCTGTAGATGTTGTCAAAATTTCAAATCAATTAGTGAGCTTGAATTTAAGATATTGTGGCTACCATTTTGAAAAAGAACAGTGTCGAATAAAAACGCGTTTGAAAATTTAACTATCACTATTTTGCAATGGAATTTCCATTCTTCAAATGTATAACATTAGTTAATTATTTCAATAAGAGTGAGTAAAAATAATCCACGAACATGGACATAAAGTCATAACTTGTTAAAGATAAATGTAAAAAAGCGTAGAAAGATGAACAAGTATAAAATGCCAGTTAATTATGCGTTAAGAAAATTTACAGAATCGAAAATGTTCCTTTAAGCTACTGTTCGACTCCACAGTAGTAATTGCACCAATAGCGAACGAGTTTATTAGATTATGTCTCGGCGAGTATTGTATAATACTTAGATTTAAGGCTGCTTTTATCGACTTCAGAAAGACGAAGAAATATAAAATGCTAGTTAATTATGCGTTAAGAAAATTTACAGTATCGAAAATGTTCCTTTAAGCTACTGTTCGAACCCACAGTAGTAATTGCACGAATAGCGAACGAGTTTATTAGATTATGTCTCGACGAGTATTGTATAATACTTAGATTTAAGGCTACGTTTATGGAGTTCTTTCAGCGAGATAAGTAGCTGGCGCAACATCAGCAATTAATGGTGACGATTTCAAAGGTTCGCTTGCGGCAGTAAATTTGCGGGAACGTTAAACATAAGCCCGAAGGAATAAATCATTCGCGGATAGCGCTGCGCGTTAAGAAACCGAGTCCCATGCTTAAATGGCAATACGCGGCTCCTAATACGGAACAATTACATGGGTTTCGGAGTACACACACCTACACTCCCGTACATTTCGTGACCGACGAATTTTTTCACCTCGTTGCTGCTCACCATCTCCTTCCAGGTGAAATGTCGCTTTGCGTATTCATGCTACGCGTGATCAAATCATTACAATACAAAACTTCAAGGAAAAACCGAAGTTTTCAATTTTTTGCAGAATCAAAATTTCCCCAGAATTTGCGGAAACTGTATTTACAATTTGCAGACAGCAAAATTTTATACGGGAATTGCAAGAATTAAATCTGGCTAGGCTTTCACTTCAAAATTGACTATTTTCATTTGATTTTACTAATTCATACAAGTATTTTTTAATATTTTCTATGCAATCAGATTTCAAGTATATATTAAAATTATTAGCCATACAGTACGAAAAATATATTTATTGTAGTATTAAAAAAGTTATTTTTATAGTTTACAGTACCGTATAAGACCAACAGAAATTCAATGTAGTCAGAGTTTTGTTTAAATATTAATCGCTTCAATCTGAAACTGTCAACTCATGCGAGTGCTTCTAATATTTTTATCACACACCCAACAATGCACTTTCGTTATATCGCGTGACCGACTGACAGGTTTTATTGCGAATGAACTCCGCATACTAATTTCAATTCGACTATAAGTAACATGATTTACGCGTTCGCTGGTAACATTTATCTCTGCAGCAATTCTCATAGTGATTTCTATTAAATCCAACCTGTCTTCTCACAACACATAAGGAAGGATGTTTTCACGTAAAAATAATATGTTCTACGATAATCATGCCACGCGTTCTAATTTTAAATTAGATACAACATGTATACCGAGACTGATTGGATTTTCTTTACGTAAAGTAAAAAATTATGGTGCACATCGTCGGGGATACATGATGCTGGTAGCAAACGGGTTAATAATATGTTATTCTATGGGTAGATATCGTGGAGAGGATGGAGCATTTCATCGATTCTCACGTCGACACGTTCGAATTATTCGAAACCTAGGAAACGATAGGTGAGATAACGAGCCTCCAGTTTACCGGAAATGCCTGGGAGGACTAGTTCCATCGAGACGCCTCTCAACACGTTCTCAATCGGCTAGCTAATCATCCAATCATGTAATTACTATATACGAACCGTCCGCGCAGAGCGAACGATAATTAATGATTTCGTTTCGTACGGCCACCAAGATAAATCGAAGAAACAACCGTTTTCGCGCTTCGGATTTTCGCGAGAAATGCAAATAAGAACCGTTATCCCTTAACGAGAATCGACGATGATCGATTGTCGTGTATGTTTCTGGACGGCTGGCAAACTAATCGTTAACTAATCATTGCTATGCGGCGAATCTTACGTGTGCGAATAAGTGTGCACACCTACGTGAGTATCCGAAAATGCAGATTGTATACAGAATGTAGATTTCGAACAAATTTAAATTTGTTATAGAGATGTGCGATATTTTGGAATATTATGATGCTGTTAAATTTGTTATTAGAAATGTGTGGAATTTCGGAGTATGATGGTACTGTCAAATGTGTTATTAGACATTTGGTGAATTTCGGAGTATTATGGTGCTGTTAAATTTGTTATTAGAAATGTGCGAAATTTCGGAGCATTATTGTTCTTTTTAATTTGCTATTGGTACTATGCGAAATTTTGGAGTATTATAGAGCAGCGAACAGTTCAGTCGATGATTTTCAATTGTGCTACTTTATCGAACCCAGGGACTAAATATTAATTTTCTTTTAAACAGAGGGACATGAGAATTAAATTTTGGTGGACTTTTGATTCGTCGAATTTTCCCGATATGAGGAAGGTATTGTTGGAGAATGTTATTGTGGTTGGTTCGATCGATACCTCTCCGTTTTCCATAGGTGTCGGTTTCGAATAGAGACTGGTGCAAATGACTTCGTCGTCGCCGATGTAGATGGGTTTTCCGGAAACAGGCGGCGCGGAATATCGTGTCCAACATTCTTCGTCGCTGGGAGCATAATACTGCCATGGTTGGAAATTTTCGCCGTCAAGAGATTTCTCCAAAATCCACGCGGCTGGTCTCGGCGAATTAGCTGCTTTCACTATCACGTACTCCACTTGGTACACCTGAAATATAATGTAAAATACAATGTGGAGGCGCGATCTTACCGAAGTACAACACAATTTTAAAACGCATAGCATCGAATGCATAATAAAATAATGTTTAAGCGTGGGTAAGAGATGTGCAAAATGATTTGTCAATGAAAAATCAGTCCGGACAACGTGTTCCGTTAACTTTTTGCATTCGAAACTGTTTCAACTCTAAAACCGAAGCGTTTCGACTTGGAATATTTTCATCCTAATTAATTTACTTTCTCTTTTGCATATAGAATATTTTACTGTTACTCGTTCTTACAACTGTTAATGTTTTATCAACTTCTTAGATACAAATGATGTAGAAATTGTTCCTGATAAATGTGTACCAACTTTCACCCTTCCACTAAGGGTTAAAATCTCCCAGAATTTCTATTTCTAGACGATTAAGCATAATTAAACATTAGGTACTAAAATATTGAGAAACAAATCTGTCAGTGCGCAAAATTGGAAAATTCAGTTATTGTAATGAATTATCGTAAAATAATTTTAAAACGTATAAAATAAATATATGTGAAATAATATTTTTCAATAGAACTTCCATTTATACAAGGATATTTTGAAACTGATTAAACTTTAGGCAAACAATGTTTTAAAGTAAATATTCACAGTAAAAAACTGTAGATTTCTATTACTGCAAAGAACTGTCCCAAAATAGCCTTAAAGCATATAAAATAAATAAATAATAAATCTTTCAATACAGAAGTTATTTCCACTACCAAAATCTATCGACTTCCTTCAGAAACTTCATTTATAACCTATACTGTCGCAATAATTAAGTACTGAAATATCATGAAACAAGTATTCGATTTTCAAACTTGGAAATTTTTATTATCGCAGAAAAATTGTCAAATTGTATTTAAAACGTCGCATACAATTGTGAAATATATATTTCCGATGTGAAAAACTCTGAGAAAACATAAAGCAGAGATTCAGATTTTTTAAGTAGCGGAGATGGACAAATCTCTTCGGCGTAAAGGCCGTGGCCGCCTTTTGGCGTCGTACGGCACACCGAGATCCAGCAGCAAGGGTCTCGATCGCGTGTAATTTTCTACAATTTGCAGAGAAAATATCTGCACCGTGGAATCTTCTTTGCAACGAGTGTTGCCTTCTGAGCGAAGTCGCTCGTAACAGTTCAAAGGTTAAGGGACAATGATTTCGCGTTGCCTACGCTGTTTATAGAGCCATGAAATACGACAGACATCATCATAATTCACTAAACGCGATTCTTCGCTCGGGAAACGATTCGCGTGTGCCGCTCTACTGCAATATTTCGCCGTTGTTTAAGTTTCACTGATGGCGCACACAGAGAAACGCCTACGGTGTTCATACAGTTCGCTCGTTTCAGTATGTAATGACGAAAAGGAAGATAGAGCACCGCGATACCCCGCGGTTATAGCTCATAGATACTCCACAGTTTGTCGGATATCCCGCGGAGTCCCGGGGATTTCCGGTCCGATAATTAATTCTAGGTGTGCAGAAAACGCATTGCGAGAAGATTCGCGAACCGCACGTCTCGCGATCTTCGCGAGGAAGATATTGACGTCTCAACTTGGTCGAATCGTTTCGGAATCGTTCGCGGTTTTTACGAAATATTATATTCTTCAATCGAATAAAAAATTGCTAATCCTTTTCTTATATTCACTTAGAAGAATCGTTAAATTTTGCACGAATAATTTTCTGGCTTGTGCTACGATCGCCGAGAATATCGCAATTATATAATAAGTAATAACTAAAGAAATAACTAATTAACAATTAAGATTATGATGTAAAGTTTGTATATATAATAACATAATTGTAAGAAATCTGGAGATTTTTATACCTTCTGTACTTGTGCCTTACCTCGTAGCACTCCAATGGCGTCTCTGAGGAGACATTAAAAATTGCAATACCATTATTCGAAACAACTTTTACATGACTGTATTTTCAATTAACTATATAATTAATTCTATGGTACGAGGGCAAATGAGCCACGTAGAATGGGACTATTCCAGGTCTAAAAATGTCTGGATTTTAAAATTGAAATTGCTTGGAGCGCAAAGGGTCAATATGGCGTCAATCGACTTCGCTGAAATTGTTAGCATACATGTAATTTACAAAAGCTCTACAAAATCACTACAAAATCGAGATCTACGAAAGGCAGTGCTTAAAATGTCGTTGATAAGCTCAGATAAAGATATTTAAAACCATTATGCATTTTATTTTTCTTCCATCATCTAAAATATTCAAGTAGCATGGTCCAATTTTGGAAAAGTTATTCCATTTTAAAAAGAGTCCGAATATTTTCGTGACCTATTGTAGTTCAAACGTTGAAGTGTAAGGAGGAAAACGATCGAAACGTAGAGTTCAGCGAACCGATCCACTGGATCCGCAGAAATGTCGATTTTAGTGAGCGGCGTCATTCAAAATGGCGGAGCTCGGAGGTGCACGGCATTAACAAGGGTGCTCTTGGCGATGTTTCGGCTAGTTAGAGGAATCGGGTGGCGTATCTACATGGGCACACGGCTATCGACGTAGCAAAAGGATCGGATAATTGAAGCCCGCTTCCTCGGGACTCGGATCGAGCTTGTTCCGGGCGAAGTCCTTAGAAGGAAACGGACCCCGCTGGTATCGCGGACATGCGATCTGTCTTTATGGTCCGAAAGTGGGCGTCGGTCTGGCCGCACAATGCCGGCGTAACGACGACACAACGAGGACAACGACAACGGCAAAGACGGGCCCCGACGACGAGAAGAACCAGGGACTCCCATCTTCTTCTTGTTCATCCGACGAAACACCGTGACGCCTGTCGACCCGGTTGACAGCGGTGACGTCCTCGGTAGTCACTCCGTGCTACCACTGCTTCCGACAAATTATTTAAACAACCGACTAGCCCTCTTTACCCTTGTTTATTCAGATTCTTCTTCAATGATCTTGCAACGTAAACCAATGACCCAAACCGATTCCCTCTTGACCCTTTTTAATTCCAAAAAGGGACATTTTCGTTCGGGACATTTTCATTCAACGTCATCTGTTTCATTATTTTATTTATTATTTTATTATTTATTTATTTTATTATACGCACGAAATCGAACCTGTTTTCTTACAGGACACTCGAATTTTTAACAATTTATAAAATCGACGAGTTTTATAATGTTAAAACTGTTTTGTATAAGGGTGTTGCATTTTTTATTTAAAATCGTCATTCGAGTCAGGGAATTAAATTATTTATTCTACGATGTACATGGTAACCAAACGGTGCACAGATCAATTCGTGATCCACAAAATGAATATACTTCATACTTAAATTTTTTACAAACTGTATCGTAAGATTATTAATTGTAAAATAGAATAACTGTAATGAAGTGTACGAAAAGGTGATTTCGTACTCGATTAATTTTAGAATTGAGAATAAATTTGTTTGATCAGAGAATGCTATGTTGAAATGAACGATGGTTTACAAAACATTAAAATGTTTGTATAATAAAACAAAATCAAGGTCCAATGGAAATTATTTGGAAAAGTGGAATGTATTTTAATTGTTCAGAAATAGTTAATAATTTCGGAAAGATAGAAATAAAAACGAGTTTGTACAGCAGATAATTTCGTAAACCTAAAATATAACTATAAATTGTATTCTATAGGCTATAAATTGAAGTAATAGCGTGTAATAGTGGACATAGTGAAGAGATTATATATTTTTCGAAGAATGTAAATCGTACCGAAGAAATTATGGCAAACGAGTGTCCAAGTACTAATGTAAATGTTATGAACGTCTTCATTTGAATTTATTATCCCAGTTAACGTAGATGGCTACGATGTATTTATTTGCATAGATTATAATCGTAAATGAGCGTGTTTAATGGGACCGCTGTATGATCTTGCCATGTTCCAAGGAATGGCACGATATGTTTTTTGGTTCAAGCGTTTCTATCATTTGATGGCCGGTTGTGGTTGATTTATTTATTCTGGAAGTTGACGTGGCTGTCGCGGAAGGATCTAAACGTGCAATCTCTATCGACTGAATTGCACCGAGTCCTGGTGTTATTACGATGAAGAAAGGTCGTGTCAAGTATGGCTCTCGACGTGTTTTCTTGCAGGGTCATCCCATCGAGCCTACTATTTGCACGAGACAACCCTATTCAGGATAAACGCGCTGCCCCTTGAACCGAGAAGACCGGTTCGAGCTACATTTTTCATACTTTCTTGCGAGTTTGTCGAACGATTTTATTCCTTATCGAGGCTGACGAGTTTAGGGCAACGAAACATTGAAAAATAACAGAACGCTATTTCGCAATATTTTCCGAAGCTTCATTTAATTAGATGGAAATCTAAACGTATGAGAAAAACTTTATAATCAAAGTAAGATGAGGGTCTAATACTAAATTTAATAGTGATATAAAAACTGGATGGTAGCAAGGAGTATCAATAAAATTTTATAACAAACAATGCATTCATAATAGTCATTCGAATTAAAAAAGAAGATTTCAATATTTTTATAAATTAACGAAAACAACGTAGAGTTTATAATCGGGAAAAGCCTCGTTGCATTAGTAAAGTTGGATTCAATGTACGCATTCGCTGATTGAACAAACAGATTACACACATCACAGTGGAAACATTTAAACAATTTAAAGAAATTATCGAATTACTTTCAGCTCATTAACACTTTGACTACCATGTCACCCACGTATGGGGGACAGAGTAATTTGTCCATTTTTAAAAATAAATTTGTACATTAATATATTCGTTGCACTACATTTAGTTGAAATCTGGAGAATACGAAAAGGTCGAAGGATAACTATGTGTCGTGCATTTTGAATTTTAAATTGTTGGTTCATCAAATAAATTACTTTGATTTTGTGGAATTGTTGAGGTTTTTGTTCTGGCAGTTAAAGTGTTAAAATGGTAGCTAGGAGTATCGACAAAATTTTATGGAAAAAAATGCATTTATAATAGTCATTACATCTGACTTAAAAAAATATTGAAACATTTTTATAAATTAACACAAACAACGTAGAATTTATAATCCAGAAAAGCCTTATTGGCTTTTAAAATAGGAATAAATATCTACAGTGGCTCACAAAAGTATTCGAACACTCTTCAAATTTAAATGACATTTTTAAGATTGGTCCAAACGTCTTGACTTTTCTTGAGCAATTAGTTGCATCGATTTAATAAATGATGTGCAAAATGAATTTTGTAAATATTGGGAATGGTATGAATTACATGACCAATAAAAAAGGAACTATTTAAATATTTTTTATTTGAGCCACATACTAAAAATTTTAAAGACGCATGTGGTAGACCTATGATAGTTATACACATGCAGAAAAATTCATTGTTATCGATCGACATGCAAGCGAGCTATGTGCCATCGAAAATGGTGAAAATCGCAATTTTCCACGATTCTTGGTCAGTTTCGGCTTAAACTCCAGAAATTCTTACATCTTTCTACGCATGTCATTTTTTCCCGCGTCCATCGATTTCAGTGAAATTTTCAGCATGCGTATAAGTAACACAGTTCTAAAAAACGCATATTTTAAATTTTCATTACGAGTTGAAATAAAAATGTTTTTAAAAATGTCTTTGCTACTTTCCCACGTAATTTCTACCAATTAGAATTATTTCAAAATTATTTTTGCATATCATTTGGTAAATCAATGCTTCTTTTTGCTCCAGGAAAGTCAAGGCGTTTGGTTCAATTTTGAAAAAGTTATTTAGGTTCAAAGAGTGTCCAAATACTTTCGTGAGCCACTGTATGTAGTTCCCATAGCTTATAGCTAGGCATATTCTGTGGTACATATTTATTTTCCATAAAAATCTTCTGGTTCAATTATAGCTATCGTGTTTCCGTGACCCGTGAAGGCACAATTTAAATTCTAATGTTCGAATAAACGTGTACGTGTTACGTGATGTATTTTTAGCCGCATCGTGTAAGCAATCAAGCAAATATTTGTGATATTAAAATCGCTGGCAGCCGCAGCAGGAAAGTCCAATACCCTTGTAACTTGAAAACGTCAACCTTGACTTTCGAGTATACTCTTTACGTCTACACGACCTACCCCATGACGAGGCACGCAACGTTGGTAGTTGGTAGCTGGTAGCGCGTCGAAGCAGATGAACACGTGCAGCCAGTATAAATATTTAGCCTTTGGAACGTTTGCTCGTCCTGCTGCTCCTACTTTCTCTCTTTCTTCGGCTCCTTTTTGTAAATAAGTCCGCTGCGAGCTTTCTTCCGTCACGTCTACGAGACACGGAACGGTCAACCCTTCGCTTTCTAATATCTCATTGCTTCCGAACTCATTTCAAAAAGCTGACCATCCAAAGATTTCTTTCCTCGACATATTCTTAAACACCTAGCCGTACTATTTCCTTTGTAACTAAAATGATTAGAACGTCTTCGTCGCTAAAAATGTTACCGAAAGGAACAGGCAATTTACATCTTTTATACTGTTACTTCGTCTGCTTCGTTGCTTAAATATTACTTATAAAAGAAGAAAATTTGATTTTGTCTAAAAAGAAAGAACAGACAATTTATGTCTTTTACACTGCTACGTCTACTTAGTTGTTTAAATATTGTTTATAAAAGAACAAAATTTGATTTTGTCTAAAAAGAAAGGCCTAATATGTGTATTTGTTAAATTTTCTTTAAAATCTGCACCACACATCTGACACGTTATAATATTTCAAAGGGTCAGAGCAAATCATTCTCACTATGAAAATGCATACGCCTAATTCGCGATTCTTGAAAGATCAACAATTTCTCCAATTTTCCTATTTTATTAACTTAATCGATCATAGAATCTGCCGAGGCCAATTTCATACCCGCAAATACATGCGAACATAGGCACACATGGCCGAGAAAAGAAGACGTCGATGTATTCGATAAAAAGCACAGAGACTCAGATTTCAAAATAAACGAATTATTCACAAATTCACAAATTCATTGCAACCTAAAAATCCACAAAATTTCTTCAACGGCCTGGTAAAACATCACGATTCAAACGTGATTCTATTGGGTTGTTCGGAAAGTAATTTCGTTTTTTCCCGACAGAGGATTTAATTGTATTTTTTACACCGAACTTCACACTTAAGCCACATAATCATTATATGTTTTGAGAGGTGATACAGCAAGGCTTGTGTGTGAAAAAGTCCAATTGATTCTACGCAGTAGTTTTTGGTTGGTGTCCTTTTAAATATGGAGAGCAATAAGCAGCATTTTCGTCATATTTTACTTTTTTACTATAGAAAAGATAAAAATGCTGTTCAAGCCAGAAAGAAATTAACCGATGTGTATGGAGAAGTTGTGTTGACAGTACGCCAGTGTCAGAACTGGTTTGCAAAATTTCGATCCGGCAATTTTGATGTCGAAGATGCACCACGTTTTGGAAGGCCGGTTGAAGCTGATAAAGACACTATAAAAGCTTAGTTGATGCAAACCGGCGAATAACAACACGTGAGATCGGTGAGAGATTAAATTTATCAAATTCAACTGTTTATGACCACTTGAAAGGCCTGGGTTTAACCTCGAAGCTCGATATATGGGTTCCCCATGTTCTCACGGAGAGAAATTTGTGTTGTCACGTTGACGTCTGTGATTCGCTTCTCAGACGTCACGAAAATGATCCATTTTTGAAGCGCATCATTACTGGGGACGAAAAATGGATTGTATATAACAATGTCAAACGCAAGAGATCATGGAGCAAACAAGATGAACCGGCTCAAAGTATTTCCAAAGCCAATATCCATAAAAAAAGGTGATGCTGTCTGTTTGGTGGGATTTTAAAGGAATCGTTTTTTTGAGCTTTTACCGGATAACACAACAATTAATTCGGAAGTCTACTGTCATCAGCTGGACAAACTGAATGATGCATTTCAACAGAAAAGGCTAGAATTAATCAACAGAAAAGGTGTAGTGTTCTACCAAGATAATGCGAGACCTCATACAAGTTTGGTCACTCGTCAAAAGCTTTTACAGGTTGAATGGGATACAATGCCACACCCACCATATTCTCCAGATCTGGCACCTTCGGATTATTATTTGTTCCGGTCACTGCAAAAATTTTTTAGACGATAAAACCTTCCCTTGAAATGAGGAGGTGAAAAACCACCTCGATCAGTTTTTTGCCAGCAATGACCAAAAATTTTATGAGCGTGGAATCATGCTACTACCAGAAAGATTGTAAAAGGTATTGGACCAGAATGACCGATATATAATTTAATAAAATATTTGTTCATTATACGAAAATTGTCTTTCATTTTCACAAAAAAAAACGAAATTACTTTTCGAACAACCCAATACTTCAAAAAGATTTCGCATTGTTTTTTTCCACAGATAAGCAAACTCGTTTCGTTCGCATGAGGAAACCGCGGAGGCAAATAGAGGATTTTGATCAACTTCTTCAGAATTCTATAAAAAGAATGGAAACCTTTTTGGCTGTTCGAGGTCCCAGCACGGTTCTCGGCTCGATAAAAAGAAAAAAATAAAAGAATCGCGTTCTCGTCGAACCTGGGACGACTTCGTGGAAAAATGAAAAGTGGTCTCAGCCGCAAAAGTCACGCTCGATCTCGCTGGGAGCATCCGAGAGGAGCATGATTTTTTTGTCCCGATGCAGCAGGAACAGCGACGGAGTTCTGGTAACAGAGTCGATCACGTGAAGCGCGCGCGAGCGATCGCGATCCAGCAGAACGATCCCACGATCCACGATCGAGCGACTACGACTAGTCGCCTCCTTCCGAGCTCGAACGCTATCCACAGCCTTGTAAGGATGCGGTCGGTATTAGCATCGAATGACAGAAATCGCTTTATAGCAGAACCTCGCCGGACGAAGAAAGTCGGTAATGACCAGATCGGCGACATGCCACGGGTCGACGATGAGCCGTGCTTTGGCAATTCGCGTGCGAATCGGGGTCAATTCTGACGTTTTGCAACCTGATTCAGCTTCGGAGTTACGGTCCCCGAGGCTGGCCAACGATTTCCTCGTCAACGTTGATGCTTGTTTACTGTCAACCGCAGGAAACTTGTTGGGCGCGACTGTGCATCAAGTGGTGTACGCGTATCTAGCTTGTTCCTGCCCCTAATCGCTTGTCGATGAAGCCTTTTTCGCCGTTAAATGCAACGTCCTTTTGGAAATAGTAGCTGAAGTTCGGGGTAGTAAATTATGGCAAATGCGTAATGACTTTCTAAAATTTGGGATTTTTAGTTCGCCGATTATTTTAGTCAGATTTTGAAATCGTATCGTCTTTGTTGTTTGATTCTCTTAAACCTTTGCACTGCAAGCAATTATAGTTCTAAAATTCAAGATATCTTTTTATTAATTTATAAATTTATTGCTATTACTTGTACGCGCAACACTGCAATTTTTAACAATTTCTTAAACACAAACGTAGCGGTGTGAAAATTCGTTTGAATAGTATCATAGCAATTTTTAGTGTCACCTCGGAGGAACCATTAGAGTGCTAAGGGTTGAATGTATGATTCCTGAAAAAATAAAAGCGAAGAGGTTGTTGATGTATTTTCCTACAGACACCTAATCGTTTGTCAAAGAGCCCTTCGCTGTCAAATGCATGATTAGATTATGAAATAATGAGATCTGAGTTGTTCAGTTATACTAAAAGCATGTCTTTCATAAAGATAATGAGATCTTTGTTGTTAGACTTTTCTAACACACAAGTAATGAATTCTTTATTATGAAATTCTGCAAAATACACGATGTTACCAGAAATAATGAAATTTACTGTATCAGTTCATTCAAATTGCACAATCTTTTCAAAACTGACATAACACGATCTTAAATATCTGCTACGTGTATAATTTTCCCAACGATTATACACGTTCATTTGACTTTTTAAAAATACGGAAGAAAATTTAAATTACTTCTGGAATAACTTAAAACAAATTGTTCACTTAGAGACTCAGAATTTACATGTTTAGAGTAAACAAAAGAATGCAACATGTGTCGACAAACGAATATAATATCCATTATAATCATATAATTAATAGTATCCATTATACCTGAGAATTTATTGAACAAGTGTAACAGAGATACCGGATGTGTTAAGTACAATTTCAAGGCGGTGGATCGAAAAAGGTAAACGAACCAGGATCTCTACTCCGCTCGAATAATTAATATCGAGCGAGGGATGCAGTTGCAGTTGCAAGGTCCGGCTGCACTCTCTGCGATTCCTCCGGTCGAGAATTACCGGTGCATTATCACCGGATTTTTTGCTCATTCCGTCTAACTCTGGCCAGAGACGTGCTCATGCCGTCGGAAAATAGCGTATCGTTGTGTTTGTACGGGCAGTATGTGGCCTACACCGAGAATAGAGTGTGCAATTTACTTTAGCGTTATATCATCCGCTCGCGCGCGAGCGAGCGAACAAGCACGAGCGGAAAACAAAAATACCGAAAGCATCTAAAACGAATGAATGGCTGGAAGATGCGGCAGTTTATCTTCCTTTGTACGCTACCGATGAAATTGCAAGCCTCCCGCAAAAACGAATGCTGGAAACCGATGAACCTGCAACCCCGTGTATTTATTTAATAATGCGCACTGTCAGAAACGAATTGAGTCGTCTGGATTTCTCGAACCGAACGTGCTTCGCTCAGAGAAAGTATTTCCCAACGGGAACCTATTGGAAATGTTAGAAATAAGGGATAGAAATTCTTCGAAAATATTCAAATTTGTGTTACAGCTATATCTTATATTGTTCGGAAACTTCAGAAATACTCTTCTCTCTTATCATATTAGATACTTAACCCTAAACCTACCACAGTAGGTCAAACAACTCTTTTCAGAGTTTGTATTTTACAATTATTGAAATTAGAAAATTGCCTTCATAGAAATCCATTTAATAGGTTTCTTCGTTTCATTATACTTTGTAATGAAAATCGCAAATAATCCGAATAAATTAACCTCTAGCACTCGAATGGTGCCTCTGAGGCACCATTGAAAATTGCCATATTATTATTTAAAACGTGTTTTACATCTCTATATCTATATCTTAAAAAATGATGAAAATTTAACTGTTGTGGGGACAAATAATAGTAAAAAACTCCATGTGCAGTAAATGAAGTGAATCATGTAGAATGAAAATAGTTAATGACAGAAGAAATGCTTTGGTTTTTGAGTTAATACATCTTCGACTGCAAAGGGTTGAATCTTGATATTTTTAAAAGTATTATACACTAGTCTTTAATGCTCGGCAGGTTTTAAAAATAACGTTCCATTGCGTTATAAAAATAACGAGAATGGAGCTATTCAAACTTTTAGCCGTCTTTTACATAATTCATACCGGAAAAAAATAAATCAGCTGATCCATTTCTGATGGTGGCATTTTTATAATTCCAATAACAGCAAATAAAAAAATATTTGGTAGCGTCTCGTAAACTTGTTAATATTTTTGTATACTATACATTAATATTCTAGTATGTTAATATTCTACTAATTCAGTAATCTTATTATTTTAAAAATCTTAATAAGATACAAAGATAAATTTTTGAATTATAAAGTTTAAAATTTTAAAATTACAAAGATAAAAATCTTAATAACTTAATAAGATACTATACCGATCGAATACTTTTCACGCAGGTATACTTTGAAATAATATTTTTTAATATCTTCCTGTCGGAGTTAGTAGACTTGTTGCTATTACGAATCACTATTTATGAATCTATGGGAATTGCACATGGTTGTACGTTAGAAAATCACGTTCTGCGTCCGAAAAAATGGGTGCCAGCTGTTCATGAAATTCAGAAAATGTTGAAAATTATGCGAAACACTTTCTCATTGATACTAAAAGCAGGCATCACCAGTTACTTCATCGGCGATAATTCTCGATCTCGCGGTACGGTTAACCTTTTGCACTGGAAAGTCGAATAGTACGCTTAAGAGTATTTTATTTCAGAAACTCGCATGTCGAACTACTTACGGACGACATGAACATTTCCGTGTATGCAAAGCGCGGTGTGTTCATATCATTGTATCAGGTGGCTGCAATAATTCTGTAGCAATTCAGATCTCCAAAGAAAGTTCACGTTCGTACATCTCTTATTTCGACTCGTACCATTCAATGAAAGATCAATAAAACGAATTTATATTGTTCACACGCGAGTTTCTACACACATTAAAAACAGTTTCCTCAGAGAACCAAATCATTTCAACTCTTTACACTCTAAGAAATTTGAATTGCAGAGGCGAGATATTTTTTGAGCTCGAATAGTTCCATTGTACATGATTCGTTTTCTTTCGTGCATTTACTCGTACGAGAAACACTTCAATTTTTACCGATTTCTTAAATGCAAACCTAGTAATATAGAAATTGTTATTATTCAATAATCAACTATTATTCTCTTGTTATTTCTATCAATCTTATTCAATCTAATCTTATTATTTAATAGTATGGCAATTTTTAGTGTTGTCTCAAAGGTGCCATTGGAATGACGACGAAACTTGCTTGTTATTTTTATTAAATAAAAACCAACAATTTAAGCATTGAAGTAGATGTAGCATTATAAACGATACAAAGTGTCGTTTCTCTTCTGTAACATTTTTAGCAATGAATATAATAACTTTAATTGCAAAGAAAATGGTATGAGGTTGGATTGAAAAATGTTTTCAACACCGGTGCACTAAAATTGACTATTTTATAAGTTTATAATCGTTATTAACATTCAAACTACCAGTCCAATCAAGATGACAGGTTCGTGATTTTTTATTTCACGATACGAGAAATTCTAAAAGTATCTTTATTGAAAAGCTTCGAATGAATTTGACATTGCGAATGAAAAATGGGACATGGCCAGAATAGATGCAGTCTTGTCAGTATTACAAGATAAAGTATAAAAATATAATAAAAGATCATAAAATATGATCTCAAGAAATCAATTCGTTGAATGATTGCTCATGGGTACGTTGTTAGAATTTTAATTTTGACACAACCATGAAATTAGTATTAAAATAGTATTTTATTTAATGGATCCTCAATCGTTATTTTGATTAAATAAGTAACCTACTGCTCGATTTTTATCGTTGCTTTCTGGAGGAAAAGGATTGCAGTCTTGGAAGGAATCCGTTGGCTGGTCGCCTCGTTACAAGCTGGTACAAATAGTAGCGCTGGTAAACGATTGTACGGCACTTATTGTTGGCAACACGCGTGAAACAGCGAAACGTTCACGTGAGACCGGGTGGACACGCGTTCCGCGACGCGCAGGTACATGCTTTACGAGCGAAGGTGTTGCTCCTTAAGATCCTGTCGTGGATAACAACGCGATGTGAGATCTGTTTACGATACACAGGCCTCTCTAGTTCCTCTGCCGCCCTTTGCTTTTTCTCCTCTTCATTGTGCAGGTTCGAGGAACGAGCTTTGGAGAAACAACGTTTCCTTCTTCCGATGTCTTTTCAAACCAACGCTGCACCACCGTGCGATTCGCAATCCCTGAACATCGAAACCTATTCTAGATTGCGTTCGTTTCCTTTACTTTAGCAACATTTAGTGGCACCTCAGAGTCGCCATTGGAGACCAAAGGGATAACCCTTTGCACTCGAACAGATCCTATTTCAAAACCGAAACAATATTACCTATAATAGCTCCATTGTACATAGTTTATCTTATACTTCGTACTTATGAAATTAATTACTATTACTCGTACTCAGAACATTGAAATTTTTATCGATTTCTTAACTGCAAACAAAGCGATGTAAAATTGTTTAACACTAGAACTACCGAAGAATAAATCCAACGATACACATTGCTTTGTAATAATAACGAGACTGCATCTATTAAAACTTCAAAGAATACTTATTGTAAGGTATACGTCATTAAAGAGGTACTTCCGAAAATTTCTGATGAAAACATTTTTATAACTTCAATAATTGCGGAAGGAAAAACTAGATACCAGTTAAAATGACTGGTTTGGTGGTTCTAGTGTTAAACAACAGTATGGCAGTTTTGGAGTGACCCTGGGAGACGCCATTTGTTGATCAGAACAACTTTTTCTTATATTATTAATCTACGGAACGTGAAAGTGAAATTTAGTTTTTAATGGGAAGCGCGGAAGAAAAGCCATCGTAATAAAAAATGTATTAATGTTACATGTCTGATAAATCTAAAGTTTTCCCGAAGTTTGGGGTTTTCTATTTTGGAAACGCATTTATCGATGTGCTGATTCATTACTGTTGAAATAAAGCAATGTATGCGCGTTTATGCTTTCATTCACAAACAAAATTGAGTGTCCTTCTGTCTTTCAGAGAAACTTAATTTATTTCTTCTTCGATATATTTGCACAGTAGATAGAAACAAAAAATGACAACAATTTTGTATAGAGACTTCGCACACGTGTTACTTATTTGACCGCTTGCAGCAGAAGAAGAAACAAGCGCTACGTGACCTATTATATTTACGCTTAGTACTAAACATAATGTAATTGAATTCAACAGATGGCGTAATCAGCCTGAATATCTCCAATAATTACATTATTATATTTTTGGTTCCTAGATTAACGGCTACGCAGATCGAAAGACAAAGTACAATCCGAATGATTATTGCATAGATCTAAGAACCTATGAAATTCTAAATATTCAATAAAAATGTGATTAAAAAATATATGCGCTGTTAATACAACCGTGGCCAAATCGATGGAGATTATAAACAGCGATATCGAATAAGAGGGAAACGACTGGTAACGATATAGCACACCGCAAGATCTCGTAACCTTATATTCGAGCAGAAATCCTGGCCGTCGTCGTCGAATCTGACCAGCCGACATGAGCCTCATAATCGGATTATGTCGTCTCGTGTTACCTTAAATCCATCTTGCAATTAATACGTCCACCTTCTATTTGGTAACACGACACCGCCCTAAGTCCGGTTGTTTCACGGGTGTACACGCGTGTACGCGTCCAGCGAATCGAAACATGGTAGCCTCCGATATCATGCCCCATCAAAATAAATCGTGTAACCAGTAAACCGTACATAATCGGCGATCCAATAACAATTATCCGTATTAACGGCAATTGTTGCGCCGAAATCGCCGAAGGAAACGCCGAGCAACACGTTTCATTCCGTTTTCGAGTCGCGCGCGTTCTATTTGTTCGTTTTTCCGTTTTTCGTTGCGTACCGAGATTTCTATCTGCGCGAACCTCGACCAGAATTTTCTATTGGGAATACAAATAATTTTCTGCTGTTTTTTATCTTAAATTGGGCACTTATTGCCAAAGAACGGTACCTTATCTATTATTCTGTGGCGGCTGTACCTCCTACGCTCAACGACAGAGGGACAGTAGAACGACACTTTCCCGCTAATACCTGATCCAGGTTCCGCTAGTCAGTCTTACCGACGAGTCCTCTACCGGACCCAGGACGAAACATTGAATTCTTGTTTATAAACAACTCTTTGAGAGCTGTCACGAAATAAGATCGCATTGTTGGTAGCGAGACGTAGGATCAGTTAGTTTGTCTTTGATCGTTGTCGTGAGCAGTACATTTCGTCGCAGTAACAATTCGAGAAGCGTCAATTTTGTTATTGCCGTTGTTTTCCACGTTTGTGAAACATTTTTGTTTTTGACAAACCTATAATTACCCAAAAGTAGCTTTAGGACGTTGAATGAGAATGTCTGTCAGACGCCATGTTTGTTTCTCCTCAATTTCTTCTATTTCTAACCTACTATGAGGGACAATTTTAATTTTGAATCAGTGTTTAATAAAAAATAATTATTGCGATCGAAATTCAATGGTCGATTAATTTCAATTAATTTGAATCGACCCTACCAACCAGTAACAAATTACTACGAGTAATTAATTAATAAGTACCAAATTACAACCAGTAAGAAATTAGCGAATTAACAAGCAAACATGTCAAACTGTCAGCGAAAATTTTTATGTTCGAATCGATGTCTGTAAATGTATATATCTGTAATTGTCATAGATGATACCTGATAATTAAATAAGAAAACCAATAAAATTAAAAACAGTATATTCTTTTTTTAAAAAAAAAGCTTTCTATAGTCTATGTTGGCTAACCCTATATCTGTATAGATGACAAAGTTATGAAAGCTAGTAGAGTTAAATGAGACACACCGTATGCAGTAAATAGGAATGACGAACAATAGAGAAAAGATACGAATGACTACCCTGAAGATGTCTCATCGAGAATGAGCAACGCGGGTGCGCAAATCCTTGATGTTTCATTGTGTAGAATGCAGCGGCCCTTGATGGCCGGCCATCCAACACGTTTTGCTACCCCTAAACGTGCGAGAATCGCGCAGGTGCGCACCGAAGTAGCGTCGGGAATTCCACGTTTGTTTATTTAGTTGGGCAAGACTCGTTGTTGGCAATGGGGAAAGTAGTAATTCATATTTCATGTTCTTCTTCGAAACAATAGAAGCTGGAGGTACTCGACAGAGTTGCTGGGTGGACAAAGTGACCGTTCCATCGCGTTTCTCACGGACGAAGGTGTCGTTCGTCCCTTTATGGGTGCAATGGGAAACCGTAAGTCCCCGTTTACCGGAGAGGCTAAGGGGCACCACTAATAAATTGGCATTGTGCGCTATCTGGCGAGAACCGTAAATGGGGTGCACCGTGCACGAAGTTGCGGCGGCAAGAAAGTTTGCCAGGTCGACGGTTCCTGGAGGCCGGTAAGCCGTCAACTGTCCACCGTTTGCTTCCTCGAAACTTATTTCTCGTTCCGGTATGCATTTCAGGAACCATAATCTTCAAAAAATATTATAAAATACGTATTTCTCAAGCGTACGAATTGAAATGTCCATCGTCCTCTGTCAAACAGGAATTGTCACGAATGTTTTTCACATCTATCACGCTCGTTTCTCTCTGTTCTGCTGCAACACTGTCGCTCAGGGAACTACGAACCATCGCAGAATTTGATTTCAATTTGCTGTAGGGGACGATTTCTTTGACGGGGACGAAATTTTATTATACGATTAGGAAAACCATTTCGAGGGGACGGGAAATTCAATTTTTAGTGCCTGACACAATTAATATCCAATCGATGTTAGATGGTGGAAATGACGTTGACCATTTTGCGAAAGTAATATTTTTAATTTTGTCAATTTTAATATGTTAGACACGGCTGAATATTGCGCGGGACTATTATATAATTTTTATATTATTATATATATATATATATAATTTTTTTTTAAAGATATTATAAATATTATTAAAATTATTATAAGAATTATATATATATATATACAATTTTTATATATTATATATATATATAATTTGTTTTTAAAGATATAATGCATACCATTTAACTTTAATAATTTTTATATGTAGTTTTATAATTTATCTTGAAGATACGATGCATATATTTTAAATTTAATAGTTTCTTAATGAAATTTTATAATTATTCTTAAATATATGATGCATATACTTTATCTTTAACAACTTTAAATATGTGATGGATATACTTTGACATGAATAATTTTTTAATGAAATTGTATAATTTTTCTTCAAGATATGATGCATATATTTTAACTGTAATAATTTACTTTCATAATTAATAATACAATTAAGTATGCTGAAGCCACTATAGTGGTTATATAGAATAATGAACCTGTTACACTTTTACAGGAAGAATATACTACCTTGCAAATCAAGCATGAAACAGATTTAATGTTAAATTTAAAAAGTAACGAAATTTACGTTTATTCCTTTGAAGCGTTATTTTTCTAAATCGAACAGTTCTCGTTATTAATGTTTTCTGGTTTCGTTTAAAGGAACGAGAAGGTAGTTCGGATGGACAGAAATTCGCGAGACACACTGTATGTACCAACAAGATTATAGAGTGTACATGTTGTACCAGAATAGTATGGAAAAATAAAAGATAAATGATTTCGGTGAGACATTCTACAAGAAGCACAAGAAACCACGAATACTACTCTAACTCTACGACACTAACAAAAGGGTTAAAAATTATGGCTCGGCGAAGAACGATTACGCGCCAAGCGGTTAACTTCTCGCACTACAATTTCTATGTATAATGATACGTAGTCGTATAGTGGTTAGAATTTCTTTGTAGTTCGTAATTTTCTAGAAGAACAAGAAAATATATATCTATTTTATGTCTATGCATACGAATGGTTAATAACATATATATTGAGTTGGAACGAAAGTTCTCAGCGTTTTTAACACTAAGTTTACGGGTCGCTAAAAGTGACTACTTCACTTTGTACAAATAATGAGGCGTCTATTAAAACGTTTAAAAATAATATACACCTAAAGAAATAAGTTTTTAAATAGTTCCTCGTAGGTGCATTTCTAGTCTCCACAATCGCAAACTGAAAACATTAGAACTCGCCATTTTGATGGGTCCCGTAAGCCTAATGGCAAGTTCCAACATTCTTAATTCGCGATTATTGAAGCTTCTTTGGAGGTATATTATCTAAAAAGTGGCTAAACATTTTAATAGACACGATCTTATTAATCTTCGCAAAGTAAAAATCCTATATTATAACGAGTCAGACTCATTCGTGATGAAGATCTTAAACAAATTCTCACAAATATAAATATTGTGCCGTTCTTTCTCGACGAAAATAAATTTTATTCCCTTCCAATCAATATTTAAGCATTGAAGTACATGTAGCAACATAAGAGATATAAATTTTCTGTTGTCTTCTATAACATTTTTAACGATGAATATGTTGCAGTAACTTTTATTACAAAGAAAATAGTAGGGCAAGAGGTTAATAAATGTACGAAACTTTTGTGACCAGCCGGACGCAACGTGATAGTTCAAAGGGTTAAAAGCAGAAAATTGTTCCGCGACGAAAGGGTCAAACTACAGTTCAAAGAAGTCGACATATTGGCCGAAATGCGGAAGATTTATAGTCTTAAGTGGGAGCCAGAATTCGGTGACCAGTTCGACGGAAGTGTATATCGGACGATGCGCTTCCTAGTTGTCTCGGTTCCATACTAATTCCGCCAGCACGGTCGTCAGGACCTCCGGTTAGGCGCACACCAAGTCCGTCGGCCACGGTTGACGCACGGACGCGAATCAGTTTTAGCAATCGTGTCGGGCACGAAACGAGGTCCAAGCCAAGATCAGGTTGGCAGAAGACCAGGACGAGGAATCTCTGTGGCAGACCGCGCGGTGTCCGCTCGTTCATTTTCTGCAGACGAGTTTCAGACGCGGCGCGATCCATGTGGGATCTCTCTTAACCTCTTTGTCAATAGCAATGATTTCGCGTTATTCGCAATACAACGTTCGCCGGAGTTGTACTGCGAAGATTCACACTATAAATACCAAATCAGTAAAAATGACTGTACCCTACTTATCTCTTTCAAAATTACTGAAGTTATAAAAATGTTTTAACGCATACTACTTCGTTAAAACGCACCGGCCGTACTATACGGTAGGAATTCAGTAACGACATACGCCGAAAACGGCCAAATTTTTGGTGGACATGCATTTCTGTGAAAACATGTTTCAATAACCAAACAACTCAATTTCACTATATTACAACAATATTATTTACTTCATTGTATCACGCGTGGGCAGTGTGTATGCCAATTTTCAGGTCGATCGGAATCGAATTACGAAAAATGTTGAGATCGGTGGAATCGAGCAACTCCCGAAGTTGCAAAACTGAAATGGCAATTCACGATCTCAAGTCCCGAAACAGTCTAACTCTGGGCAGTGTGTATACCAAATTTCAGCTCGATAGGAGTCATATTACGGCCGTGAAAATTTTTGCGGTGTCCAAAATCGCGAAAATGGACAAAATGGTTTGACAAAATGAAGCTTGCTGGAGTCCCATGAAACGCTAGTCCCGAAGTGTGTCGTCCGAGGCACGTGTGATTGTGGAAATGCGCGCTAAGTTGTAAGTTTTAATGTGAATGGGGGATGAGTGATGTTGGAAGGTAGTACCTTTAGTTTGAATGATTCTTTTATTATTTACAAATTTGAAAAGGAATCTTTTCTATAGCGGGAGTGGATACTTAGCTTAGCGATATTAAAATATCTGTTAATTATTATAACATTATAACGTGCATATTTTACCAATTTTTTAAGGTAGTACACGATCGTCAAATTGACTGATGCGTTAGGCCAGTTAACGACGTATGAACATGTTTTTAATAAATTTGTTGGTACATAATTGACTGTTTTTATGTACCATAGCGTAGAAAAGATGCCGACGCAGTTGCTAACATTTTCTGTAATTATTGTTTAACGAATTCTTTATCAGTGTTCCAGAAAATTGTGGCACTTTTTGATAGGTGTTCGTACGAAGGACCGAGGAATTTTTCAATGTAATTCAATGAAGTCTGCCACGGCTAGGTACAAAACGATTATTTTTCGTTAACATTAGTTTGTTTGAACGTGAAATATGATTTGATTTGAAATGCAGTAGTAATTGTTCTACTTTTAACGGGATTTGTTTGAACGTCTCGAAATTTCCTTTTAATCGTTACTGTATTCCGAGAATATCCAAATTTAATCCATCGCACTCGAGTCATTTCACTCAAGTACCCTCGGCAGCTGTCGCTTTCCTTAATTCAGATTCCCAAGAAATTTGCAAATTGTGTACGTCTCGTCCGCTACATTCGCAAAATGTATCCCCTTCGCACATAATTCACGCAACTGACAGTGCACAATATCTATTTCAAGCTGCAAACAAGTCGTAAATAAATTTTTGAACAAAAAGTAACATTTTAATTGAAGATATTAATTTAGTAATAGGGAGACAACAATCAAAGAAAAACCAAATCGTATTTTTGCAATATCAGATTTCAATTTAGAATCTAAGTATTTTTCCAAATCAGAAATCAATAACCAAGAATTAATTAACAAATTAGAGAAAAGTGATTAGTAAATAGTCTTTTGAAATTCCTGTTTAAAAAACTGTCTTACATACGTTATTATTTAATCATTAAAAGCCTATCAATAGGCTTCTAGTACGTAGAGCGTTAAAACCAATCTTGTTCACTTTGTTTCAGGTACACAAAGTTTACTACTATTATTCGTACGTGCAACTCATCAATTTTTGTCGATTTGTTAAATGCAAATACAGTAACATAAAAATTGCTTTAGATAACAGTATAGAAATCGTTAGTGTCGCCTAAAAGGAGCCGAAGGAGTGCAAAGTGTTAAATAAATAGTGTAGCAATATTTAGTGCTCCCTCAGAGGCGCAACTGAAGGGCAAAGGGTTAAAAGGAAAACAACGCCAGAACTTTCCCTCGCACGTAATAGTAAATATAAAAATATGACCGCGAACACCATGATCGTCACGTGTAACGAGTCGGTAACCGTTTCCAGCCTGTTTTCAGCTAAAACTTTAAAGAGCCGTTCACGCTTCTGAACAATTATCGAACATGACGTCGCCTGATTTATTATACGTATTGTACGAGCGGCGTAAGGGGGATGCGTTGCAGCGTTGCAGCGGTCGATGCACCTCGCGGGCTTTCGGATGCGTTTCAAAGCAGTTCCGGGACGTGGAGGCCTCGTTACCGAGGGGAATCGCCTTCATCATCCAAGAAAGTCCGAAGAAACGTGGCATCGCGGGCTTTGGGTGGTCCCGGACCGTCGATTTTACGACTCGATTTGCTTTCTCGGGAATTCTCCCGTTCATCCGCCCCGCCCGCCAGTCATTAAGCCCGCCGGTATCGACCAAAATATCGATTTATTATTGCTGTTGCACTCCCCGAATCTGAATATGCAAATCGGTCACGCTTCACGGAGATTAACATGTTTACTGGCGTCGTTTGGCTAACGGACCCAGCAATCACAATATCATATTAAATTATTAAGCGATCTCGTACACACTCGAAATATTTATTCTTTGATCCTCGATTTAATTGCTGCAATCAATGATCCGAATAACATGTTGCAATTTCTCGAAAGATAAATGGGATATTCGTTTCGGGGGGTTTGTAAAATATTTTCTTTCATCCTTTCGCCTAACTGTAAACAGTTTTAATACTTTGACTGCCACGTCACTCATATATGGGTGACAGAATTATTTATCCATGTTTGAAAATAAATTTGTACGCTAATACATTCGTTGCAATCA
>CM052093.1:14337183-14350115 GCA_028453745.1 Agapostemon virescens | reverse complement strand
GTTTTTTTCTTCTGTAACTTTTTACCCATATAATATGAGTGAAATTAGTAATGAGCATATTGCTGACTCTCTATCGGATTATTCGATACATTCAGAAGATTCTGATATAGAAGTCGAGGACAGCGATAGTGATGTGGGTAAAAGAAGAAGATCAAAAGTTATTCCACTACAGCATTCAACCGATTCCGATGATTCCAGTGATTGTGAAATGTCCACAGAATCGCATAGTTACAGTGAAGTATGGTCAGATGTCGATAAAATTCCTAACACACCAGATTTTACTTGTGAGCCCGGCCCAAAAATTTTTCCTACTAATAAGAAAAGCATAAAAGAAGTCGTCGAATTTTTTATTGGCAATGACTTGTTTCAATTAATGACCAATGAATCCAACATCTATTACCAACAAAATAAGGACAAGATGAGTGAGAGGAAGAAAATGTCAAAGTGGCGTGATATTACTCTAGCCGAGATGAAAAAATTTCTTGGTATAATTATAATGATGGGCCAGGTAAAGAAAGATGGAAAAGATGATTACTGGTGCTCTGATTTTTACACGAGAACCCCATCGTTCTCCACTATAATGCCACGTAATAGATTTCGCCAGATTTGGAGGACGTGGCATTTTTCAAACAATCAAACAATAACAAGTTCTAGTAAGCTCGAGAAGATTCAGCCCATTCTGAGCCATGGCGTGGAAAATTATCTATAAAAACATACAATCCGGCAAAAATAATAAAGTACGGCCTACTTTGCCGTATGCTATGCGAAGCTAAAACCGGATATGTTTCCAACATAGAAATATACTGTGCGGAAGGCAAAAAATTGGACCAGACAATTATGTCATTACTTGATAAAAATATATGTTTGGGACACCACTTATACATGGATAACTATTATAATAGCATTAAAACCGCAGAATTGCTTATGACAAATGGTACACGAATTTGTGGCACAATTAGAGCACACAGGGGTGTTCCCGAGTATTTACGGCATCTCAGATTGAAAACTGGAGAATATAGATGTAAAAGAAAGGGTGAAGTTTTGGTACAGGCGTGGAAGCTGAAACAGAAGATCGTATACATGGTTTCCACGATACATTCGGGAGAATTAATGAAAACAAATAAAATACACTGGAAAACGAAACAAGAAATAATAAAACCGCATTCCGTCATAGAGTATAATAAATATATGATGGGTGTAGATTTGGTAGATCAGTATTTATCATATTATTCCATCATGAGAAAAACAGTGAAGTGGACAAAGAAGACAGTCTTGTTTCTTTTAAATTGCACAATGTTTAATGCATTTAGATTATATATTGAATTGAATGACAACATTATAAAATATAAACAATTTTTATATACTGTTGGACGTTCTTGGATCGAGGAATGCGCAAATACTCAAGATGTATTAAATGATACTTCTAGTACTTCTCATTCTAATACTTCAAATACTTCTGTACTTGTTCCTACACCTCATACACAAAAATTTGATAGCCCCCAGAGACTTTCGGATGATATGAAGAAACATAAAGTTACCAGAATTCTTGGATCAGGGAAAAAACCGATACGTACGACGTCCCTGTAAAGTTTGCTCTGCTGGTGAAAAAAGAAACGAGAGTAGCTTTATGTGTGCTGAATTCTTAGTACCTTTACATCTTAAACAATGTTCCGAGAAATACCACACTTGCCTTAAATATCAAAACTTTTGTTTTCTGTTTACGTTATATATATGTAATAATCCACCATGAAATAGGAAACTATATTTTTTTTATAATTAGAAATTAAAAATTTCGATTTTGTTTATATTTTTAATTACCGTTAAATTGTATATGACGAATATGCAAATAAAATGTACCATTTTACGAAAATATGTAATGTTTTAAATATTTTCTTTGGCTATTCAGTGATCAGAAACAAGCGAATAAGACCGGCGTTCGGGGTTCAACTGGCCGATACGTTGCCGGCGCTCAGGCTTTAAATGTCTCTTAGGTCGCCGGCTGTCAATGTGTTAAGCACGATGCGCCACTATAGTGGCTTGAGCACATTCAATTCTATTATTAATTATTACAGTAAATTATTAATGTTAAAATATATGCATCATATCTTCTAGAAAAATTACAATTCAGTTATGAAAAACCTCGTTCCAAAATTATTAAAGTTAAAGTGTACGCATCATATCTTTAACACATTAACTGCCCAACTGACGACCTTAAAAATTCAATAAAATCAAATTAATTTATTTAATGAAGCAGCGATTGAAAACATTAAATGTATGGCATATAGTTATCTATCAACCTTCTTGTACTCTTCAGATATCAACTAAATTCAATGCAACGAATGTATTAACGTACAAATTTATTTTTAAACATGGACAAATAATTCGGTCACCCATATAAGGTTGACATGGCAGTCGAAGTGTTAAGAAGAATTATAGTTTAGTTATCAAAAACCCTGCACAAAATTCAACCGTGCCTAAGAGGTTAAAATGTGACATAAATGATAAAGTAAAAATGGTTCAGATTAACCATTTATACAACTATTTCTGAGGAATGCACAAGGTGTAACAATATTAGTAAGCTGAAAGTGACACGCTTATGTTCTTGGTCTTTCGATCCAACTATGTACTACTTCGAATGGCACCTACTCATTTTTATTGTAAATGCATAAAATCCCACTGCACAGTTACGATTTACCGGAATTGATTTTTCATGATTTGCATTGCCTGTAACATGAACGTCATTTCTTGTTTACGGCTTCGACAATTTTATGAATTTCGCAGCGATACTTCAGGAGCACATTTTCAGGACCCTAAATCATTCGTTGCCGCAGTATCTCGGCGGAATTCATGACATTGTCGCAGCTATGGAAGTACCGACGACGTTCTTGTGCGAGATGCAGTTCTATTTAGCTGTTGAATTGTTTATTTTAAAACTTTACCGACCGGAAGTCTATTAATAGGTTTTTCAATAATTGCCCTGTAACAAAATGAGGCTTAAAAAACTGCTTTTACATTTCAATTCGTATCGAAATTATTAGATAACGTTACTTAGGAGGCTTTGTTGATTAATTATAAGTATTATGCTCAATTGTTTTCAAATTCCTGAGAGCGGAACAGCATAGTTAAAAAAAATAAAAACCACTTTTTCGGCGTTTTTTTAAAGTCATACTCATTTTTTCTGAATCAAAACACGGTCGGAGGCGAAAATCACCTCCAAACCCGGCCATAGCCTTTATTTAGAGTTCTTTCGCAATGCGAATAGTAAAGCGCTACAAGGTGCGGGCCGATATATCAGCTCTGGCACTTTTCGCCAGTGCAGCAAGGGCCGATATATCGGTCTCCGGCACTAAAAGGGTTAACAATTACCGCAACAACCCGTACAACACGCGGTTCCCTTCTCCTAAAGGATTGCTTTACAATCGGAGCGTCTAGCAAAACTGCTGAACGTTTCATCCGCGTAAAGAAAGGTATCCGTGTCGAATTTTACGAATTCCTCGGTAAAATAAAATCGAGGATCGTGCCGCGAGAGGACAGAGAGAGAGAGAAAGAGAGAGAGAGTTTCGCGAGCCTCCGGGCCGCTGCGCCGATTCGGTACCAAATTACACGGACGCGAAATTCAATCCAAAATTAAAATCGACTTTAAAGCGCATCTTTCACAATGTATATGTGACTAGCCAGTACTGTCTTAAATTCATCCGGAACCACTGCCGCGATGCCGTTAAAAAAGAAAAACGAAAAAGAGAAGAGTATCGTGTCGGGGGGTGGGAGAGGTAAGGAGACAGAGAGAGTGTGTAGGTTGCGTCGGTGTGTACGGTGGTATCACGTTTCGTGTGAGCCGATATTTGTTACACGTTCCCGTAGAAGAAGATGAAAAAGCGGTCCGGAGTGGCGCGTTTCGAGAAGAGAGCCGAGAACGGAGTGGCATGGTCACGGGGCCAGAGGATCGGGCAGCGGATGGTCAGCGGATGGGCAAGCATCGGGCACGAGCACAGGCACGAGAGCATTTGAGGGCCCTATTAACGAGTGGCCCCCCACGGCCGGACGCGCAACGGGCCCAATCAGCCCGAGTCCAATTCTTGGGGCCCCGGCTTCGACTTGTTTTATGTAATGCCTGCGACGCCAGAATCAATTAGCCGAGCACCCTCCTATTTTGCGTATGCGTACACGCATACGTACACACCACCGACGGCGATATGACGGCCGGGATCCACCGAAAAGGTTCCGAACTTATTTGCAACTGTCCGGCGGAGGTACCAACGGACGACGGTAGACGAGAAAAACCGGTTCGCTCTCGGAGTTAGAGGCGGAAATTAAATGAGTCAAGACAAACGGGAATAGAGGCTTTGCTCCACCACCAACGGCGCACGGAATTGCCGATGCCGATTTTGACGTGGCAATCTATGAACTGTTGATACCAACAGTACCCTCCTCTTTCTCTCTCTCTCTCTCTCTCTCTCTCTCTCTCTCTCTCTCTCTCTCTACCGTTCACTTGGAATCATCGATTTGTTACTTGGACTTCGCGATGCTTCCTACGATACGTACGAAGCAGGCTAGGCGGTTTTATATGTTCGCGTGCTGCTACTACTAGCAAACATTATTCGACCAAACAAACTGTTTAGGAAATGCACCGAGAATTCCTGCATTTGTCAGAAACTCTACACCTCCGAAATAACCGATGCCTTCTCTGGCTAGCACATTTGTTAAGGGCTCTTTTTAACACTTTATCGACCGGAAGCCTATTAATAGACTTTTCAATATTCGCGCTGTATCAAAATGAAGCTTAAAATTCTATTTTTACATTCTAATTTGTAACAACATTATTAGACAATATTATTGGGGATGCATTGCTGATCCGCAATAAAAATTGCTGTCAGCCTTGAAGGACCCATTAAAATGGTTTCAGTCATGGATCATAGGCCTTACAAAAATTCTGAAATTATCGCCGATCGATAAAGTGTTAAGTATACCTGCGAGTACTCGTAGCGTACCTAGCACAGCAGCGTGCTGCAGTTCTAAGCAGTCCGTACCATGCGTACTTCTTGTACATATTTTTCCACCGTCTTCTTCCTTTTAAATATACAGTGAATCACTTTAATATTCGGACACTACACAATTTTCACTTTGCCGCATTGTAATTTTATTCACGATGAAGAAAAAAAAATTAATTCTAAATTACTGTATAGGATCTAGTTAGGATAATAATACGCTCCTAGTTGTCCCGTCTATTTGTTAAGACTGTTTCACGTAAATCTATTTTCCTCGACTAAATTATTCGATAAGGAGCACTGTTTCTTTTTCAGATATTACCGGATCCAATATGGAGGAGGACGCACGTTCAACGCGAAGCGCATTCTTCAAATTAATTTATGGTGGCCGAAACGCAGCGTAAAAACACATTCAACCGCGCTGCGGATAAGAAATACCTTATGGACGGTTTTAAAGAGGTTCGCGTTTCGAATTATATCTTTCCTTGCGAAATTACTCCGACGAGTACATGTATTTTCTGTATTACAAGACGACCCCGCGTTCAATTAGCGGCGCTCATCGTTTTGTATTTTAATAAGGCCCCGACGAAAAACTGAAGATATAAAAATGGTTTATGCCATGCGAAACTTGAGCCCCGGAGCACTGTCAATTAAGTGTCGCTGAGCACACCCACAACCAAGAACCGTCGTACGAGTAAGCATGAGAAAGTATAAGCTTCTGCCGATAATCAAAATTTCTCCATCAGCCAACAATTTTTCAATTATTGAGCACCGGGACTTTTGCAGTGGTGTTTCATCGGTACGTTTATATCTGTTCGTACCTTTCTTTCTCCCTTGTTTTATATTTGTTGTTACCTCCATACGATCGGCAACCGGTATTGAATTCCAGAATGAACTTCGTCTCAACGTAGAATTCACATTACTAGACGATACTGACCATTTGCATTCGAAGCTGTTTTAATTCGAAAGCCAGACCATTTTATCTGACTTAGGATATTTTCATTCCGCATGAATTATTTCACCTTACGTATATAGAAGTTTTACTGTTATTCGTTCTTAAATTTTTATCAATTTCTTAAATGTGCCCATAATTATAAAAGTGGTCTAAGTCATATATTTCTTGTTTCGAGATGTTTAATGAATTGCATTTGAATAAATTAAAAAATATTTTTTCATTACGCGACACTTTTAATTTATAATTTTATTAGTCTTGATTAATGGAAATTTATTATGAATATGAAATTTTGTGTGAATTTCATACGAAAATGTTGTTTTTAAAGTTTGAACTGACTTAGACCATTTTCCAAATTAACTGAATGTCCTATAAATGACTTAAAGCAATAAAGAACTATGAGTTTTATTTGAAACAATAACTTTAATGAAATAATTCATGAACATTAGAGAACTAAAGAATTTCCAAAAGATTCTGGCAGCGTGCAATTTGAATAAAATGCATAGAATTGTCAAAACAATATTCGTTCTTTGATTGAAAACAGAATTAGCCTATTTTCAATACTATCTATCGATTCAATCGAAGTTGCGACTGATTTTAGAGACGGGACCCCGAGAAAACGCTGTTGCACTTTATCGCATTAACAAAAATTAATTTTGCAACCTCGTTTAACGATTCCCGATGCGCTGAATCGAAAAGTAATCGTTGGTTTTCCAATGGGAAGTAGAATTTGCCTATTTTCGACATGGTCTAATCTTCGTTTGGAGGAACTTTATGTATCGAATCGAAGACAGTATAAAACCGAAGCGACGACTGGCTCCTGAAAGAGAAAGCCGAGAAAGATGTCATTGGACGTTCCTCTATCCATAAAGTCGAGAAACATCAGTGAATACCGCTGGATCACAGCATGACCGCGATACATCACACAGCGGCAGCCAGCATGGGAGTTTGCTCAGCTACTAGGCAAACAATCGGTCCTGGCATTCACAATCCGAAAAGCAATGCCGCCGTGTATCGGACGAAATAGTGTGCATACTGCATACATCAAGCTTGTTTATATCTTAGCCGGGGACGGAGCATGCAACAATACAGCAATTTGGCTTCGACTGATACGGGATCTCACCCGGAGGTGCCTTTCCTGCCTTACCGTTACCGAGAGAGCATATCGATGAACAAACGAGCCTCCCTGCGCTGTCACGCAGTGGTATAGAAGCCATTTTTACTCGGTGAAAGTTCTGCTTTGTAAACATTCGTCTAAATCACTTGCACACAGTGCACAGTTCTATCGCTATCAATTGCGCTGGCACGAAAAAACATTGGCACGCTGCGTCCCGAACTTCCGTCGATACTCAAACTGCTATAATTTCGTAAAACGCGGCATCGCACGGAGATAAATTTCGAACCATATTCGAAGCTTCATGCCTTTACCTTTGCAGAGATTATTTTCTCTTTTTCAGATGTAGCAATGACGATGTAGCGAGTGAGAACTTCGGAAGTATAGTTATGAGCCGTTTATTTTTAAAGTGGCTTAAGTCCATTTATACTCGAATCGAGATATTAAAGGGTTTGCATTGGATTAAATTTAAAAATATGGGTAACAGATAACATAATAGAATAATGTTTTTGGGTTTCTAAAGGTGTCAAATTTATCATCCCAATTAGCATAATTAACATTACTGAAGAAATAATATGTTTTTGATGGCTACGAATGGACTTACGGCATTTTCAAAATCAATGAAACGACGTTTTCAATTCTTAAGAGAACACAAGTCCATAGGGAAAGTAAATTTCCCTTGAAATTAAAATAAATGTGTACACTTTTATGTTATACAATCAAAAAAATATTCAACTTTCATTCTTTGTTAAATAATTTTTACATTAAAATTAATATAGTTTTATTAATTATTATTCAGTCTTCTCCAGTTTGTGTACGCGGGAGAGATTTCAAATAACTGTGGTGTGCAGGTGTCCTTATATATATTATATAAGTCCTTATATTTTAGGTTTGTGAGTGGTCTCGGTTTTTTTGGATAGTGATGCCAATTGGATATTATTAAAGTTTTTCGGTCTTCCCTGTTACAGTAGTAAATCCAATGTTTTGAATGGTGCATCCTGTTCATTGTCGTTTCATAGAATAACTTATATGAATCGCTTCTCAGAAATCTCATCCAAGATACTTTAAACCAATTTACTCTATCACCGTCAGTATTTTTTAGCCTTTTAAAAATCGCATTTTCTGTGGACAGGCACTGTTCCGTTGTTTAAAACAAATTCATTGCACATTGATAATTCAACTGTTACTTTGATAATTAAACATAAAGCTGGGATCTCATAAAATTTTATTGCATAATTATTTTCCATATCCATTTGAAACTTTCACAATGAGACTTGCACCATTTCCAAAATAAATCTTTTCATCGCTTTATTAACCAGCAAATTTTCATGTTATAAGATCTTAATGATTTTAAATATATTAGTAGCAAGTTGTCTCAGAATGAAAGATCTTGTAAAAATGTAACTATGATTGTAATTGATTCAATTTTTTTTTTAATGGACTTACACCACTTTCAAAATAAACGGCTCTTCTCTATAAAAAAAAAAATGGTAACCGAAACATTGAAAAATCTTTTTCGCGATTTCTCTTTTACAAAACCACGAAAGATAATTCTACAATAAGTTTCAGCAGTTTGTTGCAACGGACTCGCTCGATTCTCCAAGACCCGTGGTACAGCGAGACAGCATAAATGCACAGAAAGAATATTGCAATGGTAGTTTTCTAGCCACCTCGAAATACGTTAGCGTGAAGTAAGCGAGAATAGGAAGATTAAGTATTGTACCGGTAGATGCAATTTAGAGATTTGCGAACCAATTTTCAGCCAATTGGCGATGTAAAAATTCGTTCCATACCACTGGTTCGCACTGTTTTCACGGTGGTCTGCATCATGTGCCCTAACAATGTGTGAGCGCATACCTAACCGGTACGTATGGATGCCGACACTGTACCCTCTATTTCTGGAATTCGATGTGATCTTATCTCGATTTCAAAGCCGCCACGACCCCCGCGAAGAGGATCATTGATTTACTACAAGAGAAAGAGAGAGAGAGTGAGAGGGGGGCGAGAGAGGGGGGGGGGGCAACAGAAAGACGAAAGAAACAGAAGAACAGTAAATCGACTCCGAAAACAGTGACCTTATAGTAGAGAACAGTGGCTACAGGGAATTAGAATTGCGAATGCATCGCGTATAAAAACCTTCGGTTCTTTTGTTAATCATAGGTGACGAATAGTGAATAATTAATAGTTGATTGATTTGTAAACAGTACTCACCTCTCGCAGTGGTACTTTGAACGGTAGAATTTTTGTACCTTCTATCACCGTGCCAAAAGGTTCGTATTGCAACCACCTACGACATAAAACACGACTACATACGTAAACAGGTTGTTCTATTTGACTTGGACAAGCTACATCGTTCGGAATAACAAAATTAAGAATCAAGCCGTTAAGGCAACGGCGGACGAAATTAGCGATTGAAAGATACAAGCTTTTCTTTCTCGCTGGAGGACCAAAAACAGCATCGATCTGAAAAGTATCGTGTTGCAACTCGCTCGTGCATTCACCGCGGAAGGTGAACGAATCATGTCAGAATCAAAGGCAAAACTTCAAAAACTTCGTTGAAGCGTGTTTTCGGTGTTTAAAATTAATTTCAGACGAATTTAGTAACGTTCGATTCTATATTACAGCTGCTGAATAAATTGTTGAATAATTGACAGAAACGAGGGACCACTGTTTATCTTATAGCTTTTACTTGACCGACGAATCTTATACATTAACGCTAAGTTTACGGAGCTTCAACGGTGATTCTTCAATTTTCCTTTATAAAAGTAATAAAAGTAGTATCGTTCATATTTTTTTTTAGCAATTCATTAATAATGTATAAAGACGAAACAAAATTGTTGAGTGACTCCTCATAGATACATCTATGGTAATCTCGTAATAACCGTAGACGAATGTTAATAGAAACCTGAAAACCTTGTGTTAGAGAAGAAGGTGAATTGTGCTGATGCAAAGGAGAAACTATTTTCCGAAGACCAATTCAATCCCTTAAACTTTGCCTTATGATTTCGTTGCGACCCTTAACCATTTTAACGATGCAACTTGTCTCGGTATCAACCGGGTAGATGCAACAGATGAACACAGAGTTTAACAAAAAAAAAAAAGAAAAAAAAAAGAAGAAAAAAGAAGGATGTGTGCATGAGAAGAACTCGCTAAAAAAACTCCCGACTATGTCCAAACAATTCTGAAAAAGATTCCAACATTGGAAAATAGAGTACCTCTCCGCTACGAGGCATACTTAACGATCATGCGACTACTGTTTCGAAAAATCAATTTACGAACAGTAGTCCTACATATTTATTCGAACAGGAATTTATTATTAGAGAGGTATAGTAGTAGAACGTGATTTGAATGAAAAAACAATTTTTTAATGTCAAAAACAAACGACGTATACAGTAAATATACGTTTTTATACAGGGTATAATGAAAATTTGTTAAAGTAGATATTATAAACGGAATATAGCGTTCGATCGATCATCGAATGTATCATATTTTCAATTACCATTTTTGTATCACTTCCTACATTACCTACTGGAATTGTACCACAACGCTCGAAGGTGAAAATTAAAACCAAAAGTTAGCATAAATATAATTTCAATGTGATTCAGAACGGAGCCAATCATTCGCATAAATACCTTTAAACTAATAGACTAGTGATAACGCGGTGATAATATCGCAGGTATAATTTTACAAATTTTTTATCCCCCTAGGTTTACTACCTGACCAATTCATGATCATCCGGTTCCACATAGTTCCCAAATTCTTCGCTCTAAATTGTAGAGTGCGCAACGATACTATGGCTTCTAGAGGTGTCGGTATTTTATTCCTATAAATTTTCACCACAATGGCTGATTTTTGTGTCTTTTAACTGAATTTTAATTATGACATATTCTTAAGCATTTCTATACGAATTTCGTATTATTGTAGAGGAAAACTAAAAGAATTGATATTCTAAACAGAAACATTGCGAGGAAAACTACTTCGCGTTCTAAAAAGTAATTAACGTTAGGCATACATTAGAAATAAAGTCATTTTAAAAAAAAACCATGAATGCATAGTTCAATTGATACTGGAGATATATCTAAAGTTATAGACATATTATATTATCCGCGGCAATTAATTCACAATTGAAACCTACAAGATGGTTTATGTATTTTTAAAAATTGCATAAAAACAATTTTTCTTAAATATAGAAAGAATTATATTTTCTGCGTATAAAGCCAAGAAGATTTGTGTTTTGTTCTATTCGTCTTGTTTTATCGTTTACGATCATTGAATTAATAGAAAAATCGATGTATAGTCAGATAAGACATAAGGTTACATTGTACTTCGTCCAGTACCGATGACAAATTATACTACTAATTTTTGTATATTGTTGAAATAAAAACTTATGTTATTTCCCTTATAACCACAGATACGGGTATTATACAAACCATGCTACCTACGGTTTTTTTATGTAGAGAATACTTAAAGTGTAAGTTTCGAGGATCAGATAATCTAACGCGTTTGTCATTGAAGGATAATCGACTTAGGTACACTAAGCGATACTAAATATTAAAAATTTTAAATATCAGAAACGCGTGTTTGATGAAATGTTCGAAAAAAATGTTACGTTTACTCACGCATGCGCAACATCATAGGATATCGAAATCAATAACCACTTAAATGTATAAAAACATTTAACATTTATATTAAATAATCTTTAAGTAGAATGCAGAATCCATTAATTATACTTGTTGGGACATTTAAGAATACCGAAGAAGAAGTATGCAATTTCGTTTCAAAAACGAAGAATCGAAAACAAGAAACGGCAATGTGACATAACCTCTTTACAACGTGACTTTAGATTTAGATCCATAAACAAGCTAGTTTAAATGTTCGCGGAAACTTGTTAGAATTGTGTAATATAAAAAAAAGATTACGTACCCTTTTGGTATTCTTGACATGTTTGCAATTTATTTACTTAATATACAAATGAAAAACGTAACACCAAATTACAAACTACTAACACAGCAGATATGCCCAGCAGGGAAACAGTTACGATAACCAGACAGCAAGGGAAATATGGCCGAGTACAGAGCAGATAACGTGTTGCAGACTATGACGTTGTAATAGAGAATGGTGGAAGGGAGAAATAATGGTTATTTTTTATTAGGTAGATGTCGCTATAATAGTTACGTATTTCCGAGGAAGATGTCGCCAGCATATTTAGCAATTTAAGTGTCGTTTTATTTTTAAGAAATGTTAAGTTCAGTTTCGTAATCAAATACCCTAAAAATCCTGAAATACAGATTCCTAATTAAATCAATGAATGTTTTAAGGTTTTGGCTACGATTTTACTGTTTCAGAATATTGTGTGTCTTATCACAGAAGATTATATCCATGCCACCTATTTGTTGAAAATCATACTAATTAGACATGCTAGTGACCATTCATGTGATTACAGCGTGACCACCTTTAATGACGTTATCGAATAAGTACCATAATCCGTCGCATGGTGTGCAACAAATCGTACGTTGCATGACATCATGTACACCTTATGTCAGCACTTTACCATAGGGATAAACTCTGGTCACACTGGAGACAGTAGATGTCAGTGCAATTCAACTTCACAACCATCAACAAATTAAAAGTTACTTTGTTTTGATCCATAGCAATTTTTAAATGGAATGGAACACTTTTTGAAAATTAAATTTTTCACATTAAGTCTGCTTTAATCATAATATCTGTGCGAATGTTTCGTGCCAAAATTAATTCTTTAACCACTTCGCAACCACGGACGAGTTATCTCGCGACGCAATTTCGCTTCCGCTGTGCCACAGACGAGTTATCTCGCGACGCAATTTCGCTTCCCCTGTGCCACAGACGAGTTATCTCGCGACCA
>CM052093.1:14272536-14324845 GCA_028453745.1 Agapostemon virescens | reverse complement strand
ATTTAGGACTGAAGAGTGTCCGAATACTTTCGTGAGCTACTGTAGTTCATTTCCTTTCGTTCATACGAAATTAATCACAATGACTCGTACTTGGGACATTAAAATTTTTATCGATTTCTCAACTGCAAACCTAGCGATGTAAAAATTGTTTAAATAATAGTATGGCAAGTTTTCGTGTCGCCTTACAGGCGCCATTCGAGTACAAAGGGTTAAAATGATTATCACTTCTTTTCAGATCCGTTTAAATCGTGGGAAGATTGCGTTACCGTGCGCGGTGGTTTATTTTCGCTTAGCGAACACCGCGTTAGCAAATTATGTGCGAGTTGTAAGCGTTCACAATGCTCGCTGCCCACATTCGACACATGTCGATCTCGACTGGTTCACAGTGCGAGCAACTCGAGCAAAGCTGTCCGATATACACTGATTTTATCAGTCCTATCGGCTGCGATCTTATTTACACGTGCTGACACCGCAAATCTCTATTCGTTAAGACTGGTACGAGGAAGTCGAGCGTAATTACAGATGCAATGGAACACTGCACATACGTGATAACAATTCCACACGTTGACTGATGTCCGAGTCGCACACACACACATTCTCAGCCACGAAAGTGTACGTACACTCGCCATGGAAAATTTCTATCGGCGGTAATTCGCCGGTCGTATAAAACGTTTGAACCTCTTAGCTGCGATGTGCCACTATACGTACACCACAATTAATATTATTAATTACCACAGTAAATTACTAAAGTTAACCCTTTGCACTCGAATGGTGACTCTGAAGCACCACTAAAAATTGTCAGACTATTATTTAAAGGAATTTTTACATCGTTATGCATGTATCTTTGAAATTGCTAAAAATTGGATTTCTTTAAACACGAGTGAGAGTAAAAAACCCTATAGCATGAGATAAAATAAATTACGTAGAATGAAAATATCCTAGGTCAAAAGAAATGCTTTGGTTTCACGTTCAAACACCTCCGAGTGCAAAGGGTTAAAGTATACGCATCAATCTTTCAAGAAAAACTTCATTCCGATGTGCTCGCGTAGAGAACAGCGTTAGCCGACACACATCGCAGTGCTGCATCGTTTGTGCACGATTCGTGTACAATTCCTGCCGTACACAGAAACAACCCCGCGTAAAATTCAGCCGTGCCTAAGAGATTAAATTAATCTTATAACTCCACAGAACCGTCAAGATAAAGACATTTCAAAGGATCCAAAATCAATCACTTTAAAAAATAATCTTCCTTTATAAAGTCAAAGACTTTCGTCTACGCATAAATATTCATATGGATAAAATGATTTAGAAAATGAGTTTCTAAGTTCAGTAACCACCGGTCTTATTTTTATCAACGGATCGTGCGAGCTCATATTAGTGTTATCATTAAAATGCAACATTTTTAGCAATAATTCATATCTAACTCTGCTCATTAGTTTTGAAAAAATGTCAGTTTTTATAACTTTATCAGTAGACCAATATTCTCTTATAGATGTTTTTTTCATTCTGGACATGAGCATAGTAATAGCAATAAATAAATATATTTCCGAAGGTGAAGTATCTGTCCAGGTATTTACGCGTAAATGAACTGCATGTATTTTAGTTTGCGCTAAATTTTTATGGAAATGATTTGCTTTTTCGCAGATACCAGTAATTAATTCTTCCTAGAAAAATACCTTAAACACACCCAGAGAAGTGGATATTTTCGATAAGTGTACTCTTATCCCCCGAATTTGATTCATCAAAATTATATAATTTCGGTACAAAATTTTTCTTAGATCATGAAAAGGTTTCTGCCGTATCATTAGATGTCGAATTAACATTTTCCTGTAGACCTTCATCCTCTTCAGAAGATGAGCTAAATATTCGAAGACGTCTTCTCCTTTGCTCATACAATGGAACTGACTCTCCGGTTTCCGAAGCTACAAAAGAAAGTTTGATTATGTTTGTTCTAACATCCAACCTATTGCGTTGATATTTACCGCTTGTGTCACTGCTTATTTTGAATATCTTGGTCTTCTTATAGAACTCCTCGGAATCCGAAGACGAATTCCACATCCTCTTTCTTTCAAATGTTTTAATTTCAACCGTTTCAATTTCATGTTCATAGTCCATGTCACTACCACTTTTACTAAAGTATTCAAGCTCACTCTTAGACATTTTAGGGGTAATTAAAAATGAAGTTTTAAAACGCAAAGAACAAATTTCCAGAAAGTAGCAGCACCTTCACCTCAAAAGTCTTTGGTAGCGATATGTTAACTAATGCACAATGAATGCACACACAAATTTAATGAACAATACTGATAAACGATTGTACAAAAACACATTTAAACGCTTATTGTCTTTTTATATCTATATAGGCTTACAAGCACCAGTCACATATATCTGTTCATAGATTTCTTTTTCCCAGATTGAATAGTTCTGTGAGAACCCACATATGTGTTCATAACCTAAATCGAATGGTTATGCGAGACCGCATATATGGATTCATAGCCAAAATCGAATGGTTATGCGAAAACGCATATATGAGTTCATAGCCAAAATCGAATGGTTATGCGAGAACGCATATATGGGTTCATAGCGCTTAAAGGGTTAACAATGCGACATCGTGACACCGCAACACTCTGGAGCCCAATGGTTAGAGTCGAATGCATCGAAATTGAGCGACTATGGATAAACGTGGGCTCGCGGAAACGGTGATCAGAAACAGCTCCCACGAGACCGTGTTAATTAATAATTAGCAATCGTTCCGAGGACCGGCAAAAGGAGGATCGTCCACTTTTTCTGACCCGGTGGACGATCGACTGGCGCAAGAACGGCGTATCGTCAGTTCTCTGACCGTAGTTGGCATGTGGAAGAGAGGAACGCGCGTCGGCCTGCCTTAAACAGCCTTGGCCTTAGCCTGAAGTTCAGCTATCGGTTTAACGCAGGCCTTGGTCATCCCGACTCGGCCAGGATCCAAGTAAAAACCGACCGCGTTTCATCCACTCGGGATCGCGAGTGGCGAACGGAACGAACAACTACGCGTGCTGGCGTTAATAAGTGCGCAGCTATTTAATTGCATCGCCGAAGAAACAAGCGTCAACGAAATTGCGATGGGCGTGGCTGCGATGGTCTCTCGCCGTACCATCAGCTAGGGATGGGATCGAGTAATTCGCAGACGGGAGAGAACGTTCCCTTCAAAGAAACTCTATGCGTCCCCTAAACATCCTGAAAGCCACCCTCGAGTAGCGCAAACACATCCTCCTACGTACAGTGGCTCACGAAAGTATTCGGACACTCTTTAAGTCGAAAGAACTTTTTCAACACTCAGCCAAACGACTTTTCTGGAGCAACTAGAACTGATTTACTTAAGTGATATGGAAAAATAATTTTGAAATAATTCTAATTGGTAGAAATTACATGGGAATGTAGAAAAGACATTTTTAAAATATTTTTAGTTCAACTCGTATTGAAAATTTAACTCTTTGCACTCCGCTGTCTAATTATGACTAACAATGCATATCGGGGAGTGTTTTAAGGTTTATCATACTGTATAAAATTCTGAAAAATAAAGTATTGATTTTAAGTTCAATATCATTACAATACGTTGCTTGGTTCCAAAACTATACTAAATAATACGAGGGTCTGTAAATGCACGTTTCTGCCACAAAGTAGCGCTGAGTAGCTGATAGCCAACGTCCAGAATGGTTCGGACTGCAAAGGGTTAAAATATGCATCTTGCAGAACTGTGTTAGTTGTACGTCATGCTGAAAATTTCATCGAAATCGATTGGCGCAGAAGAAACAACGACACGCGTAGAAGAATTTGTGGAGTTTAAACAGAAATTGACCAAGAATCGTGAAAAATTGCTTTAAAAACAAAATTCATTTTCCATATCATTTATTAAATCAATGCAACTAATTGCTCAAGAAAAGTCAAGACGTTTGGTCCAATCTTAAAAAAGTTATTTAGGTTTGAAGAGGTTTTGGGGACGTTCTGAGGAAGTTCCGTAGGTTTTGGGGACGTCCCCGTAACATCTATGCGCTCCCTACATGTCCTCGCTTCGTTCTGAAGACGTCCTATGAAAATCTCATCTGCAAAGTGGAAGATTCTAAGGACGTCTCCTGTCGACATTCTCAAAATGTTTTCTGCACATTTCAAAATTACATCTTCCGTGCGCAGTGCCGAGAATTTCATTGTTTTGCATGTTTTGTGATCACTGTTATGTATTAGACTGTTGCTAGGTCTGCCCTTTAAAGATACAACTACTGGCTACGACATTACTAGATTTTAACGTTTCACGTTTTCAAGATAAAACGCTCGAATGTTTACCAGTAACATTGGAACATATTCAGATACGAAAATCCAATTTGATGAAACTTATGGGAGCTTATAGTTCTTTGAAAAATGTTTGACACGTGTTTTTGTCATCGGCAACCATCCACTTTGAAAGGGTGAAAACAGCCCTCAAAGGGGTTGAAGCATTTTTGAAATAACTCGGGAACCAGATGTCAAAAAATTTGAATTTTTTAAAAATTGTGTGTGTTTTCAATAGGAAACGTAGTCGCGCAAGAAAATTTTAACAAAAGTTTTTCGTTTAAACAATAAAGCTATAAGCTCCCATAAGTTTCATCAGAATCAGATTTTCGCATCTGAATATGTCCCCTTTTAAGCTTACAAATTGAGATTACAAAAATGCATACACAAAGAATTATTCAAGAAATGTGGAATAGTTAATAGAAAATCTAAAAAAGATAGAATACATTTATGATCAATTAAAAAGTAACTTCTCACTATAGAAAATTTTCCTCTACGTCAAGATTTGCATGAATTCAGCCACGTTTGTTATGAAAACAGAGAAGCATCCGGTTTGCGAGGATTACATCGACAATACACGTCGAACTCGCTCCCATCCCTATCACTTGTACGTTGAGTTACAATATCGCGCGGCGAGTATGGCAATTATTTTGTTGATTGACGCGGGAATACAAAACGTCGCAGAGAGGGGAGGAGGGAGCAATTGCGGGACCCTTGGAAGGAATTCCTCGAGTACGCGAGCACAAGGGCGAGGAATAAGGAAGAGCGAACCGCATTCTTGCGTCCGGATTGCGTTTGAAATGAAAGGTACGTATACCCTCTCTCTCTTTCTCTCTCTATGACCGCTCCTATCTCGGCCGAGTTCTTTGTTTTCGCACCGGAGATAATAAATTCGGGTGAACGTTTTCGAGGTACGTGGAAGTTGTCAATTTCACGAATTTATTTCCGACGCTTCGGGAAACGTGTTGGCGTTGAAAATGGTCGAGAGGGAGGACGTCCCGAAGCGAAGGATCACGGTTGTACGGTTTCTGCGCGTGCCGTAAAATTAGGAGCAGTTATCTTTCGGCCGCGGCGTTTCCGGTTTCCCCCGAGTGGCGCCTTAAGGGAGCTCGAAGAGGAGAAAAAGGGCGATGAAACCAGAGCGAGTAGGCGCCACGGTCTCGCAGCCGCAATTTCGGACGAGTGGGCGGCTACGAGGGCGAGGAAAAAGAATAGAAACGAAAGTGGTTGAACGACCCGACGCGCCGAGCAATCGAACGTCTGAACGGACATTTTTATTCTGACCGATGCGTGCCATCTTCGTGGTGCCTTCTTTGGACACACGCGAGAAAGTGTTACATTTCAAACTGACACTCCGCGCTCTCAAATGTTCTCCCAGTGACGCGGGCGATTGGTTCATTCCATTTCGTCTGCCGTTTCTTCCAAAATGTGAAGAATTTATCATTCGGGACAAATTGGGACTTTGAAATTCGGGAGGGACGCTTCTTCTTCTCTAATTTAACGCTCCTACACTTTTTCGTTAATGCGAGTTCTCGAAATTTTGTCCGTTTTCGAAATCTAGTAATTGGTCTGGATTGTAACCTTGTTCCTTTTGCATACTTTCAATTCTACTTTGCATCTAAATCGATAGAATCCTACAAAAACTCACGTTTCTTTATGATAGAATTTTTTAAACAGAACAGAGAACATTGGAATGAAATTTTTGATAACTAAATTATAATTCTTCTTAGAGATATGATGCATATAATTTAACTTTAATAATTTTGGAATGATATTTTTCATAACTAAATTGTAATTTTTCTAAAAGATATGATGCATATAATATAACATTAATAATTTACTGTAATAATTAATAATAGAATTGAGTGTGTTCAAGGCACTATAATGGAGCATCGTGTTTAACACATTGACTGCCAAACGAGCATCCGCAAAAATTGCATAAAGCGGAGCAAATTATAGAGTGAAATAAAAATTGAATGAACGAAATCTATAACACTGAGTAGTTCTCCAACCTTCTTGCATTTCCTGGACCACCGTCAGATTGGATGTAACGAATATATTAACGTGAAAATTCATTTAAAAATCGCACTAATAATTGCGTCACCCTTATGTGGGTGACGTGGCAGCCAAAGTGTTAAGAGGTTAAACAGAATGTTTTCTATCTTTATTTTGGACAGCCACAATGGTGGTCAACTACGTGAGGACAGCTATTAAAACTAATAACTTTTTAAAAAATTAATTGAATAAACAAGTTTACCGCTACGGAAGAAATAATTTGCCGAGAGAAACTCTGTCCATAGAAAAATATTTGTACGTCATGCGATGCAACAAGAGTCAGCCATCGTACCGTTTATGCGTTTTATTATCGTGCAGGGGTATCGTTCGCCAACGGGTTTCTTTTTCCTTCAACTCGCTTAACAAATTATAAATCACTGGAGTAACAACACTCGGTACAAGCACTTCCTCTGACATCTTGATTGCGAACAAACGGAACACAGACGGCGCGGATGCTACGGTACCATCAATCGACCAATGTACTCAACTGTGTAACTCGCCTTTCACATAAAGAACCGGACTACCGTGGGTCTCTCGCAACTTCAATTTCAATTACTCAACATTTAAAGCAACAATTAAAAATCTTTCTGCGGCGTCGAAATCAAGCGGAACGGTTCCTTACGATCTTTACGACTGCGATGCAATCAATTTTTTTCCTCGCGAAGATGTAGGACACTGTCACGTAATGTTATATTTCAAAATTTCGTTTGCTATGCCAGAAGTAATTGTATGTTACCGTGCATTTCGATATGAATCTCCTGAATTAATTGGCGGGCCGAGAATCACAGTTGTGTAAGCCCAAATTCCGTAGATTTGATTTAATACTGTTTTCGGATCTTAAAAAGCATAACTTGTCATACCGGCACGGTGAATTCTCTAAACGACTACTCGAAATTCCATGCATGAAAGTTACGCGCTATAACTCTCGATACATTTTATTTTGTTGTCGTTTCTAGCCGTAATTAGTACTCTATTTTATAGACGATTGTAAAACGTAATAACAATTGTATTAAAAAGTATGTCTATTCTCAAAGAAATTTTTCACGAATAAAATATTAATCTATTGAAATCATTCAATATTTGTTTGCAAAATTTCCTTATTCTTCCGACGGTTTCTCAAATACACATTAAAATTTTATTTGATTATAATTGCGCATCGAGTACACATACAGTGGCACACAAAAGTATTCGAACACTCTTCAAACTTAAATAACTTTTTTAAGATTGCACCGAACGTCTTGACTTTTCTTGAGCAATTAGTTGCATTGATTTAATAAATGAATATGCAAAATGAATTTTGTAAATATTGGAATTGGTATGAATTACATGACCAATAAAAAAAGAATCTTTTAAATATTTTTTATTTGAGCCACGTACTAAAAATTTTAAAGACGCATCTGGTAGGTCTATGATAGTTATACACATGCAGAAAATCGCAATTTTTTCACGATTCTTGGTCAGTTTCTGCTTAAACTCCATAAATTCTTACACCTTTCTACGCGTGTCATTTTTTCCCGCGCCAATCGATTTCGATGAAATTTTCAGCATGTATATAACTAACACAGTTCTGAAAAACGCATATTTTAAATTTTCATTACAAGTTGAAATAAAAATGTTTTAAAAAATGCCTTATCTACTTTCCGACGTAATTTCTACCAATTGGAATTATTTCAAAATTATTTTTGCATATCATTTAGTAAATCAATGCTTCTATTTGCTCCAGAAAAGTCAAGTCGTTTGGCTCAAGTTTGAAAAAGTTATTTAGATTTGAAGAGTGTCCGAATACTTTCGTCAGCCACTGTATATTATATGACATAACAGGAATTTAACTCAATGGGTAAAATACCATTTTAAACCTGCACATTTCCGTTAACTCCTATTTAAAATTATCTATACAATTTATTTATGACAGACATTGATAAAGAAGATATTTCTTCTTATTAATTTTATGTCGATTAAATTCTTCGATAGTTTTCTATGTAGTCAAAGAACAAGAGCGTTTATCGTTCTATTAGCATTTGCATATAAACACTGTCTTCCGAAATATTTGTCTACGGTATATAGCCAGTAAATAAACACTCGAATAATTCTTCCAGCAGCGACATCCAACGTTCCGATAGAATATTTTATGGCGAAGGCAGTATTATACCGTTTATACAGCTGTGTTTTCGAACGCTGACGTGTCATTTGCATATATTGTCAAATATTTTAGCCACGTAAAGATAATCAGCGCAGGCTCGACAAGCTATCTGATACGGAGTGACGAATACCTCAATTGCCGATAATTTCCATCTGAATTTATGCGACATGCGTGCGGTCCGCTTGCATCACCGTTGCGTGTCCTTTTTAGGGGTATCGTTTGCGCGATCGTTTCAGTAGATTACCAGCCCTGTTACCTGCGCGTTACCAATCGTTATCGAACTTCATCGGAATGCATCCGTGGCGCAATTTGTACCGTCCCGACAAAGCTGGCTGCCGTTTTGTAAACGATAAAATCAACGAACGATCGTCTCCGTCTTCCGTGCCACTGGATCCTCCCATTATCGACGATCGCCACATTTTTCGGCAATCCCGATGATCGATCAATTTTTCAATTTGACTACTTTTAACAGTAGGTCACACGACCTCGAACGTCTTCAACTATTCTTGGTGATTTTACAAGCGGAGTGGGTGTTCGTTTCTTCGAATATTTGTCAATGTATTTCAAAAATTACTGCTTCGAAGCTGCACATTTACAAACAGCATTGAGAACTGTGCGAGGAGAGGCTACGGTGAACAGTAAAGTAGACAAAAGACCTTTGTGCAATTTAGCAATTTCATATTTAACACTTTAGCGACCGGAGAGCTATTAGCACTAGAATTACCTTGTAATAAACGCGACTGATGTACATTGTCTTGTTATAATGACGAGACTTCATCCATTCTGATCTTCTGCCATTTTATTGCAATGTCTGATTCGATGAAGATACTTTTATAATTTCTCAAATTGTGAAAGACAAAATTACGAACCAGTCATTTTGAGTAGTCATTTAAGTTGAATGGTTAAGAAACGGTCTCTTACATTGTAATTTCAATTAAAATTATTAGATCACTTTACTGGGGAACACTTTTTGGTTCACAATAAAAATTGCTGTTCGCGTTGAATGATCCTTTAAAAACTGTTCAGTAATAGACCATGGACCTTAAAAAGTTACGACGTAATCAATCGGGAATGGTGACTCAGAAACACCACTAAAAATTGCCACACCATTATGTACAATGATAAATAATTCAACTGCTGTAAATTTAACTACAATAAAAATTTAATTATTGTAAGAACGAGTGATAGTAAATGAACCCATATCCATATAATAAAATAGATCAAGTAGGATGGAAATATTCTAGATCAGTAGGAATGTCTTCGTTTTCGAGTTAAAACATCTTCGAGTGCAAAGGGTTAATATGGGGGCCGAGATAAATCCTTTCTTTCAAGGACTGAAAGAAGCCGAGTAGTAAAGATAAAATAAAAATGTTATCCAGTTTTGTTGTTATGCTTGCCACGAATAACTAAGAAACCGCAGGTAATAGTAATTTTCTGCTTCTGAGAAATCGTAGTTAAATAATTTCTTTAGCTTGCGAAACCTAACCGTGCCGATTTTCTTAACTATTTCTCGAATGGTCTTGCGACCTAAGTGAACAAGATTATTTACGCGGAACTGTCAATGGGAAATATACCACAAGAGGTAAAGTATAATGTGATAATAGATTGTATGTCTATTAGACACAGTGATGCATGCAAAATTCGACGGAACCTTTCCTGGCCGGTAGAACGTCGGTTAATCGGACAAGCGCGATTATAATAGAATCATGTGAAAGGAAGAGAAAAAGAAAGGGATAGAGAAAGAGAGAGTTTCAGCATCTGGCAAGACTTCCTGTCGCACGACGACGCCTATTTACGAAACGCGGCTCTACGAGTTTCACGCGCAAGGATTCCCCTTCGTGGCTCGCCCACCTTCGACTTCCGGTAGATTCGAATAAAAAGCTACGCGTGATTTCGTGTCAAACAGAACCGTAGCACTATCATCTTACCAGTTAGCCTAACCGCCGGGCAAAAAACATGTTCAAATCCAACCCATTTATTAACTGAAAACCCCTAATTACATCGAATTAATCAAAGCCGTTTCTGCGGAATATTTATTTCACGCGAACACTGTTTAACACGCGTTGAAAGAAAGCATCGACTCTTAATTTTATGTACCGAATTGATTCGTTGGTATTGCGAAATATATACAAATTTCTAATCATTTATTACATTTTCACCTGGTATACGCGACAAATACAATATTTCGAGCCCGAGGTGGTGACATAATTTTATTAAATTTAGAGTTTCTGCAACTTCAATGAAACTCTTAGGTATGGTTGAATTTTGTGCAGGGCAGTTTCTCTGTACGTCAGAGAACATTGGAATGAAGTTTTTAATAACTAAATTATAATTCTTCTTAAAGATATAATGCATATACTTTAACTTTAATAATTTTGGAATCAGGTTTTTCATAATTGAATTGTAATTTTTCTAAAAGATATTATGCATATATTTCAATATTAATAATTTACTGTAATAATTAATAATAGAATTGAGTGTGCTCAAACCACTATAATGGCGCATCGTGCTTAACACTTTACCGACCGGCGATTATTTCAAAATTTTCTATGGTTCGTGATCCATTACTGAAAACTTTTTAATAGGTCATTCAACGCTGGCAGCAATTTTTATTGTAAACCAACAAGGCGTCCTCAGTAATGTTATTTAATAATTTCGTTACAAGTTGCAATGTAAAAGCAGTTTTTAATCTTTGCTGTGATACATCAAAATTATTGAAAATCCTATTAGTAGGCTTCCGGTCGGTAAAGTGTTAAGAGGTTAATAAATCACCGAAAATAATGACGTGCAATCTTACGCTTCTTTGTTTGAAATTCAGCACGAGTTTCTTTTCCCGAGACCCGAGTGCACTTAACATGCGATCCAGATGTATTTAATATTCTTGCACATGATGCTTCTCCCGCTAACTACATCACGCTCAGCTATAATTTTCCGGGATCTACAAGTTTTCTCGATAGAGAGAGAAAAAGAAAGAACAAAATCGAATCCAATAGCTGCCATTTAATTGTAGGATATCGAAAAGTGGAACGTCGACGCAGCCCAGCAGGTTCAACACCTCGAACAAGGATGCAGAGCACGATGCATCTCTAATGCAACCCCCCTCGCCCCTCCACACTCGACGCGGAGACACATGTTCGAGGCATATCTCGCGTTAATTGCACTGTAGTCTCTCGGTGCACCTTGATGACACTCGCAAGGTAGTTGTCAGAAACGTGTTTCGCTTCCGGGTTCTAGCATCTCGGTACTCGTGTTGGCTTTTCAGACGATAGCGTCCCCAATTGCAGCTTGATGGACAGAGGATGTTCAACGAGAAAAATCGATGCACACTATCAAGCACGGAGATGATTGCAGCGCCCGTACGCGGTACCATTTAGTTCGAGGATGTTACGCGTAATCCATTATAAAATGCAATATTGACTTTCTTCGAACACTGGGGAAGAAATGATTAACTTTCGAAGCGCGATTTGCGTGAATGAAATTTCGTATGATTGATGGAAATTCGCAGATAAATTATATTTTAAGACAGAACGTGTTTATCGAGCTTCTGCAATCATTGCTCAGCAAGGAAACGGTTTAAACGTCGCCAGCAATGTACTTTCAAATGCAGCTATAAATCATTCGTTACTCGTCGCTTTAACCCTTTGCACTCCAAGCAATTTTAAGTCCTACTCGAGGCATTTTTCTGTCCTAGTAAAATTCCATTGCACCTCATTCTCTTTCGTGCATATCATATTTGTTACTGTTAATCATACGACAGCACATAAATTTTTACTAACTATTTAATTACAAACATTTGTAATGTACAAATTATTTTGAATAATGGTCTGACAATTTTCAGTGTCGTCTCAGAGAAGTCATTAATGGTTAATCCTTCGGTCTAGAGTTCGGTTAACTCTCTTCGAATAATTTTTCTTGATCCTTTCGCCAGTTGATGTTTCGTGCGATGTAGCAACAATAAAAATATGTAAAAATAGTTTTTAGTTTTCGGGAAGAACATTGAAGGTGCAAATTCATATTTAACCTCTTAGGCAGGATGCGCCACTATAGTGGCTTAAGCACTCTCAATTGCATTATTAATTATTAAAGTAACTTATTAGAGTTAAAGTATATGCATCATATCTTTAAGAAAAATGATAATTTAGTTACCAAAAACTTAATTCCAAGGTGCTCTACCGTACAGAGAAACAGTCCGTCTGTCTTTGTCTGCCTGTGTGTCTGTCTTTGTCTGCCTGTGTGTCTGTCTTTGTCTGCCTGTTTGTCTGTCTTTGTCTGTCTGTCTATGTCTGCCTGTCTGACTATGTCTGTTTGTCTGCCTGCCTGCCTGCCTGCCTGCCTGCCTGTCTGTCTGTCTATGCCTTTCTGCCTGTCTTTGTCTGTCCGTCTGTCTGTATGTCTATGTCTACCTGTCCGTCTGTCTATGTATGTCTGTCAGGTTCTAACAGGTTAAGGGAGAATTTGTAAAATTCGTATTCGCTCAAAAGAGGAAAGAAAAAAGTTTACCGAATGATTAAACAATTATTTTTGCAGCAAATTAAGGTGTTGTAGCACCTTTCGATTGTTCGGTGGACTGTCAATAGTTTCAAGGGTCGAAAGAGAAGATGATTAGAAGAGAGAACGACTGAAAATGATCGGACTCCGCGGCAGCGCACCAGTATAAATAGATTCTGCTTATGGTCCCGGATTTCGTCGACTGAATGCGACACTACGATCAGTGACATACACCGGACGAAGCTGTCGACTCGACTGACTTCAAGCACCATGAATCATGCCTATTACTATTTTCCTTTTAAACCATAAATAATAACAAGGCAGCGGCCTCATCATTTCGAGATGCCTCGATTAGTGCGGCTTCCTGCTAGGAAACTAACTGCCTCCAATTTTCCACGAATCCGTGCTCAGACTTCTGGTGGTGTGTTCCTGATTTAGGGTAGCCGCCGGCGGTGACTAGCACGAGGTTGCTTGATCTTTAATTTGTTCACGCAAACAACCGAAAAACAAACATAGTCGGAGTATGCGTCGTTTGTTCTCCAACTCCGAGAGATCTCTAAAACATTCTATCACTTTAGCGTGCATCTTTGTGCGTCCAGTATCTCTGCCATCCAACGAGAACATTTTCATTCGATTTACTCATTTTGAATCATTTATTCTTGTGTTTGTATTATGAGATCAATGTATCTGATGAATTCGAAATCTAAATTGACCTTGTTGAATATTTTAGAGGATTTTTTTAGTGAATTTTCCATGAAGACATTGAAAGAATTTTTACTAGGATCATTTTGATCTTTTAAATAAATTTTGAAGTTATCGAATGGATAAATAAAGGTATTACAAGTTCATGTAAAACTGTAACGTATAATATGAGATTCAGATGCAGTTGCTAAACGTATGCAACCATTTTCCAAGTAAAATAAAATCTATGAATAGTTGATGACAGAACGATACAATTTTCTGCGTTATGGAATCATGTGAAAAATAATCTACAAAACGAAATGTAGGTTCAGCTGACGATAACATGAAACCATTTTCTGTGTAATCTTCAATTCAACCGTGCAAGAATAAATAGAACACTTTAATAAATAATAATATATAATAATATAATATACACTATATTATATTTTATTAAATATTTTATTTTTATTATATATAATAATATAATATATAATAATAATACTAATAATAAAATAATAAATAGAAGATTTTAAATAAAATCCAGGAGTAGTTTGTGAACTATGGTTTCCCTTCAAAACACGTATAAATCTTTCGCCTTTTACTAAAGATTTCCGTGGAGGGGTACAATTGACGAGTCTAATGTGTAATGTAATATGTAAAAATAAATAAAACATGGTACATCGTGTAATTAAATAAAATCCAGCAGTAGTTTATGAAAAAATGAAACAATTTTCGAGGCGATAGAACACCGTCCGCGTTCCACAATCATACGAAAAACGCCTGTAAAGAGATAATACGAGACAGAGGACAAAAACACGAAAGAATTTGCAAAGGTGTTGGCAGAATAAACGAAAAGTACATATCCCAGTTTCGATTTCCTCTGTGTAACCGAATGAACACGGTATCACCGATCCGAGAGATCATGAGGGGAGAATTAATCTCAATCGGAGGAGGCAGATTTAACTCGCGTTAACTCGATCCAGCAGAAATCTGACGGATATAAACGACGCTTTAATAATATCTTCGGCCACGATCGTAGGGAGCCAAGGTGTAGAACGGATGTCGTTCAGCAAATAAATCTCCCCGGTGCGGAACAATGCTCGCTATCTGCGCGGACCGATCAATTTAGAACGGTAATTACGTCCAGGCAGAGTAATTACGGTCTGACGTAACAAAAATATTCATATTGTTCGAAAGGCTGAACGATTAATGGCTCCGCGTGAAACTCGACACGACAGGGTTGTTCCTCGTTCGCGCGTTTCAAACGGTTAACCCCTGTCACGGGACACACGCGGAGATATTACGATTCGGCGCGAGAGACAAGATAAAAATATCATTGTATCCCGTGCCGTTTCGTACACAAAAGCGGAGGTGTGACGGATAAAGATTTAAAAATGAATCGGGACCAATTTCAGACCGGATGCCAGCTACAAGTTCTTTTCCCGATGTCGAGCGCTGACGGCGCATCATGGACTGCGTTCCGGACAATTGATAAATAGCCTAATTTTGTGGGATAAAAATACGAGGGAGAAAGTGACAATCATTTTTACCTGCAGCTAAACCGAGGCTTAAGTAATTACCGAAATCAACTAGATTAACCAATTAACTAGACAGCGCAACGATATCCAAAATGAAAAATGCTCTGCTTCGATTGCAAGATACCGGAGCCAATCAAAATTTAACCCTTCTATTAGCAACTTCAGCATGTCGAATATAGAATACTGTTATCTCTAAATTGTCTTAACTGTTTGCACTACAAGCAATTTTACTTCCAAGATTAACCCCTTGGGTACATTTGACGTCTGAGACACGTCATTCACTTTTTTCCCCTAAGAGCGGATGACGTGTCTAAGACGTCAAACCAAAAATTAAACTTTTAGGTACATTTGACATCTGAGATACGTAATTCACTTGGTTTCCCAAGTTTTTTGTTTTTTTTGTTTTGCAATTCTAATTAGTTGAAGACATCTTAATACTACATATGTCACCAATATTTTAGAAATAAATACATTCTTACGTAAAATGTACTGCCTTTACATACTACTCCAAGCAACCAAAAATTATTTCCGTTCCACATGCAAATATTTTCTCAAATAAATCCGTACCCAAGGGGTTAAGACATTTCTTGATCATAGACTAGTTTCATTTACTTTCGTGCATATAAAGTTAATTACTATTACTCGTACATGCAACAGTTTAATCTTTACTGATGTCTTAAATGCAGAAACAGTGATGTAAAATTTGTTTTACATAAAGTGTGGCAAATTTTGAGCCGCCTCAGTGGAACCATTGGAATTCTAAAGGTTAATGTATCTACTGTTTCTTTCGCTCGCTCAGCTTTGCTATAACTGCGTAAAATTTCCTGTCCAATTATTACATTTAAATAGATACTCTGAACAGAATATTTATATACCCAGTCTGTACATATGAAAACGAAAGTCCGCTTCGAAATTTGTTGGCTTCATGATAATGCACCATCGCACACAGCAAAACCGAACAAAGAAACGATTGAGGTGTTCAATCGGGAAATACTATCGCGTATAACTTACTCACCAGATTTGATATCATTCGATTATTTCAAACGGCGGAGACTTATTTGTACGTCCAATAACTTCGTTTCTTTTGCATACTTTCAATTCCACTTTGCAACTAAATCTTTATTTTGGACAGCCACAATGGCGATCAACTACGTAAGGGCAGCCATTAAAACTAATAACTTTTTAAAAAATTCATTCGAGAAACAAGTTTATGTCCACGGAAGAAATAATTTACCTAGACAAACGCGTGCATAGAAAAATGTTTGAACTTTATGCGATGCAACATGAGTCAACAAGGCATCCTCAATAACGTTATCTAATAATTTCCTTATGAATTACAGTGAAAATGCAATTTTTTAAGCTTCATTTTCTTAGAATGCAATTATTAAAAGTCCTATTAATAGGCTTCCGGTCGATAAAATGTTAAAACGAGTAACTGTAGCTGGTAAGTAACTCAGAGGTCGGATATTGTTTCAGGATCTGCTCGAACGTGGAAAATGTCGAACGGAAAGTTTACTCGAGAAACGAGGAACTGCAAGCGAAGTGTCTAGCAACCGATGAAAATATTCCACGCGAAGTGTAGCCCGTATTTTTCGTGGAAAAAGCAAACCACCATCGGCAGCTCGAAATCATTTCATTCTCGTTCCTCTCGTACCTCTCGCTTTCTTCTTGTTTAAATGCCATGCCATCGTGCGAGCGAGCTCGCGCTCGCGCGGACTATGCAAAATAACACTGCAGACGCGTATGTACGTGCCCGGGGTACGCTCGGGGTTCGAGGATGCTCGGATCGGACCCCCTTTCTGGGTTACTTAAGGGAATGCGAGGCTTCACCGTGACAAGGGTGATCTCCTTGAACCCTGACCTTCTTCGGAGCTTCGAATATCCCGATCAAATCAAATCACCGCTGCCAGATACCGAGACGAGTTTGTCAAAATATTGTACGCTCGATCTATACACTTTAATCAATTCGTTTGTTCGATCGCTTGCTGCGAACGCGACTATTTATCCATGGTGTACGAACCGGAATTCTGGCACCTGGAATTTCAGGTGGGAATCGAGTCAAAACATGATTGGCCACCGATTTTTTCTTTCACTTTTTATCGAAACTGTAATAATGTTTGCATGAAAACATTTTACGGGAACTTTTTCATTGAAGAACACGATAACGTCGAAACTAGTTCAGTGGTATAGTGTTAACACATTGGTAACCGGTGACGAGTTAACTCGTCTTTTCATGCCCAAACGTTGGTGAACGATGACGAGTTAACTCGTCGTTGCACTTGCTTTAACTGTTTCAATTTATGAAATCCAGGGCGATATAGAATATGGCAAAAGCTTTGCGCAATATTTTAAAAGTTATATAAAAAATATGTCCAAAGTTTAATTTCATTTTATTCAGTACAAATAAAATTTATTGGAGTTTATTTAGAATGTTTTATTTTACTTCCATATTCAATTACAAAATAATAGCCGGTGACATGGCATAGTTTCTATGTAAAATTGCCGGTCAGCAAAGTGTTAACATGTCTTTGCAAAGTCTCTTTAAGCTATGATTTAAGAAATTGATCACGATGAGAGAGAGAGAGGTTCTGGTATCCGAAATTGTAACGAGGATGGACCGGTTCGCGATTTTGAAAGTCTTCAAAGAAAGGAAACAACGAATTCAGCGTCTTCTTCAAAGATAAAACAGATGCATAGTAACGTGAGGCGATTCGTCTACAATGATAAGGCAAGCTTTAATAAAATCGATCGATATCATCCCCAATATTAATTAAGGATTATTTTCTAAAAATATGATAGAACCCCTTACGGAGTGTACATACGAAGGGAAAATTTCCGAACGAATCTGACATATTAATGAAATCACTGTGAGTGAAATCAAATGCCTGTGAAATAAATCAATAATTTTTCCACGTGTAATAAAACATATAGACATTATGAACCGTCTCCAAATGAATTGACTAATTTTCTAAGAAGAACCGGTACCTTGTAGAAACACTTCGCGAGCAAGAAACGAGTCAGAAGGAACCTGGAATACCAGTGAAATCGCTATCAGCAAAATTAGATGCGCATAAAATAAGTCAATAATTTTTCCAGGCGTAATAAAACATATGGACGTGATTAACCATCTCTAAATAAATTTTCTAAGGAGAACCGGAACCTCCAAGAAACGAGTCAGAACGAATCTGGAATACGAGCGAAATCACTGGCTTCTCTATAAAGGCTGCTCACGATAACAGTTTTATAACTGGACACCGTTCTCTCTTTCTCCTGGCTTGAAAAACGGCTCCGGCGAAACAGCAAGCATTCACATCGATTCAGCCGAGCGAACGATTAAATTCACCCTTTCGCCGAAACTAATTAAATTAATGATCACTCCACGGAGATAGCGGTCAGTAAATCCTCACTGCGTCTTGATCACCGGCTAATCTGCAAGAGGGCCGCGACTCTTTTTTTTAAATCTCGACCATGCTCCCGCGAACGCGGCGGCGGTTATCTTGTCTCGTGCCGTTAAACGCGTAATATTGCCGTTTCACGCGAAAATCGTTGCCGACGTTTTCCGCGGCCACCATTGCCGTTTAATAGAGTTCACGCCTGCGCCATCCTGTCAGCTGAATTCAAATCTACACGGGACCGGAGCAATCAAAAAGATGCCGCGAAACGATTAACCCTCGCACATTTCGCGATTTCACGCTAGACGTGGCTGGATTCGTTCAGACAATGTTGCATTCAATCTTTCTTTCTTGCTGATACTGGTCGTCGAACGTGAAAAGACGAGAGCACCTCTTCGGTTAACGAAGCGACCGTTTTCTACAGGGTGCTCTGTAAAATTCAAAGTGAAACATGGAAGATTCTCAGGGAGGTTCTAAGCAATACAGTTTGCAGGTTGAATAATAGAGAATAAATGTCGTGAATCCCGATTACTCTTTTTCCGCAATAAATGAGCCGTTTATTTTGAAAGTGGTGCAAGTCCATTTTTTTACAAAATCGAGTCAGCTACCATAAAAGTTACCTTTTTACAAGATCTTTTCATTCTGAGACAACTTGTTACTAATATATTTAAAATCATTAAGATTTTGTAACACGAAAATTTGCTAGTTAATAAAGCGATGAAAAAGTTTATTTTGAAAGTGGCATAAGTCCCATTGTGAGAGTTTCAAATAGATATGGAAAATAATTATGCAATAAAATTTTATGAGATCCCAGCTTTATGTTTAATTATCAAAGTAACAGTTGAATTATCAATGTGCAATGACTCTGTTTTAAACAATGGAACAGTGCCTGTCCACAGAACATGTGATTTTCAGAAGGCTAAAAAATACTGACGGTGAAAGAGTAAATTGGTTTAAAGTATGTTCGATGAGATTTTTGAGAAGCGATTCATATAAATTATTCTATGAAACGACAATGAACGAGGATGCACCATTCAAAACATTGGATTTACTACCGTAACAGGGAAGACCGAAAAACTTTAATAGTATCCAATTGGCATCACTATACAAAAAACCGAGACCACTCATAAACCTAAAATATAAGGACTTAATGGATTTATTACATTATATACCACTTGCACACCACAGTTATTTTAAATCTCTCCCGCGTACACAAACTGGAGAAGACTAAATAATAATTAATAAAACTACATTAATTTTAATGTAAAAATTATTTAACGAAGAATGAAAGTTGAATATTTTTTTGATTTTATAACATAAAAATGTATACATTTATTTTAATTTCAAGGGAAATTTACTTTTCCTATGGAGTTGTGTTCTCTTAAGAATTGAAAACGTCGTTTCATTGATTTTGAAAATGCCGTAAGTCCATTCATAGCCATCAAAAACATATTATTTCTTCAATAATGTCAATTATGCTAATTGGGATGATAAATTTGACACCTTTCGAAACCCCAAAACATTATTCTATTATGTTATCTGTTACCCATATTTTTAAATTTAATCCAACGCAAACCCTTCAATATCTCGATTCGAGCATAAATGGACTTAAGCCATTTTCAAAATAAACGGCTCAATTTACAGATTTACGAGTTAAGTTGCTGTAGCTATCAAACAATTAGATTAATACAAAAACATTCTTGATTATTCAATGTTAATCTTTGAAGAATTAATTTACATATACGAGAGTGATACTCTGTTTGAAAATTTACAGATTTACCACTTAAGTTGTTACAGCTATCAAATAATTAGATTAATACAATAACATTCTTGATTATTCAATTATAATGTTTGAAAGAGCGATCGATCTACGAGACAGTGATTATCCTTCGCACCAGAGTAAAGAAAGAACAAGAAGTTCTCATAAAATGACAACTGTAGTAGTAAGACAACATTGACATATAGTATGCAATAAAATTATTTTCTTTTCCAGCACCTGTCAAAAAGATATTTAAGTCTCAATTTCAGCTGTCCCAGTTCTACTTAGAGTGAGCAGTACAATTCAATCGTGTTGAATAGATTCAATGTTGATTAAATTCGTGAAATACATGAGCAAACAATTGTTTTTATAGAATCGTTGCAATCGCCATTGAATATATTATTGGACTTAAGCCACTTTCAAAATAAACGGCTCAAATGGCGATAGAATTCGGTCAACGTTCTTCTCTAAGGCGATGCAAGTACACAACAAAATAAATTTCCTCTTGACCTATTATATAAGGAAAAGCTGACGGAAACCGGTTGACAAGTTACGATCTTGTCAGTTTGTAAGAAAATTAATTTCCGCAGCCGTAATTCGAAAGAGAAACGATTCCTTCGATTTTGAATTACGCCGATCGTAAGATCGACAGATATTTCACATTCTACGAATGTATAGCGTATCGAGGAACTCGCGAACGGTACCAACCGGCAACAACTAATAATTTTTCGCGAGACATACGGCCGTAGCGTTGTTTTATCCATCGGATCGACCGGGCATTAATATCGGGCGTAAAAGAAAAACGATCGGTCCGATTAGAGAAGCAGGAAGCGATACATGGGCGGGCCGTCGAGTGCCGGCTTCGATCGTTGGATCGTTGGATCTTGGTATCTCGAAGATCCGATCGGCGCGCGGCCGGCGAACGCGCCGCGTGTACGATCGATCGATCGATCGGACCGATCGATCGCGTTCGAGCAACCCTCGGTGAATGTTAATTATCGCATGATATTCTTATTTATCGTTTCTATAACGCCCGACAGTTAACCGTCTACGTCTAAGTTATTAAAAGCGCCACTTTCGAACACGTTTTTCGCAAAAAGGCATACGAAAAACCGGTGGCCAAGCACGTTTTTCCAAGATCGGGGCACGATTCGTTCATGAAACCGATCGGTCATTCATTTAATCCTTTCCCAACGATGTCCACGGATCATGCTTACTGTAAGAAATGGTTAGGAGGTTGTTCTACCGACACAGACTATTAACGCGTCGGCTACCATTATTTGTTTCGACGTATGCCTCCATTAATAATACTTTGAATACGAGTATTGACGTATTCACGACATGGGATGAATGCTTTCAGTTCCTAAAGACGCAAACGTATCTTTCAATCGTTCGAATGACAACGGTTTAATCTATATTCTTAATTTTTTCAATTATTTAACTCACGGATGTATTACGTATGCATATTTAAAAAAAATATCCTTACTCGCAAGGGGGCAAAATGTTGCATCAAATATAACGTATTCGTTTTATGAAATGTTAAAATAATTTTGTAGAAGAAAGCCATTGACAGCACCCGAATACGAAGCTGCGTATAACAACTTTAAATAAAGTTTATAAATCTAATTTGGCTTTCTTTTAAAAAGTGAACTGTGAAATTGTGGGCTGTATATATTTTAACGTCACGTTTGAAAGTTTCTGAGATGGTATCGAAGGATCCACGGAATAATGAGAATTCTACGCGATGAAACTAAGTGTAAAAATATATTAGTTTCTTGTATTTTAATATTCTCCGTTTCGTCGATTCATTTTCATCGCGGTGAAATATTTCAACCCTTGGCACTCCAATGGCTCTTCTGAGACGGTACTGATACTTCTCAGACTATTATTAAAAAACAATTTGAACATTACAAATGTTTGTAACTAAGAAGTTGGTAAAAATTGAAGTATTGCCGTACGATTAACAGTATCAAATTTGATATGCACGAAAGGAAATGAATCACGTGCAATGGAATTATTCTAGGACAGAAAGACATCTCGAGTTAGGAATTAAAATCGCTTAGAGTGCAAAGGGTTAAATATAATTCAACAAAAAATTCAAATATATCATTTGCGGAATTATTTTGTATGAAAATTAAGTATTTTGTATGAATTGTAGAACAACCACTATTTAGAATAGCATTTCGTATGAATTTTAACAGTTTTGACAACGACCTAAAGCTAGAACTATTCGAAGTTTTCTGATGAAAATATTTTTATAATTTCAGGGATTGCGAAAGAGAAAATTAGAGACCCGTCGTTTTGACTAACCCGGTAGTTCTAGTTAACCCCTTGCCCTACAACGAGTCAGACTCGTGATCAAGATTTCGAACCGTATCTTCTAAACATGCATTTCCTTAATTTTCGATAACCGGAAATAGCAGTTTATTTAATTATTGATCGTATACAGTCATTGGAGAATAGCTCTGCACGCAGGAACTACAAATTAGTCTTTTCTTTTTGTCGTTCTGCGGAGGAACTTGTTTTCACTGTTATTGTGAAATAAGTCGTAAGCCAAGCGGTTAACCCTTAACACTCCAATGGCTCCTCTGAAGAGACACTAAAAATTGCCATACTACTATTCGAAACAACTATTACCCGACCATAATTGCATTTAATGAATCGTTAAAAATTGAACTGTTGTGCGTGCGAATAACAGTAATAAATTTAATATGCAAGATAGAAAATGAACCATGTACAATATAATTATTCTACGTAAAAGAAATGACTCGATTTTGGAATTAAAATTGCTCGGAGCGCAAAGGGTTAATTCTAGTGTTGTATCTAGTAGTGTAAAGCAGTGGTTGAAATATGTTTTCTATAAAACTGATAAAATTTCCCTTAACCGCAGGTCGAGCGACCCAATCCTCCCTGCAATGACAAAATCCCACAGCGAGCGCGATCTAGTCGGTGTCCAAGACACTGACGTACCTATCCCGCAAGATCCAGCTCCATTTTTGTTCGGCGAATGCGTCCGATTCGGAGCGCGGTGTTTTAAAATATTGTTGAAAATTCCGGCGAACCCCGCAGGCTCTCGTAAAATGCTCGTCTACTCCAAGAATATTAAGTGTCAGGACATTCCGCACCTCCCAGCACTTTGCTTTATATTTAGCGGCGACCGCAACGAATCAGCATAGAGTGCATCACGGTGGACGCACCCTCCGCGCGACTCCACCACTGTCAAAGGCATTCCCCGAGGTTATCGATTCCTCTCCGTGGAAATAATCGACAGCTCGTGGGGAAACAAAGAACGTATAGCATCGGTTGCTGCTCGATGCACACACGCAACTGGTTGCAGAAAAATTTCACTCGGATTCTTTCCATTCTGCGCGGACACGAATTCTTTTCAATTTTTTTTTTCTGAGCTAGAAATTCCGCGAATGAATGATTACAGAAAATCATTCACCGTTACCATCGAGACCTTACATGTCACACGTCGGTTGCACGTGTTTCACATTATGTTTTTGTCAAACTCGAAGTTCAATTTTTACTGAAATTCTTCGTACCAGTTGTAGACGACTTTGTTGTTAGCAGTCGCCTTGGAAATTCGTTGAAAAATAATTACAAAATGTAACAGCTAATTATTACCATTTTCTAACACCTAGAATGCTACGTCAGTCGTACAAGCTTGACATTATTTTCTTATCAAACACGAAAATCAATTTCTAATCGATTCCTTGCACCAGCTATAGACAAGATGCCTAGAGTAACCAGACTAGTTGCAGGCTGTACATTTTTTTATATCGTGGCTAAAACCGTAATTATAAAATATTTGCTGTTATAAAACCGACTATCCGGTCAGTCATATATATGCTTAACACATTGTTGACCGATGACCAGTTAACTCGCCATTGCACTTGCATTATCTATTTAAATTTATGAAACCCAGAGCGACATAGAATATTGCAAAAGCTTTGCGCAATATTTTAAAAGTTACATAAAAAATATGTCCAAAGTTTAATTTCATGTCATTCAGTATAAATAAAATTTATTGGAGTTTATTTAGAACGTTTTACTTCACTTCCATATTCATTTTTCATTTCTGTGTAAAATTGTCGGTCAGCAAAGTGTCAACACACTTTTTTCTTGATTAAACTACGAAATCAATTTTTGATTACATTTATATTAATAGCATCGGCCGGTTAGCTATCTGTTGAAACACAGTGCAACCGCCCCCGCAGGCACGGGTAGTCGGAGCCAGAGGATCTGCGAATCGAAAGAAGGAAAAGAGAAAAAGACTGACCGTGTTTCATGCTCTGTCGAAATCCTCGGGCGGCGTGCGCGACGTCCAGGTTCCAAAGAGCCAACAGGAGGACGAGGAGGCGTCGAGACGTGAAAAGACGTCGTTGCGTTCGACCGGCCATGATTCACAGAAATATCCGCGATTTGTGATATCGGGCTCGGGGGAAACAAAGGCAACCATTCACGCACACGCGAACCATATATCGACGGGAGAGCGAAATCCTCGCCTAGTCTTCGAGCCGGGACTATCGTCGCTGACCCAGCCGAGTCGTTGTTTGTTAGATCCCCTCGGATCCGCTCGCACTTTTACCCGCGCTCCTTCTCCATCCGCGATCATTTCACGTGTTGATCATCGACGATCGTTCGAACCGTTCGAGCCGGTCCCATTCTCGCGCCAAAAATCCCCGATCGATGTATCACCGAAGAGTCGCCGCACACAAGCACTCGCGATCGATCCACAATTTACTCGATCGTTAACCAAACGATTCTTTACCTTTGGAAGCAAGCAGAACAAACGATGTCATTGCGCGTCAATCGGAACTATGAAACGTTCACCATACCCAAATATTTTCGGTCAGTTCATTTGTACGGTAGACGATGAAATTGTTAGAGATTACTTTTCAGATGGAAAGCTACACCGAATTGTTATCGTTACGGGTTCTACGCATTTCAGAGGGAAGTGGAAAGTTAATACTTGAACTACCGAACAATAAATCCAATGATATACATTGCTTTGTAATAGTAACGTCACTGGTTCTATTAAAACTTCATACAATTTTTATTGTAACGTGTACGTCATTAAAGAAGCGCATCCAAAAATTTCTTATAAAAACAATAAAAAAATTTTTATAACTTCAATAATTGCGGAAGGAAAAACTTGGGGCCATTCAAAATAATTTTGGTAGATCTACTGTTAATAGTTTATATAATAATGAATAATACTGGAACTATCGAATAATAAATCCAACGATATACGTTGCTTTGTAATAATAACGAGACTGCTTCTATTAAAACTTCATACAATTCTTATTGTAACGTGTATGTCATTAAAGAAGCACCTCCGAAAATTTCTGATGAAAACATTTTGTAACTTCAACAATTGGAAAGAAAAAACTAGGGACCAGTCAAAATGACTTTGGTAATTCCAGTATTAATACTTTATCTACCTATCTGCTAAGAATCTTCAACGCTCTTCTTTCAATAACAATAACAAAGGTTCAAATCTTCAAGGACAAATCGTTGACCAACCGGTAGATTAACCGTCAACGGGGTACTTTCTGAATTGTAAACACCCGCGAAAGCGTAACGCAGAAGTAAAATGGTACCAAGCAAAAAAATTCGATCGCCATCGATACAAATACAATCTACTTTATGTGAACAGAATAATTATGTGAAATAATGTAATACGTTCAACAGATTGAAACTTTCGAAATTACCATAAGACTGTTACCCACGTGACCGAACGAGGGTTGAAGCTCCAAATGCTATTATTTGAAACAATAAATCGAACGAGACCGGCGCCTTCGTCCCTTATCAGACAGCGAACGCTATCGGGGACGCAGATCGAATTTTGTCCACGTGTTTGTTCACTTGTTGCTCGCGCGGCGACGGCGATTTTAGGCGTGCCGGTGTTTTGGAAATCGTTCACCGGTGAACGGAGACGTGTCCGTCGCGTGATCTCGGTTTCGTTCTTTTCGATCTTCTTCTTTTTTTTATCTCGGAGTCCGTTTCGCACAAACACATTCGTAAATTACACAACCGAGAGGGAACAGGTCCCGAGACGCGACCGTGGCGAGACCGAACCGTTCCGAAAGGAAATCGGGACACACAACGGGAAACACGAACGGTTTGAGCGCCGCAAGCGAACTGAACCGAAGTGTCGAGCTACCACCGGGTACGGCTCTTTGTCCACCCCACCTCGAACCCCGAAGCGCTCTCTGTTGTGCCACCCTCGCACCACCCCCGCAGTTTTGACAGGTAGAACGACTACCTGATATACGCTGTACGAGCCCCCCACCCCCCTCCCTTTTTCGCAAATGAAACGGCACTTTCCTTCGCGAAAATACGGTTTATACATAATAATACGGTAATTCATCTTTATTTAATGAGAACTGGATTTTCACATGTGTATAATAGACTTCTCCAAATTTGTTTTCAAGATTAAAGTTTCAAAATAATATCAGCATTGTAACTTAAAATCAAATTAACTTTAAATCAAACATTAGTTCATCATTTTCTCAAATTAATTGGGTTAGATTAATTTTAAACATGAATTTATAAGATTAAAGAATTAATTTTGGCAAGAAACATTCGCATATTATGATTAAAGCAGACTTAATATGAAAAATTTAATTTTCAAAGAGTGTTCCATTCCATTTAAAAATTGCTACGGATCAAAACAAAATGAATTTTAATTTGTTGGGCAATAATTTCCACCCTCGCACCACCCCCGCAGTTTCGACAGGTAGTACGACTACCTGACGTAAGCTGCACGAGCCCCTCACTCCCCTATCTGTTTCGCAAAGGAAACGGTACTTTCCTTGAAAATACGGTTAACAAATTGCGAAAGGGTCACGAGATATCTCGTTTTCATGTTTTTTCGTGTAAATCGATGACTGTTTTACGGCCGTGGCGCGACTTTAAAGTTGCACGTCGTCAAAATCGCGAAAATGGGCAAAACTACCTTGCTATTATGATTTATTCTGAATTCCCCTAAAGAGCTAGCCTATTAGCCGAGTGCTTGTCTTTTTAAGGAAGGATGAACGCAGGTTTTAGCGTTGGAATGGTGTCGATAGCGTTGATATTCTCGCCGTGGCAGCTCCGCGAAAATTGGCAATTTTTGAAGGGGAACCCCTGAAGGGGGTCCAAAAAATGGGGTAAAACGGCTATGTCGCCGATTCGTTTGTAACTTTTTTTACCGGTACCTAGAGACGTAGGCAGTGTACATGCCAAATTCCAGGTCGATAGGATTAGAATTACGGCCGTGGCGCGACTTTAAAGTTTCACGTCGTCAAAATCGCGAAAATGGCAAAATTACCTTGTTATTATGATTTATTCTGAATTCCCCTAAAGAGCTAGCCTATTGGCCGAGTACTTGTCTTTTTAAGGAAGGATAAACGCAAGTTTTAGCATTGGAATGGTGTCGATAGCGTTGATATTCTCGTCGTGGCAGCTCCGCGAAGATTGGCAATTTTTGAAGGGGAACATCTGAAGGGGGTCCAAAAATGGGGAAGAGCGGCTATGTCGCCGATTCGTTTGTAACTTTTTTTACCGGTACCTAGAGGCGTAGGCAGTGTACATGCCAAATTCCACGTCGATAGGATTAGAATTACGGCCGTGGCGCGACTTTAAAGTTTCGCGTCGTCAAAATCGCGAAAATGGCAAAATTACCTTGTTATTATGATTTATTCTGAATTCCCCTAAAGTGCTGGTTGCAAGAGTTATAAACGAATCGGCGACATAGCCGTTTCTCCTCATTTTTTGGGCCCCCTTCAGGGGTTCCCCTTAAAAAATTGCCAATTTTCGCGGAACTGCCACGGCGAGAATATCAACGCTATCGACACCATTTCAACGAAAAACCTGCGTTCATCCTTCCTTAAAAAGACAAGCACTCGGCCCATAGGCTAAAATAAAAAGGATGTAAATTTGTTGAAAGAACGCTGCTACTAGACTACCATAAATTGTTCTATCTCCCGAAGAACTGAGGCAGGTATAAATTTCATTAATTAGGTATCAATCTTGACCGTTCAGGATTTATGGGAAGGATGTTTGGGATAATGAAAACAGTCGCCTGATTAATATAGGCTATCCCATATTTCAGGTAAAATGTAACAAGTATTCTAAAGATTAATGGAAATTTTTATAATTAGCTTGCAGCCGTATCCGTTTAAAAATATTTATAATAACAAATTATTCTAATAATTATTCTATTAATTCTATTATTCTATTAATTATTCTAATACTATCGAAGAACGATTTAAATTATAATTATTACTCGACTGTAATAATTTTATTACCGTCTTCAACAAATAAGTTACTGGTACTTAATTCTATAATAGTATATTCGAACATATAACTTTTCCGAAAAACAATGATGAAATAACTTAACGAATATAAAATATTCTGAGGTTATACGAACATTCAAAATAAGAAGTTCTGCAACCATATAATAGAAACAAGTCAGCGAAAATTGTAAACTGACGTATATCGTATAAGAGTAGATCCCGTGTGATAGAACAACTCTAAAATAGTAAAACTTACGTATCTCAGAAGTTGATGGATGAATTAAATGGATGGATGTTCTCATATTCTCAAACTTCGATAATTATGGTTACCGGTAGTTTTTGCTGTAAGTAGGATTCATGGCGAACGTAGAAACACTATCGTCATCTAGTAGTGAAATGATCGAACTAAAACTCCTTTTAGAATCTTGAAATATTGTCATTCTATTCGGTGAAAAAATGTACAAACTTGTGGGCAACGTTACTGACAATCGATATTCTTCTTGAGAAACGATTGCAGCGTCGTTTAATACTAAACTTTAAAGCACATTCATGGTATAGAAGACTTTTAGTGAAAACGAGGTATAGACATAGACAAGGTATAAGAATTCTCTGAAGAGTTTTAGAGTCCGTTACCACTTCTTTAAATCGAGCAGAATTAACATAAAATATCTAAAAGTAATGTAATTTGTTCTCCATTATTTATAATGTATACTAACCTGAGATTTTTAATTTTATCTGAAAGGAAGCCCCTCGGGTGTGTGATAATAAAGTACATTGTATGATTAGTCTATTCTATACTTCGTCTGTGTTTGTAGGTAAATCGTTCTTCACTACAAAATTAGTTTCTAGTCGCTTGATGGCAGTACCATACCAAAGACTATAAAGCGCAGGTATGATTACTTTCTCTTTCACAGTGTTCATGACAAACTTATTTACTAATGGCGGCTGAACGGTGGTTGAATTTAATTCAATGTGCTCAAAAAACAGCAATTATTCAAGATGGTAAGATTATTTGTAATCTTAATTGATTGCATCTTATTACATGTTTTTCTAAATTTTTTTTTAAATATTATCCTGGACAATTGTGTCATTACATACACCTCTTCAATGTTTGATCAATAACTGTCAATCTAAAAGAATTTGCACGTTTATAATATTAGCGTACCGGTACCGATGAAATCATTTATTTTGGAATATTTATGACATGTTTACATTCATTTTGCAAATTATTTAACCTTTTTCTTTCATTTTATTTTGTTTGCTTAAAAGAAAGTAATCGAATCATATAAGTATACTTAATGTATAATAAATTATTAAAATGAATTCTAATTTTAGGGAAAAGGAAGATTCATTTTTTATTCGACGATGGGAGAGAAATGGTTGAAGAATATCACGTGGAAACGAATGTAGTAGTGCGAAGAGCATGGAAAGAAAAAGGTAACTTTGGTCAGAACGTAGGTTGGAATGTAGAAGTTGGAGATCCTGAACCCAGGCAGAATAATATTGATGTCTGTGGTATACAGGAAAGTTCAAATGCTGTACGTGAAAATTATGTTACAAATTTTAAATGTGTATTCATATAAGTATATTAAAATTATAGCTTGTGTCTATTAAAAATGTATGTGTGTTTTTAGCCATTTATTTCTAGAAGAATAACAAAGACTTCGCTTGAGTGGCGAATAAGGAATTTACCATATCCACTGAGTGTGTATTCAGTAACGGCAGAAGATGATGGAACGATGACAGTTCGCACTAGTAATAAAAAATACTTTAAAAAAATAATAGTTCCAGATTTGGAACGCATTGGATTGAAGCCAGAACAGGACAGAATATCCTATACGCATCAATATAACACATTAATTATTACGGTATGAAAACTATTTTTCATCACTTTGATACATACGTACAAATCTTATAATTCTTTAATTCTTAGTATAAGAAACCACCTGCCCTCTTGGACATAGAAAAAAAGGTATTGAACGAGAGTTTGAAAGTGAAAACAAGTAAGGACGACGCTGTACAGTGTCCAACAAGCTAATAAAAGTCGTAAATTTTCATAATTTTTTTGTTTCTCACCAATACCAAAGCTGTATTTGTACAAGTCTTTATTTTTCAAAAAATGGACTTTTACATGTGTATAATAGACTTCTCCAAATTTGTTTTCAAGATTAAAGTTTCAAAATAAAATCAGCATTGTAACTTAAAATCAAATTAACTTTAAATCAAACTTTAGTTCATCATTTGCTCAAATTAATTGAGTTAGATTAATTTTAAACATGAATTTATAAGATTAACCACTTCGCGACCACAGACGAGTTATCTCGCGACGAAATACCGTGCGTACGACAACCACAGACGAGTTATTTCGCGACGCAATTTCGCTTCCCCTGTGCCACAGACGAGTTATCTCGCGACCAAGCTTCGTTCGTATATCGCCACCGATGAGCTATTGGGATGATTATTGGTACGAGAGTTTTAATTTGAAAATATTTTTTTTAAGAATAATGTTTATTTGTCTTTTATATGAAATATTTGGAAGCATGGATCTACACATAGTGCTACATTACTATGCTACTATACGTTGGTGGCGATATACGAACGAAGCCTGGTCGCGAGATAACTCGTCTGTGGCACAGGGGAAGCGAAATTGCGTCGCGAGATAACTCGTCTGTGGCACAGCGGAAGCGAAATTGCGTCGCGAGATAACTCGTCCGTGGTTGCGAAGTGGTTAAAGAATTAATTTTGGCACGAAACATTCGCACAGATATTATGATTAAAGCAGACTTAATGTGAAAAATTTAATTTTCAAAAAGTGTTCCATTCCATTTAAAAATTGCTATGGATCAAAACAAAGTAACTTTTAATTTGTTGATGGTTGTGAAGTTGAATTGCACTGACATCTACTGTCTCCAGTGTGACCAGAGTTTATCCCTATGGTAAAGTGCTGACATAAGGTGTACATGATGTCATGCAACGTACGATTTGTTGCACACCATGCGACGGATTATGGTACTTATTCGATAACGTCATTAAAGGTGGTCACGCTGTAATCACGTGAATGGTCACTAGCATGTCTAATTAGTATGATTTTCAACAAATAGGTGGCATGGATATAATCTTCTGTGATAAGACACACAATATTCTGAAACAGTAAAATCGTAGCCAAAACCTTAAAACATTCATTGATTTAATTAGGAATCTGTATTTCAGGATTTTTAGGGTATTTGATTACGAAACTGAACTTAACATTTCTTAAAAATAAAACGACACTTAAATTGCTAAATATGCTGGCGACATCTTCCTCGGAAATACGTAACTATTATAGCGACATCTACCTAATAAAAAATAACCATTATTTCTCCCTTCCACCATTCTCTATTACAACGTCATAGTCTGCAACACGTTATCTGCTCTGTACTCGGCCATATTTCCCTTGCTGTCTGGTTATCGTAACTGTTTCCCTGCTGGGCATATCTGCTGTGTTAGTAGTTTGTAATTTGGTGTTACGTTTTTCATTTGTATATTAAGTAAATAAATTGCAAACATGTCAAGAATACCAAAAGGGTACGTAATCTTTTTTTTATATTACACAATTCTAACAAGTTTCCGCGAACATTTAAACTAGCTTGTTTATGGATCTAAATCTAAAGTCACGTTGTAAAGAGGTTATGTCACATTGCCGTTTCTTGTTTTCGATTCTTCGTTTTTGAAACGAAATTGCATACTTCTTCTTCGGTATTCTTAAATGTCCCAACAAGTATAATTAATGGATTCTGCATTCTACTTAAAGATTATTTAATATAAATGTTAAATGTTTTTATACATTTAAGTGGTTATTGATTTCGATATCCTATCATGTTGCGCATGCGTGAGTAAACGTAACATTTTTTTCGAACATTTCATCAAACACGCGTTTCTGATATTTAAAATTTTTAATATTTAGTATCGCTTAGTGTACCTAAGTCGATTATCCTTCAATGACAAACGCGTTAGATTATCTGATCCTCGAAACTTACACTTTAAGTATTCTCTACATAAAAAAACCGTAGGTAGCATGGTTTGTATAATACCCGTATCTGTGGTTATAAGGGAAATAACATAAGTTTTTATTTCAACAATATACAAAAATTAGTAGTATAATTTGTCATCGGTACTGGACGAAGTACAATGTAACCTTATGTCTTATCTGACTATACATCGATTTTTCTATTAATTCAATGATCGTAAACGATAAAACAAGACGAATAGAACAAAACACAAATCTTCTTGGCTTTATACGCAGAAAATATAATTCTTTCTATATTTAAGAAAAATTGTTTTTATGCAATTTTTAAAAATACATAAACCATCTTGTAGGTTTCAATTGTGAATTAATTGCCGCGGATAATATAATATGTCTATAACTTTAGATATATCTCCAGTATCAATTGAACTACGCATTCATGGTTTTTTTTTAAAATGACTTTATTTCTAATGTATGCCTAACGTTAATTACTTTTTAGAACGCGAAGTAGTTTTCCTCGCAATGTTTCTGTTTAGAATATCAATTCTTTTAGTTTTCCTCTACAATAATACGAAATTCGTATAGAAATGCTTAAGAATATGTCATAATTAAAATTCAGTTAAAAGACACAAAAATCAGCCATTGTGGTGAAAATTTATAGGAATAAAATACCGACACCTCTAGAAGTCATAGTATCGTTGCGCACTCTACAATTTAGAGCGAAGAATTTGGGAACTATGTGGAACCGGATGATCATGAATTGGTCAGGTAGTAAACCTAGGGGGATAAAAAATTTGTAAAATTATACCTGCGATATTATCACCGCGTTATCACTAGTCTATTAGTTTAAAGGTATTTATGCGAATGATTGGCTCCGTTCTGAATCACATTGAAATTATATTTATGCTAACTTTTGGTTTTAATTTTCACCTTCGAGCGTTGTGGTACAATTCCAGTAGGTAATGTAGGAAGTGATACAAAAATGGTAATTGAAAATATGATACATTCGATGATCGATCGAACGCTATATTCCGTTTATAATATCTACTTTAACAAATTTTCATTATACCCTGTATAAAAACGTATATTTACTGTATACGTCGTTTGTTTTTGACATTAAAAAATTGTTTTTTCATTCAAATCACGTTCTACTACTATACCTCTCTAATAATAAATTCCTGTTCGAATAAATATGTAGGACTACTGTTCGTAAATTGATTTTTCGAAACAGTAGTCGCATGATCATTAAGTATGCCTCGTAGCGGAGAGGTACTCTATTTTCCAATGTTGGAATCTTTTTCAGAATTGTTTGGACATAGTCGGGAGTTCTTTTAGCGAATTCTTCTCATGCACACATCCTTCTTTTTTCTTCTTTTATTTTTTCTTTTTTTTTTTTGTTACACTCTGTGTTCACCTGTTGCATCTACCCGGTTGATACCGAGACAAGTTGCATCGTTAAAATGGTTAAGGGTCGCAACGAAATCATAAGGCAAAGTTTAAGGGATTGAATTGGTCTTCGGAAAATAGTTTCTCCTTTGCATCAGCACAATTCACCTTCTTCTCTAACACAAGGTTTTCAGGTTTCTATTAACATTCGTCTACGGTTATTACGAGATTACCATAGATGTATCTATGAGGAGTCACTCAACAATTTTGTTTCGTCTTTATACATTATTAATGAATTGCTAAAAAAAATATGAACGATACTACTTTTATTACTTTTATAAAGGAAAATTGAAGAATCACCGTTGAAGCTCCGTAAACTTAGCGTTAATGTATAAGATTCGTCGGTCAAGTAAAAGCTATAAGATAAACAGTGGTCCCTCGTTTCTGTCAATTATTCAACAATTTATTCAGCAGCTGTAATATAGAATCGAACGTTACTAAATTCGTCTGAAATTAATTTTAAACACCGAAAACACGCTTCAACGAAGTTTTTGAAGTTTTGCCTTTGATTCTGACATGATTCGTTCACCTTCCGCGGTGAATGCACGAGCGAGTTGCAACACGATACTTTTCAGATCGATGCTGTTTTTGGTCCTCCAGCGAGAAAGAAAAGCTTGTATCTTTCAATCGCTAATTTCGTCCGCCGTTGCCTTAACGGCTTGATTCTTAATTTTGTTATTCCGAACGATGTAGCTTGTCCAAGTCAAATAGAACAACCTGTTTACGTATGTAGTCGTGTTTTATGTCGTAGGTGGTTGCAATACGAACCTTTTGGCACGGTGATAGAAGGTACAAAAATTCTACCGTTCAAAGTACCACTGCGAGAGGTGAGTACTGTTTACAAATCAATCAACTATTAATTATTCACTATTCGTCACCTATGATTAACAAAAGAACCGAAGGTTTTTATACGCGATGCATTCGCAATTCTAATTCCCTGTAGCCACTGTTCTCTACTATAAGGTCACTGTTTTCGGAGTCGATTTACTGTTCTTCTGTTTCTTTCGTCTTTCTGTTGCCCCCCCCCCTCTCTCGCCCCCTCTCACTCTCTCTCTTTCTCTTGTAGTAAATCAATGATCCTCTTCGCGGGGGTCATGGCGGCTTTGAAATCGAGATAAGATCACATCGAATTCCAGAAATAGAGGGTACAGTGTCGGCATCCATACGTACCGGTTAGGTATGCGCTCACACATTGTTAGGGCACATGATGCAGACCACCGTGAAAACAGTGCGAACCAGTGGTATGGAACGAATTTTTACATCGCCAATTGGCTGAAAATTGGTTCGCAAATCTCTAAATTGCATCTACCGGTACAATACTTAATCTTCCTATTCTCGCTTACTTTACGCTAACGTATTTCGAGGTGGCTAGAAAACTACCATTGCAATATTCTTTTGTGCATTTATGCTGTCTCGCTGTACCACGGGTCTTGGAGAATCGAGCGCGTCCGTTGCAACAAACTGCTGAAACTTATTGTAGAATTATCTTTCGTGGTTTTGTAAAAGAGAAATCGCGAAAAAGATTTTTCAATGTTTCGGTTACCATTTTTTTTTTTATAGAGAAGAGCCGTTTATTTTGAAAGTGGTGTAAGTCCATTAAAAAAAAAATTGAATCAATTACAATCATAGTTACATTTTTACAAGATCTTTCATTCTGAGACAACTTGCTACTAATATATTTAAAATCATTAAGATCTTATAACATGAAAATTTGCTGGTTAATAAAGCGATGAAAAGATTTATTTTGGAAATGGCGCAAGTCCCATTGTGAAAGTTTCAAATGGATATGGAAAATAATTATGCAATAAAATTTTATGAGATCCCAGCTTTATGTTTAATTATCAAAGTAACAGTTGAATTATCAATGTGCAATGAATTTGTTTTAAACAACGGAACAGTGCCTGTCCACAGAAAATGCAATTTTTAAAAGGCTAAAAAATACTGACGGTGATAGAGTAAATTGGTTTAAAGTATGTTGGATGAGATTTTTGAGAAGCGATTCATATAAGTTATTCTATGAAACGACAATGAACAGGATGCACCATTCAAAACATTGGATTTACTACTGTAACAGGGAAGACCGAAAAACTTTAATAATATCCAATTGGCATCACTATCCAAAAAAACCGAGACCACTCACAAACCTAAAATATAAGGACTTATATAATATATATAAGGACACCTGCACACCACAGTTATTTGAAATCTCTCCCGCGTACACAAACTGGAGAAGACTGAATAATAATTAATAAAACTATATTAATTTTAATGTAAAAATTATTTAACAAAGAATGAAAGTTGAATATTTTTTTGATTGTATAACATAAAAGTGTACACGTTTATTTTAATTTCAAGGGAAATTTACTTTCCCTATGGACTTGTATTCTCTTAAGAATTGAAAACGTCGTTTCATTGATTTTGAAAATGCCGTAAGTCCATTCGTAGCCATCAAAAACATATTATTTCTTCAGTAATGTTAATTATGCTAATTGGGATGATAAATTTGACACCTTTAGAAACCCAAAAACATTATTCTATTATGTTATCTGTTACCCATATTTTTAAATTTAATCCAATGCAAACCCTTTAATATCTCGATTCGAGTATAAATGGACTTAAGCCACTTTAAAAATAAACGGCTCATAACTATACTTCCGAAGTTCTCATTCGCTACATCGTCATTGCTACATCTGAAAAAGAGAAAATAATCTCTGCAAAGGTAAAGGCATGAAGCTTCGAATATGGTTCGAAATTTATCTCCGTGCGATGCCGCGTTTTACGAAATTATAGCAGTTTGAGTATCGACGGAAGTTCGGGACGCAGCGTGCCAATGTTTTTTCGTGCCAGCGCAATTGATAGCGATAGAACTGTGCACTGTGTGCAAGTGATTTAGACGAATGTTTACAAAGCAGAACTTTCACCGAGTAAAAATGGCTTCTATACCACTGCGTGACAGCGCAGGGAGGCTCGTTTGTTCATCGATATGCTCTCTCGGTAACGGTAAGGCAGGAAAGGCACCTCCGGGTGAGATCCCGTATCAGTCGAAGCCAAATTGCTGTATTGTTGCATGCTCCGTCCCCGGCTAAGATATAAACAAGCTTGATGTATGCAGTATGCACACTATTTCGTCCGATACACGGCGGCATTGCTTTTCGGATTGTGAATGCCAGGACCGATTGTTTGCCTAGTAGCTGAGCAAACTCCCATGCTGGCTGCCGCTGTGTGATGTATCGCGGTCATGCTGTGATCCAGCGGTATTCACTGATGTTTCTCGACTTTATGGATAGAGGAACGTCCAATGACATCTTTCTCGGCTTTCTCTTTCAGGAGCCAGTCGTCGCTTCGGTTTTATACTGTCTTCGATTCGATACATAAAGTTCCTCCAAACGAAGATTAGACCATGTCGAAAATAGGCAAATTCTACTTCCCATTGGAAAACCAACGATTACTTTTCGATTCAGCGCATCGGGAATCGTTAAACGAGGTTGCAAAATTAATTTTTGTTAATGCGATAAAGTGCAACAGCGTTTTCTCGGGGTCCCGTCTCTAAAATCAGTCGCAACTTCGATTGAATCGATAGATAGTATTGAAAATAGGCTAATTCTGTTTTCAATCAAAGAACGAATATTGTTTTGACAATTCTATGCATTTTATTCAAATTGCACGCTGCCAGAATCTTTTGGAAATTCTTTAGTTCTCTAATGTTCATGAATTATTTCATTAAAGTTATTGTTTCAAATAAAACTCATAGTTCTTTATTGCTTTAAGTCATTTATAGGACATTCAGTTAATTTGGAAAATGGTCTAAGTCAGTTCAAACTTTAAAAACAACATTTTCGTATGAAATTCACACAAAATTTCATATTCATAATAAATTTCCATTAATCAAGACTAATAAAATTATAAATTAAAAGTGTCGCGTAATGAAAAAATATTTTTTAATTTATTCAAATGCAATTCATTAAACATCTCGAAACAAGAAATATATGACTTAGACCACTTTTATAATTATGGGCACATTTAAGAAATTGATAAAAATTTAAGAACGAATAACAGTAAAACTTCTATATACGTAAGGTGAAATAATTCATGCGGAATGAAAATATCCTAAGTCAGATAAAATGGTCTGGCTTTCGAATTAAAACAGCTTCGAATGCAAACGGTCAGTATCGTCTAGTAATGTGAATTCTACGTTGAGACGAAGTTCATTCTGGAATTCAATACCGGTTGCCGATCGTATGGAGGTAACAACAAATATAAAACAAGGGAGAAAGAAAGGTACGAACAGATATAAACGTACCGATGAAACACCACTGCAAAAGTCCCGGTGCTCAATAATTGAAAAATTGTTGGCTGATGGAGAAATTTTGATTATCGGCAGAAGCTTATACTTTCTCATGCTTACTCGTACGACGGTTCTTGGTTGTGGGTGTGCTCAGCGACACTTAATTGACAGTGCTCCGGGGCTCAAGTTTCGCATGGCATAAACCATTTTTATATCTTCAGTTTTTCGTCGGGGCCTTATTAAAATACAAAACGATGAGCGCCGCTAATTGAACGCGGGGTCGTCTTGTAATACAGAAAATACATGTACTCGTCGGAGTAATTTCGCAAGGAAAGATATAATTCGAAACGCGAACCTCTTTAAAACCGTCCATAAGGTATTTCTTATCCGCAGCGCGGTTGAATGTGTTTTTACGCTGCGTTTCGGCCACCATAAATTAATTTGAAGAATGCGCTTCGCGTTGAACGTGCGTCCTCCTCCATATTGGATCCGGTAATAGCTGAAAAAGGAACAGTGCTCCTTATCGAATAATTTACTCGAGGAAAATAGATTTACGTGAAACAGTCTTAGCAAATAGACGGGACAACTAGGAGCGTATTATTATCCTAACTAGATCCTATACAGTAATTTAGAATTAATTTTTTTTTCTTCATCGTGAATAAAATTACAATGCGGCAAAGTGAAAATTGTGTAGTGTCCGAATATTAAAGTGATTCACTGTATATTTAAAAGGAAGAAGACGGTGGAAAAATATGTACAAGAAGTACGCATGGTACGGACTGCTTAGAACTGCAGCACGCTGCTGTGCTAGGTACGCTACGAGTACTCGCAGGTATACTTAACACTTTATCGATCGGCGATAATTTCAGAATTTTTGTAAGGCCTATGATCCATGACTGAAAACATTTTAATGGGTCCTTCAAGGCTGACAGCAATTTTTATTGCGGATCAGCAATGCATCCCCAATAATATTGTCTAATAATGTTGTTACAAATTAGAATGTAAAAATAGAATTTTAAGCTTCATTTTGATACAGCGCGAATATTGAAAAGTCTATTAATAGGTTTCCGGTCGATAAAGTGTTAAAAAGAGCCCTTAACAAATGTGCTAGCCAGAGAAGGCATCGGTTATTTCGGAGGTGTAGAGTTTCTGACAAATGCAGGAATTCTCGGTGCATTTCCTAAACAGTTTGTTTGGTCGAATAATGTTTGCTAGTAGTAGCAGCACGCGAACATATAAAACCGCCTAGCCTGCTTCGTACGTATCGTAGGAAGCATCGCGAAGTCCAAGTAACAAATCGATGATTCCAAGTGAACGGTAGAGAGAGAGAGAGAGAGAGAGAGAGAGAGAGAGAGAGAGAGAGAGAAAGAGGAGGGTACTGTTGGTATCAACAGTTCATAGATTGCCACGTCAAAATCGGCATCGGCAATTCCGTGCGCCGTTGGTGGTGGAGCAAAGCCTCTATTCCCGTTTGTCTTGACTCATTTAATTTCCGCCTCTAACTCCGAGAGCGAACCGGTTTTTCTCGTCTACCGTCGTCCGTTGGTACCTCCGCCGGACAGTTGCAAATAAGTTCGGAACCTTTTCGGTGGATCCCGGCCGTCATATCGCCGTCGGTGGTGTGTACGTATGCGTGTACGCATACGCAAAATAGGAGGGTGCTCGGCTAATTGATTCTGGCGTCGCAGGCATTACATAAAACAAGTCGAAGCCGGGGCCCCAAGAATTGGACTCGGGCTGATTGGGCCCGTTGCGCGTCCGGCCGTGGGGGGCCACTCGTTAATAGGGCCCTCAAATGCTCTCGTGCCTGTGCTCGTGCCCGATGCTTGCCCATCCGCTGACCATCCGCTGCCCGATCCTCTGGCCCCGTGACCATGCCACTCCGTTCTCGGCTCTCTTCTCGAAACGCGCCACTCCGGACCGCTTTTTCATCTTCTTCTACGGGAACGTGTAACAAATATCGGCTCACACGAAACGTGATACCACCGTACACACCGACGCAACCTACACACTCTCTCTGTCTCCTTACCTCTCCCACCCCCCGACACGATACTCTTCTCTTTTTCGTTTTTCTTTTTTAACGGCATCGCGGCAGTGGTTCCGGATGAATTTAAGACAGTACTGGCTAGTCACATATACATTGTGAAAGATGCGCTTTAAAGTCGATTTTAATTTTGGATTGAATTTCGCGTCCGTGTAATTTGGTACCGAATCGGCGCAGCGGCCCGGAGGCTCGCGAAACTCTCTCTCTCTTTCTCTCTCTCTCTGTCCTCTCGCGGCACGATCCTCGATTTTATTTTACCGAGGAATTCGTAAAATTCGACACGGATACCTTTCTTTACGCGGATGAAACGTTCAGCAGTTTTGCTAGACGCTCCGATTGTAAAGCAATCCTTTAGGAGAAGGGAACCGCGTGTTGTACGGGTTGTTGCGGTAATTGTTAACCCTTTTAGTGCCGGAGACCGATATATCGGCCCTTGCTGCACTGGCGAAAAGTGCCAGAGCTGATATATCGGCCCGCACCTTGTAGCGCTTTACTATTCGCATTGCGAAAGAACTCTAAATAAAGGCTATGGCCGGGTTTGGAGGTGATTTTCGCCTCCGACCGTGTTTTGATTCAGAAAAAATGAGTATGACTTTAAAAAAACGCCGAAAAAGTGGTTTTTATTTTTTTTAACTATGCTGTTCCGCTCTCAGGAATTTGAAAACAATTGAGCATAATACTTATAATTAATCAACAAAGCCTCCTAAGTAACGTTATCTAATAATTTCGATACGAATTGAAATGTAAAAGCAGTTTTTTAAGCCTCATTTTGTTACAGGGCAATTATTGAAAAACCTATTAATAGACTTCCGGTCGGTAAAGTTTTAAAATAAACAATTCAACAGCTAAATAGAACTGCATCTCGCACAAGAACGTCGTCGGTACTTCCATAGCTGCGACAATGTCATGAATTCCGCCGAGATACTGCGGCAACGAATGATTTAGGGTCCTGAAAATGTGCTCCTGAAGTATCGCTGCGAAATTCATAAAATTGTCGAAGCCGTAAACAAGAAATGACGTTCATGTTACAGGCAATGCAAATCATGAAAAATCAATTCCGGTAAATCGTAACTGTGCAGTGGGATTTTATGCATTTACAATAAAAATGAGTAGGTGCCATTCGAAGTAGTACATAGTTGGATCGAAAGACCAAGAACATAAGCGTGTCACTTTCAGCTTACTAATATTGTTACACCTTGTGCATTCCTCAGAAATAGTTGTATAAATGGTTAATCTGAACCATTTTTACTTTATCATTTATGTCACATTTTAACCTCTTAGGCACGGTTGAATTTTGTGCAGGGTTTTTGATAACTAAACTATAATTCTTCTTAACACTTCGACTGCCATGTCAACCTTATATGGGTGACCGAATTATTTGTCCATGTTTAAAAATAAATTTGTACGTTAATACATTCGTTGCATTCAATTTAGTTGATATCTGAAGAGTACAAGAAGGTTGATAGATAACTATATGCCATACATTTAATGTTTTCAATCGCTGCTTCATTAAATAAATTAATTTGATTTTATTGAATTTTTAAGGTCGTCAGTTGGGCAGTTAATGTGTTAAAGATATGATGCGTACACTTTAACTTTAATAATTTTGGAATGAGGTTTTTCATAACTGAATTGTAATTTTTCTAGAAGATATGATGCATATATTTTAACATTAATAATTTACTGTAATAATTAATAATAGAATTGAATGTGCTCAAGCCACTATAGTGGCGCATCGTGCTTAACACATTGACAGCCGGCGACCTAAGAGACATTTAAAGCCTGAGCGCCGGCAACGTATCGGCCAGTTGAACCCCGAACGCCGGTCTTATTCGCTTGTTTCTGATCACTGAATAGCCAAAGAAAATATTTAAAACATTACATATTTTCGTAAAATGGTACATTTTATTTGCATATTCGTCATATACAATTTAACGGTAATTAAAAATATAAACAAAATCGAAATTTTTAATTTCTAATTATAAAAAAAATATAGTTTCCTATTTCATGGTGGATTATTACATATATATATAACGTAAACAGAAAACAAAAGTTTTGATATTTAAGGCAAGTGTGGTATTTCTCGGAACATTGTTTAAGATGTAAAGGTACTAAGAATTCAGCACACATAAAGCTACTCTCGTTTCTTTTTTCACCAGCAGAGCAAACTTTACAGGGACGTCGTACGTATCGGTTTTTTCCCTGATCCAAGAATTCTGGTAACTTTATGTTTCTTCATATCATCCGAAAGTCTCTGGGGGCTATCAAATTTTTGTGTATGAGGTGTAGGAACAAGTACAGAAGTATTTGAAGTATTAGAATGAGAAGTACTAGAAGTATCATTTAATACATCTTGAGTATTTGCGCATTCCTCGATCCAAGAACGTCCAACAGTATATAAAAATTGTTTATATTTTATAATGTTGTCATTCAATTCAATATATAATCTAAATGCATTAAACATTGTGCAATTTAAAAGAAACAAGACTGTCTTCTTTGTCCACTTCACTGTTTTTCTCATGATGGAATAATATGATAAATACTGATCTACCAAATCTACACCCATCATATATTTATTATACTCTATGACGGAATGCGGTTTTATTATTTCTTGTTTCGTTTTCCAGTGTATTTTATTTGTTTTCATTAATTCTCCCGAATGTATCGTGGAAACCATGTATACGACCTTCTGTTTCGGCTTCCACGCCTGTACCCAAACTTCACCCTTTCTTTTACATCTATATTCTCCAGTTTTCAATCTGAGATGCCGTAAATACTCGGGAACACCCCTGTGTGCTCTAATTGTGCCACAAATTCGTGTACCATTTGTCATAAGCAATTCTGCGGTTTTAATGCTATTATAATAGTTATCCATGTATAAGTGGTGTCCCAAACATATATTTTTATCAAGTAATGACATAATTGTCTGGTCCAATTTTTTGCCTTCCGCACAGTATATTTCTATGTTGGAAACATATCCGGTTTTAGCTTCGCATAGCATACGGCAAAGTAGGCCGTACTTTATTATTTTTGCCGGATTGTATGTTTTTATAGATAATTTTCCACGCCATGGCTCAGAATGGGCTGAATCTTCTCGAGCTTACTAGAACTTGTTATTGTTTGATTGTTTGAAAAATGCCACGTCCTCCAAATCTGGCGAAATCTATTACGTGGCATTATAGTGGAGAACGATGGGGTTCTCGTATAAAAATCAGAGCACCAGTAATCATCTTATCCATCTTTCTTTACCTGGCCCATCATTATAATTATACCAAGAAATTTTTTCATCTCGGCTAGAGTAATATCACGCCACTTTGACATTTTCTTCCTCTCACTCATCTTGTCCTTATTTTGTTGGTAATAGATGTTGGATTCATTGGTCATTAATTGAAACAAGTCATTGCCAATAAAAAATTCGACGACTTCTTTTATGCTTTTCTTATTAGTAGGAAAAATTTTTGGGCCGGGCTCACAAGTAAAATCTGGTGTGTTAGGAATTTTATCGACATCTGACCATACTTCACTGTAACTATGCGATTCTGTGGACATTTCACAATCACTGGAATCATCGGAATCGGTTGAATGCTGTAGTGGAATAACTTTTGATCTTCTTCTTTTACCCACATCACTATCGCTGTCCTCGACTTCTATATCAGAATCTTCTGAATGTATCGAATAATCCGATAGAGAGTCAGCAATATGCTCATTACTAATTTCACTCATATTATATGGGTAAAAAGTTACAGAAGAAAAAAACTTGTTATACTGTTCAACCAAAAACATAAGCGTACGAAAGATATACTGTTTGCGGAATACACTGCTCGAGAATGATTCTTGCCTGGATTGTTTCTGAACCATCGTATACGTTTTGTCTTTAGAGTATGACAAATGAAGATCGGCGTAACCATGGCAAGTAAATACAAATCGATGTGTAAGACACTCATACCAGCAAAAAAAAATCCATATCATCGTGGGGCATCTATTCAAGCGACAGACTCAGAAATCCGCGTTTTCACGGGGCCGGCGCTCAAGCGACAGACTCAGAAACCCGCGTTTTCGCGGGACCGGCTGTCAATGTGTTAAGAGGTTAATTAAATGGCTCATATGTCGCCGGCGCTCAATGTGTTAAGGGAAGAATGAAATTTCTATTTGCAAGCTTCTTTTTAAAAATTACGCAATCAACGTTTGCATAAAGACTGACAATTTAGTCACTTAATGATGACGTTTATTTATTCTCACACTGTTCGCTGATAGCTAACACAGATAGAGAATCGCGTAGACAGGATACGTCGAGGATCGTTGTTCATTCCGAAATGTTACGTTTGAAATTAGAAGTTTCGCGATCGAATCGACGCGTCTATAATTTTTTCTCTAGCATCGTGCTTCTGGTATTCACGAGCGTAGGCGTGTGCGCGCGTGTGTTTGTATTGTCGAGGGCAACGCGAGATATTGTCGCAAGATAAAAGATTGGAAGATGGAATGATAGTCGCGGTCGTGTACATACGCGTTACTTATAGCGTGCTTCCAGGAAGAAATATCGAAACGTTTTCATCGCCCTCGCAGATGTTTATCGTCCGAAAATTTGTTTCCTTGATCTGTATTTCACGAGCCGTGTGTGGGTACTTATTACATGTATCTGCTTTCAACGACCGCGTAGTTGTATAGTATTACATTCGAAGATGAACAACGCACAATGTGCAACCGATGCGTGCCGTTCGAAAAGACAGCAGCTACAACCTGTACATTTTTCAAAAAAGAGATTGTCATCGAACAAAATTGATGCGGCTCGTTCCGATTCAATCTACGTTCCTCGCAACAAAAGTATCGTCTTTAAAATTTCTTTCGTAATCCTCAAGATTAAATGGAACGTTTAACCCTTTGCACTCGAAGCTGTTTTAACCCAACATCCAGAGCATTTCTTCTGACCTAGGATATTTTGATTCTACATAATTTGTTTTATCTTATGTATATGGGGTTTTTACTAGTACTCGTCTTTGCGACAGTTAAATTTTTTCAAATTTTTCAGATACAATTAAAGTGATTTAAAAATTGTGTTTTTAGTGGTGTGGCAGTTTTTAATGGTGCTTCAGAGTCACCATTCGAGTGCAAAGGGTTAATAACATTTATTTGTTCCGATCATCCGAAAACGTAGTAAACGTAACATAAAGTATTTTCAACATTGCTTGACTATAGGTGGAGGAAACGGATTCTCGAAAACGTCAAATTTATGAAATTTCATAGTTCTGATTAATTTTCCTACATTTTATCACCGCCTCGAATAAAATTTTCTCTAATTAGAGAATACTGTTTTAAAAACATTTTGTAACTAATAGAGTATTAACCCTTTGCGCTCCAAGCAATTTTAATTCCAAAATCCAGACATTTTTTGACCTAGAATAGTTCAACTGTAGATGGCTCAATTTCTCCTCGTTCAACTTTTAAATTGTTAATTGCAAATACAGTTATGTAAAAGTTGTTTCGAATAAGAGAATTGGAATTTTTAGTGTCTCCTCAGAAGCGCCATTGGTGGGGGTTAAAATAGACTAATTACTAATCGAAATAGTATTTTACCTAGCTCTGGCTATAGTCAATTTCCGTAAGAGGAATCGGTTCGAATTCTCTTTTCCCAGGAAACAGTCACACCGGTTCCGTAAAGAATTCTTTCTCGATCTTCCCGAAAGGAAAAACTGTGGAATGATTTAAACGTGGGAAATCGAAGAACAGATAGGTGTATCTCCTCGGTATAGTATTCCTTCATTCTTACCATTCCATTTCTTCTCTCGGCTGAATACCTGAGAGGTTTTCCCTCGAGATCGTTGAACGATGGTAGGCAAATTCTGCACTGTAGAAACGGAATATTAATTCTTCGTTTCAGTTCGGGTCAGGATCCAACCTGAGAATGGGTAGTCTGTCTTCGTGGGTGATATCTGTATTTCAACCCCTGGAAATCCTCGGCATTCAGATCGCTATCGCGTTAACTTCTCGGTTACACTAACCTCCCTCGTTGTTTTCACCGACGGTGAAAGCCGACTTGCCTTCGGGAGACCATGATGAATTGTAAAATTCTGGCCTCGCGATGACGTTCGATATGGAAATTTTACATCCTGCGACGCCGTTGCCTTCGGTCTCTGTTTTTGCAACTTTTCTCAATTCTACCTTTTTTCGGAAAAAGTGAAACCCATTTTTTCGACATTCTTATCCGAGCTTGTAACGAAACTTCACAAACATTTTAACCATTTGCACTCGAATGGCGATTCTGCAGCAGCATTAAAAATAATATTATTAACCCTTTGCACTCGAGCTGTTTTACTTTCGAAATTTACACTTTGCGTGATTTATTTCCTCTTATGCATATTCAAAAAAGCCACTATAGTGGCGCATAGTGCCTAAGAGGTTAATGCACATCCATTGGAGAATATACAGGTATACAATAATTATAGATTTTCTGCTGGTTTTAGAAAATTATGAACTACAGAGATACTCTAATCTCTGGTTGTTCAAATATTAATTAGTGTAAACGATGCCGTATACTTTTCTATGCGTTAATTAAAACAGTTTTTTATTCTTTGTAGACAAATTGATATTGTATGTATTTTAACCCTTGGCACTCGAGTGGTGACTCCGAGGCACCACGGAAAGTTGTCATATAATTATTTAAAACAATTTCTACATCACTATACTCGTATCTAAGAAATTTGTAAAAATTTAATCATTGTAAGGACGGGTAATATTATAAAACTCCATATACATAAAATTAAGTAAATCGTATAAAATGAAAATGGCCTAGGTCTGGAGAAACGCCTTCGTTTTCGAGTTAACCCTTTGCACTCGAAGCTGTTTTACCTTCGAAAACCAAGGCATGTCATCCAGTCTCGATAATTTCACTTTACGTGATTTATTTTCTGTTATGCGTACTCAGGTTTTTACTATTATTCGTCTTTACAATAGTGGGACTGTTATCACTTTCTGCTCTTTCTGTTAATGTTGCTGTTCTTTACACGAGTACATTGGAATGAAGTGTTTGATCATAAAATTATAATTTTTCTTAAAGATGTGATACACGTATGTTCACTTTAACAATTTACTTTAATAATTAATAATTAATAATTAGTGGCGCGTTGTTCAGAGAGTTGACATCCACTAAAGCCACTATAGTGGCGCATAGTATCTAAGAGGTTAAGAAAATTATGCTTTTTAACGCAGAATCTATCAGGTATTAAAATTAGTCCATATCGTTTTACAAACTTGATAAAATCTAATTCCTTTGCATTTTATGCTATGTTTATTGCAACGTATAATTAAATAAATGTATCAAATCGCTTCCTATCAGGGCAATTTTAAAACTACACTCATCTTAAACTGAAAAATTGTGAAAGGTTCGTTTAACCCTCCCAGATAAGTCAGTGTTAAATTTTTTACCACGATTTGTATAAAATCGCGACTAACACAGACGGTGCGGCAGGACCGTACGAATTCAGGATTCGGGTGACTAGCATTTGGCAACCCTATCCATGGCGATCGTCGGCGAAAGAAATGGTGGTAGCTCTTGTGTTAATTATACTAAACAAGCACGTGATATTTGATGTTCGGCGTGCATCTCGACCAGAGGGGAGCGCAAACATTAATATACCCATGAAAAGCTGTAAAGTGTCCACTGTCATTCCGAGGTTGTGGGCGAGAGCACGGTTCGAGCAGCGCGTAGTTTTCGTGTCTCGAAGGGATTTCGTAAGTTTGGCATAAAAGTTGCGCGTTGTCCGCCGTGAAATCGAGTGTTTACCCGCAAGATTAACGTCTGCGACAAGGCACAATGCCGCCGTTTATTATTTCCGACAGTGAACAAACCGATTACCATCACCGGGGGCCGTTACTTAACATTTTGCCGAAAAAAAAAAAGGTGGAAAGAGTGCCCGAAAAAGAGAGTTAGAGAGAAGGGACGCGCGCGCGCGCGCGGCAGCTCTCGCACGAGAAAGACACCCGGGCCATGACACGAATACATTCCTCCGCTACGAAGTTTGCCAGGGACTTGTTCATAAATCATACGTGAAAAAATGTTTGCAGTCCTGTGCGACATATGCTAGCCAAATATCGCATGTGGCAGCGGTGAATGATGGTTTCGCCGCCGCTGACAAATTAATCTGATGCCTTCGACGCCGGTAATAATTTCGAAGATTTTCAACGTTCCCCCGATTCCACGGCGCCCCGGGTCCTCATGTCGAATTATTGTGGCGGGAGTTATTAATAAAAAAAGAAAACGGTCGTCGCATATGTAGAACCTCGCGGATGTGCCAGAGACTTTTCTCTTTCTCTCTCTCTTTCTTTCTTTCTCTTTGCCCGTGTGCCTGTGCGCGTGTGTCCGTCTCTTTGGGAGAGAGAGACTTCTCTTCGCGAGAGCCGTGTGTCGTAAATACCGGAGACGGCGATTTAACACTGAAGACGTTCGTGTAGCAGAATCACTCGGACGAAAGTGAGATATTCGGTTGGGAAATCGTTCAGCAAATATTTCCGTGCGACACTGAATTTTCCGTATTCATCGCGATACCTGTACCGACCTGGAACATCCTACGAAATCGAAGTGTACTTCGGTTAATTGCGATAAACCAATTTGTTGTTAGAATTTTAAATGTTTCAGAGAATTTCAGAGAATTAGAAATGTCGACTTTCAAATGCGAAATAGTTTTTGAATTTTTGGACTATCCGCCATGTACGTCCCACTTTGTCTAGTTTATTTAAAACAGTTTATGTTACACGGCGAAGAACTTGTGTAAGAAGTCCTTGAAGGATTTAGAATGGCAAGTTTTGACCATTTTGTGCCATCTTTTACGAAGAAGCTGTTTCTCCCAATACGAATTCTTGCATATGTTTATCAACGAGAAAACAGTTGATCAACCTCTTTCGATGAAGTGTAGAAGCAATTTTCGCTTCAAGGTTAGCCATGACACTCCCATAAAAACCCTCGCGATAGAGGGTACTTGCGTGGTAATTACAAGACTGCGGATAGTTATGCGAATTTCCATTTTCCATACCTCGCCCGATGGGCTATTTGTAAGGCCCACGATCCATGACTGAAAACTTTTTAATGGGTCTTTCAACGCTAACAGCAATTTTTAGTGCGGATCAACAATGCATCCCCAATAATATTGTCTAACAATGTTGTTGCAAATTGGAATGTAAAAATAGAATTTTAAGCTTCATTTTGATACAGCCCGAATATTGTGTAAAGTGTTAATAGGCTTTTCAATAATTGCCCTGTAACAAAATGAGGCTTAAAAAACTGTTTTTACATTGTAATTCATAACGAAATTATTAGATAACGTTACTTAGGAATCCTTGTTGATTCGCAATAAAAATTGCTGTCGGCGTTGAGGAATCCATTAAAAAGTTTTCAATGATCGATTATGAACTTAAAAGATTCTGAAATAATCACCGGTCGATAAAGTGTTAACTTAAACACGAAGAGTTAAAAATATTTGCTCAATCTATGAGATATCCAACAATTATTAGGAAATTTGTAACGAAATTATTAGATAACGTTATCGAGGATGTCATGTTGATTTACAATACAAAAATTGCTGTCAGCGTTGAGAGATCCATTGAAAAGTTTTCAATCATGGACAATGGACTTTGGAAAATTCTGAAATACTCGCCGGTATTTGGACGGCCAATTGATTATGCAGCGTTTTGAATGTGTCGCGTTTATTTCCTTGAAAATGCACGGTGCATCGAATCTGTTACATTATAAAGTTCGATCTGAAGTTAGCAAGTGTTTGTTCCGTGAGTGGCGAAAACGATCCGTCGCGAAATTCGTAATCTTTCCACGCAGCAGAGAAGCATGCTTGACGAAATGGATGAGGATTGCGGCTGCAAAGAAGGGAACGGCGGCGAGAGGGAGGGGTTCGAAGGAGCCGGCGATTGTAATTTATGCCGAAGTTAGCGAGCAACTTCGATGACTTTATAAAATATTACTGATCCCCGTTTCGGCGATCTTATCTGACGCCAATACCTCGGTTCGGTTCGTCGGAACGCCTTCCTCTTCTTCTTCTTTTTCGTCTTCTTCTTCCTTCTCTTCTTCTAGCAGACTGGCGCCTCTAATAAGAAGGGGGTCGTGTGTCACGTCAAGACCCACTGCGCCGCAACGACTTTGCTCTCCAAGTTCCGGAACGATCGACACCGGAGGACCGTACAGAGTGAAACTCGAAAATATTCGAACCTCCTTTAAATCAGAACTTTTTTCAAAATCGACAAAATCGGCTTGACTATTTTTCAGCGAGCTGTGACATTCGCTTGCCAAACGACGCGCGAGAAAGGTTTTGCAATGAATTAGTAATAATTTCATGAACAAATTTCTACAAAGTTTTTTAAAACTTTTCCACTTGAGCAGGTAATGAAAATTTGAAATATACATTGTAGCATATCTTGTAGACCTATGCTAGTTTCACTCGTTCTTCGATTAATCCTCTGACAGAGTTCTTATGGAAATAGCGGTCAGGAAATTAACCCTTTGCACTCGAAGCTGTTTTAACTAGAAAACCAAATTGTTTCATCTGATCTAGGATATGTTTATTAAAAATGAATTATATCACCTTATGTATATAGGTTTTGTTATCGTTACTCGTCCTTGCAACCGTTGAATTTTTATCAATTTTTTAAACCCAAGATAGCGGTGTTAAAATTGTTTTAAACAGTGGGGTGGCAATTTTTACTGGCGCCTCAAAGTCGCCATTCGAGTGCACAGGCTTAAATAAAGATTTGTGAATATTAATTGTAATAACATTGTTTACCAGCAACTCGACACCACTTTGACGCGAAAATATGCAGCTAAGAATTAATAGTAAAATTTTCGGATCAAGGTATTGCAATGGTGTTTGATTTATGTGAATTTGTAGATATCGAGGAACATTGAGGGACAACGGCGAAGGGTTAAATGCTCGTTCGTCGGGCAGGTTCCTTTAAAAGTGGCTGTGATATTTTGATAAGCCACTTTTGAGCGGTGAAATAATTTTGTACGGCGGTGTAGGTGAAAGTAGGTAACAAATTGACGAAAAGATAGGGAAGACTGTCGAACGGTTGCGTCTCCAAGACCCCAGGTGTGGGTGCCCGAAGGTGGTGGTCGAGGCAGAGGGTGTGGATACCTTGGAGCAGAGGGAAGCACGCCGCAGAGGACACTTTTGACTCGTACTTTAGTGTCACGATGTCCCATCCATCGCGTTTCATCAGATATGGTAGCTGGGCTGCAGCCTATCTCTGCTAGATGAGATGGCGAGTGTCCATCTCGAGTACCTCTCTTTTCCGGGAACCCCGTGGAGTAAAGGAGATCTCGCAGTAGCGAAGCTTATCGTTTTGTCCGATCGTGTTTCGCCGTTTCTCTTATTTCGCGAGACTTCGTTATCCCCGGACACTGTCTACTTACGAGCACTTGTGGGTGCGTCGCAGAGCCACGCGTCCAAACATTCTCAAAATCGTATTCGGCTGTTGCATATGAAATAGGGTAACTGCGTCTAATACGGAACACCGTAATATTTTCACAACTGCGCCGTAAAATCAATCGGCAACAATCTAAGACGTTTCTTTACGATACCTTACAATTTCGGAATTGTTAAGTTACAAGTTTGAATATGTGTATTTTTATAGCAATTCTCTCGATGAATTTGAATATCTAAAAATTAATTTTATAAAATCAAACATTTTATTCTTTAGGAAATTGTATCGTTTTCTACATTGCTGTTCTTATTGGGTTACTTACAATGTTGAATACATGGATTTTTATAACATTTCTCTACGCTGAATTTGAGTATCTAAAAATTAATTTTATAAATATGCAATCAACTCAAATATTTTTAGAAAGTTGTGTCGTTTTCTATATTGCTGTTTTTATTGCATTAGATACATTGTTGAAT
>CM052093.1:14234531-14269398 GCA_028453745.1 Agapostemon virescens | reverse complement strand
ATTTTTCCCATTTTCGCCATTGAACGCCCCGAAATTTCAAAGTCGCGCCACGGCTGCAATTCATTTCCGATCGACCTGAAAATTGCCATAGACTCTGACCGAGCGTCTAGAAACGTGTAGCCAAAATTACAAAAGAATCGGAGACCTATGATTTTTCCCCAATTTTTCGCGATTTAGAATCGCTAGCTAAATTTCTTTAGCTAGAATCACTAGCTGTTTGGAATATGAATATTCCGTGAAATTTTTGTTGATTCTAATGTGACAGCTATTCAACGAAACGAGATATCGCGGATAAAGAGAATAATTATGATCGTTTTGAAAACTAGGGTCAACGAAACACCGGACAAGCTTATAATTTCGACAATTTGTTGATTTGAAAATTGACATTTCTATCCGTTGTTTTATAAAATGGGGAAATTGATTTCTATAAGAAATCAAATTAAATATTCTGAGTTAAAATAGACTCTGGCACCACAGTCGGAGGGTTAAACTCGTTAGAAAGCTCCATCTTCACGCGTCCTGTGAACCTAGCGTTAAAAAATTATACGACGAAGTGTTGATTGCAGTTCCAACACTGAAATTGCCAATATAATCACATTCTCGATAAATACGAAGGGCGAACTGCGAGAACCGACGTTTCTCCTGGATCCTACGTCTTATTTTATGAAAATTGGAGAAATGCACAGTTGTGCGATATCCTGAGCAAGGGGATGACAGAACGTGGGCGTATATTCGGGGGTGATTGGCACGGCGCCGGGTCTTCAGCACCTCGAGGAGCACTTCGCGCGCCCTTCGAAGGGGCTGACGAGGCGGAGTCGGTCAGCCATCGGAAACAAACATTTGTTTAAACGAGCCCGACCAGTCACGGTCGTAAATACCAGCGAGTCGTTAATCTTGTTTTTTGGTGGTGCCGCTTATTCGTTAATGTATAATGTATTCTCACCCCCGTAGCTAAAACAATCAACCGGCCCGGTGAAAAAGGGAATCGGTAACCTTCGGCTCGAGACCTGACGCCTTTGAGTGTGATACGGATTAGTAGTATAGATTACAGGTTACCGAGTTCATCTGCGTGTCGGCGAAATTGATTCCTCGGTCCGGGCTTCGGTAGGCTTCGATTTATGACTGTCAGCTGGACGTCCGCTAGCCATACGGAAATAATAGATCCTTTTTTTTTCTCTCTCGGTTTTCTCGTAATGTTGTGATTTATTTGTGAAGCAGAATTCAAGACATTGGAATGTGCGGATTTAACGAGGTACAAATTATACACGTGCGCGGCGAGATTAATGCCCGTCGCGTCCGTTTTCGATGATTATATTTTCCAGACTTTTTTAAATGTTGTTCGACGATCAGACCGATCGCTAAAAATTGCTGGCTGTTTTTATTTTCGTGTCTGTTTGCGAGTGCGTGGAAATTTAATTGCACATGAATTTCGCGCGAGTTTGATTGCAACGAACGATTATTATATTCGAATATTTTATGCGATCGTTTTTCATGGAAATTGTTTTCGATAAAGATCACTTTGAAAACAACGAAACGAGATATCGCGGATAAAGCGAATAATTATGATCGTTTTGAAAATTAGTGTGAACGAAACACCGGACGAATTTATAATTTTCACGATTTTATTGGTAGACTTGAAAATTGACATTATTACGTGGTGTTTTATAGAATTGAGAACAATGGGGAAATTGATTTCGTCATTTAAGAGATTGAAATAGTGAAAGTGTAAATGTTATTTAACGATCTGAAAATTTTTCTGTATTTTCTAAATGTGAAAATACCACGTACAGATAAAAATCCGCAGTCTAATTACCAGACACAATGAAAACCGAAGAGATCCATCAAAGCTAGAAAAATCAATAGAAAATCCATTAATCTCTTTCATTGGATCCTTCGTAACCCACCTTTACGAGCAACCATTGAAAATTGATTTACCGCCTGCGAGGCGTGCCTAATCACGCCGCATATTTAAATCTATCGACTTCGATTCTTTAAACGCACGAAAATCGACTGGGGATTCTTGTGATCGATCGAAAATACACGGAACGGAAGGAGTTCTTCAAATAACGTCTACGAACAAGTATAATATAACCGAAAAGATTGTTTTTCAAGTAAAATGCTACGAATGTTAACTGTCTTTATAGATATTCTCCGAAACAAATTGTCATGAAAAATTCAATTACGTCGCTTTTATGAGTTACATGCCAACTTCTCGTGCCCTGGAAATTTCGCATTTAATTGTTTTTAACAGTGTTACAATCGCGAATGTTAATGATACAGAAAGTCGACATTCCCAGTAACAGGTTGACATTATCGTACGAAAAATGCTATACCAGGCGTGTAAATACGAAACCGAAATTTGCCCAAACACGGCAGCTAACTCTCAATGTACTTATTGTTAACTCGTTTAGGGCCGAACTACGATAAATCGTAGTTCTCAACACTTGCGAAAAGTGCCAAGGACGATATATCGATGACGCCATCTTAAAATAAATTTATAAAGCGTTATAAATGGACTTATTTCATTGCAAAAGAATTAAAGCAATTGTTTTTGGGTTTAACCTGTTAGAAAATAAGGTTCGCTCTACGTAGGTTCTGGGGTATGTGCAGTGGGCTCCCAAAACTTTGCAAATTCATTAAATTGGCCCGGTATTCTTCGCATAGCCACGATACTTTCGCGCGGCACTGAAAGGGTTAAACCGCGTCATTGACGTCACTTTCTTGTTTTGACGTCTGTTAAAGATTTTCGAGTCGCGACAGTGCAAGTTTCGTATAACGGCACATCTCAGACCGCCAAAAATGTACACGGTGATCGAGGAAGATTACACGCCTCGCTGCGAACCGAATTATTTGGACGGTGTTTATTTGAAAATGAGACTTTCCTTTAAAAGTTGCCGAAGTAAGTGTAGGTAAAATTTTGTCATTAATATTTGTTCGCATAATATACGGCGTTTTATACAGAGCGACTATAGTCGCTCGTAGGTGTCGATGGTATTTTTTGGAGAGCGATTATAGTCGCCAGGTTGTAGTGAAAAGGTTAATAACGTTGAACGTGGCTAATTTTGAGCCGCCTCGGAGGAGCCATTAGAGTTCCAAGGGTTAATGTATCAACTGTTTCTCTCGCTCGTTCATCTTTGTCATAAGTGCGTAAAATTTGCTGCCCAGTTATTACATTTAAATAGATACTCTGAATAGAATATTTATGTATCAGGTCTGTACAGAAACTTAAATTTACTCATACATAGAAGTACATAACGCTAGTTGTTAATGTAGTTGCCGTTAAACCGCGTCATTGACGCCATTTTCATATTTTGACATCAGATCAAGATTTTCGACTTACAACCATACAAGTTTCATACAACAGCACAGTTTTTAATAGCATTGAACATGGCAAATTTTGTACTGCCTCAAAAGAGCCATTAGAGTTCTAATCTTTGTCATAAATGCGTAAAATTTGCTGTCCGTTTATCACATTTAAATAGATACTCTGAATGCAATAATCATGTACCAAATCTGTACATATGAAACCGAAATTTGCTCATACATGGCGCTAGCTGTCAATGTAGTTGCCGTCAAAGCGTCTTATAGACGGCATTGTGTTGTTTTGACATCAGATCAAGATGTTCAACTTACAACCATACAAGTTTCATACAACAGCACAGTTTTTAATAGCATTTAACAAATCGAATTTTGTGCCACCTCAGAGGAACCATTAGAGTTATAATCTTTGTCATAAATGCGTAAAATTTGCTGTCCAATTATTACATTTAAATAGATGCTCTAAATAGAATATTTATGTACCAAATGTGTACATATGAAACCGAAATTTGCTCATACATGGCGCTAGCTGTGAATGTAGTTCCCGTCAAACCGCCTTATTGACGGCATTTTCTTGTTTTGACATTACATCAAGATTTTCAAGTTACAACCATACAAGTTTCATACAACAGCACAGTTTTTAATAGGATTGAACATGTCGTATTTTGTGCCGCCTTAAAAGAGCCATTCGAGCTCCAACCTTTGTCATAAATTGGTAAAATTTGCTGTCCAATTATTACATTTAAATAGATACTCTGACAAAAACATTTATGTACCAAGTCTGTACAGAAACCTAAATTTGCTCATACATGGCGCTAGCCGTCAATGTAGTCTGGTGTAAATCGTACAAAATCGAAGTAAATGATCACATCGGTTTTACGAGTTAAGCGTCAGCTTCTCATTCTCAGGCAATTCACCATTTAATTATTTCTTTTAGTAACGTTACAATCACGAGCGTTAATCGTAAGAGAAAATCGATGTGCCGTTTAACCCGTTGACATCCTCGTAAGATAAATCGCACAGGGCCTAAATACTGGTCAGTCCAATAATTTCCATAAGGCGAGCTGGCATTTTGGTAGACGCGGCGTCAAACATTTTGGTGAAACTGAGAAACGCCAATATATCGTGCGACCGATAGAAATTTTGAGCAGCTGCTGCCTACACGAAAAACGGCTCTCTGTCGGCAAGATCGAAAGAACGGAAAAGTCCATGATTCTTCCGAGTTGTACCGCCGTGTCGGTAGCGGCCATCGATTGTCCAAGCAATAATGGTACCGGTAGCTGTGGGGGACCTTTTAAAGGGCTCTGTGTTGTTCTCCGCCCTTTTCTCCGTTCCTTTCAACAGATCCTGCGCTGCTGATAAGTGGACAATTAAAACGCACTAGCGTTTCTGGAAAAAATCGTTAAGCAGGGGAAAACAACCGGGCCCTCTGGATTTCCCAAAGAATTTTCTCTGATGTAGGCCCGAGTCGGTTCGCTTTCCATAAAATGTCCTTTCGTGTCGTGCTGAGCTTCGCATAATTATTGCTGCCCCTGGTATTTGACTTTTCCTCGAAGGCGCTCGCTTTTATTAGGTCGGCACATACGAATTGTCCGATTTTAGAATGCAAATACCATGAAGCCTGTTAGACAGGCGTACATACAAATTTCGTATGTACCATTTTGTTGGACTTTACATTCTAGACGTACAAAAATTATCTTCCAAACGGCTTCGTAAAATTCTTACAGGATGCATCCTTGCAACACTCAAGCTAGGTTTCTTACGTTGAAAGCCATAGGGTCTGCAGATGTGCGGCTATGATTCGTCGTTTGACTTTCACCTAGGACCTTTCTATTGAAGAGCAAAGTCGTGCCTTATTCGCTGGTTTAAAATAATGCCACCGTTACATTGAAAAGTGTCACAGAGTGTTTTATTAAAACAGGCTTCTTTTATACTTTCGAGAACGCGACGCAGCCTGATATTACTGGGTTCTCGTGCATATAATACCTTCGTGAACCCAGTCGAACCCGACTCTGTCCGACCCAATATTTTCCGTTTCTCGCCCACTTATACTTTCGAGGACTCGATCCGAGATCAGTCCGGTATTTTCGGGCCTCGTACTGTTCTAGCAATAACCCAAGTTCCGATCGTAAAAAGGGAGACATAAGAGAACGCGATACAAGTGTTTAAGAATTAATTATACCGTCCGATATGGCGATACAGGTTTGCCATTCCGTGTAGATAACGTATTAGTATCGAGCCGACAGAAAACTTTATAGACTGCCATTAGAACGCCGTGTGTTTTCTATCACTGGGTATCCGTGGTGTGCCTCGTGGGATAGCGGCTCGGGAACGTGTTCCCTGCCCGGGTATAAATAATAAGACCACGTCGGCAGTCACTATAATTCAATTCACACCTGATAACTGTGACCATAGAATTTCCATATTACAGGCTGTAATAAAATTAAAAATATTTTCGGGGCGGTCCGCTACGCTTCGGGGGGTCTCACTCCTCTCATCTCCTCTCGCCGCGGACAAACGGACCAAGGATCGTGATCCTTCACGTTCGCTGTCGTACGAATTTGTTCCTTGAATTTGTTTCTTGTTGTCTCCGGTGGTCCTTCCCCGTATAAACGACAAATGGCATGTGACCACCAAAAAAGACAAACAAAATGAGAACCGATCCGGCAACCTGGCACACCGACTTCTTCGGCTTCTTGTTTCGAGTAATGGTTCGCACTAGGAAATTGTCGAATTCCTTCTCCCTCGCTGACTGCAATAGTCAGCGGCTCCATTCAGCGTCTTTTAGTTTGTGCTTCGCCCATAGTACCTTTCATTTTTTAGGATCTTATGATAGATCCTTCATCAGTATGGAGACGGCTACTTGCGTCACATTTATTCGATCCGCGAGTCGTTGCGCTCGAGCGTCATCCTCAACCAATGACACTTGCGATTCGCGGTCTTCAAACTTTTTCGGTAGTCTTCCACGTTCGTCGTTTCTCACGTCAAAATCGCCACTTTAAAATTTTTTAAGCGACTCGAAGCACTGTGACTCGCCAAGAGCATACTCACCGCAAACTTCAACAAGCATTCGATGCGATCCTGCAGCAGTTTCCTTCAAACGGGCACAGAAAATCAATCATGTTCGCAAATCGTAGTTTCCAGGCACAAAATTCATATTCAACGCTATTAAAAACTATGCAGTCGTATGAAACTTGTATGGTTGCTAGTTGAAAATCTTTATCAGATGTCGAAACAAGAAAATACCGCCAGTGACGCGGTTTGACGGCATCCACATTGACAGCTAGCGCCATGTATGAGCAAATTTCGGTTTCATATTTACAGACCTGGTATACCGAAAAGAAGAAAGCGTTTGAGAATTTTGATTGGCTCTGCGTGATGCGGATCTTTGCCAGGTTCGTTTCGATCGGATCTGATTTTGTGTTTAGTATTGCGATTTTCGATCGTTTGATAGAGTAGCCGACACGGTCCGCAAGAATGATAGCAGACACTTCTAGCGAGTGCTACTTCCGACACGTTCCTTTGTTGCATGCATCCCTTCAGCTAAGGTGACCCATTTTAAATCGCTTCAAATCTTCTGCCAAACGAGGAAGTAAGTGGATACGGATAACGTCGCGCATATATCAGCTGGCGGCAGCCATATACCAGTCTATATGGCGTTCCTATGCGATTCTATACGAGCACATATAGCCCCGTTGGCCGTGCTCGTGCAACAAAATGTTCTCCGTAAGCTCTTGCCGAACTCTCTCTCTCTCTCTCTCTCTCTCTCTCTTTCTCTTTCTTCATCCCTCTCTTTCAACCCCTCCCCTCATCTCGTTTCCGCGAGTTGTCCATAAGGGAATTTCATAGAAATCGTCTGAACTGCTTTGTGCGGCGAAGGTCGTTTAGCCATGGCAAAGCAATGCTCGCCGATCAGTATGTTCTCTTGCGTCTAGCAGTCGGACAATCGTTCTCTATGAATTATTCACGAATCCCGCGACCAGGGAAGAGACGCGCGACGCTTTCTTACCTATTAGTTGCTAATCGATTCGTTAGCAATATCTTCTTCTTCGCTGCGCGAATGCTCTTGATGATGGTGAACGCATTCCGAGGATGGGGATCGAAAAATATACAGTAGCTCACGAAAGTATTCAGACACTCTTCAGTCCTAAATAACTTTTTAAGGATTCAACCAAACGACTTGACTTTTCTGGAGCAACTAGAAGTATTGATTTACTAAATGATACGCAAGAATAATTTAGAAACAATTCTAATTGGAAGAAACTACAGGAAAAAATAAAAAAGACATTTTTTAAAACATTTTTATTTTAACTCGTAATGAAAATTTAAAATATGCATCTTGCAGACCTGTGTTAGTTATACGCATGCTGAAAATTTCATTGAAATCGATTAGCGCATAAAAAAACGACACGCGTAGAAAGTTGTAAGAATTTGTGGAGTTTAAACAGAAACTGACCGAATATCGTGAAAAATTGCGATTTGCACCATTTTTGATGGCGTGCAGCTCGTGTGTACGTCGATCGATTTCAATGAATTTTTCTGCATATGTATAATTATCATAGATCTACAAAATGAGGCTTTAAAATTTTTTATACGTGACTCAAATGAAAAATGTTTAAAGAATGTTTTTTATATTTTTCATGTAATTCATACCAATTGCAACTGTTACAAAATCCTTTTCGCATATCATTTAGTAAATCAATGGTTCTAATTGCTCCAGAAAAATCAAGACGTTTGGTTCAATCTTAAAAATGTTATACAAATTCAAAGAGTGTCCGAATACTTTCGTGAGCTACTGTATTTCTTTCTATTTACGCGTGCGTTCTGGTCTTCCGTTTATTTTTCTTCTGCAAGTTCTGCTCCATTTCTAAATATTCACCTGTTTCTTATCATTATTTTCATATTAATCCAATTATTTTATTGTTAACCATTGGACTTCTCCAACGTCCTCTATATATACTCTTACCTTAACCCTTTCGCTGAAGTACGCCGAAGTACTGTCACTGAACGGAAGCGCGCGCCGTGAATACGTGCAATATGCGTTGTTGTTGTATATACGTTTTTCTAAGTCCTAAATAACAATTTTGCTGAATAAAACAATCTATGCTACAATATAATGAGTATAATTTACGTCTTTGTTATTATCGACTAAAGCATTGTTTGGATACCGAATATATGGGGTGACGACCCAGAAGTTGTCGCGTGGCCACCGCCTATAGGCGGCGCTCGTACCCACAGGTCATATGGTGCGCGCCGTTTACAGGCAGCGCTAGAAGCGAAACGGTTAAAGAGGAAGATTTGGGAAAGATTTTAGCGTTTGAAACATGTCGATAGCTCTAATAGTTTGGCCAGGGCACGCCTTCAAAGATTGCCAAATATTGCCAAATGTTGAAGGGACCACCCCCCCACCCTTGTCGAAAATCGTGAAAAATTGGGGAAAAAGTTTTAGGTCCCCGATTCTTTTGTAAATTTTCCTGCAACCTACTAGACGCGTGGGCAGTGTGTATAGCAAATTTCAGCTCGATCGGAATGAAATTGCGGCCGTGGTACGATTTTGAAAATTTCGAGGCGTTCGAAATCGCGGAAATCGGCAAAAGCGGGTGGATAAAATGAAGCGTCCTGAAGTCCCCTGAAACGCTAGCCTAGAAAATGAGGGCTCTTCTTAAAGAGGAAGGTTTGACGAAGATTTTCCCGTTGGAATCATGTCGATAGCTCTAATAGTTTGGCCGGGGCACGCCTTCAAAGATTGCCAAATATCGCCAAATAGTGAAGGGACGGACCCCCCCCCCCCCTGTCGAAAATCGTGAAGAACCTACGTCTTATATGTCACTTTTATAGTAATGTTGCATTGTTTTCATTCATTAAAATTTCGTACAACTTCTACGTTGATATGCGCTTTAATGAAAAACGTTCGTTAAAAAGCTTGCGTGAAAACATTCTTATCATTTCAGTAACTGTGAAAGAAAAGATCAATTATTAGTCATTTTGACCCGACTTTTTCTAGTGTCAGAAGTTTGTACTACGATTTGTTTCATGGTTGCAGCGACTGGAAATTCTTTGACGTTCACAATTTCTTAAAAGAAGTAGAAAGTAGATGTTTATTGAATATTTGTGTATCCTCCGTTGATTATATATCGGTAACAACAGAATTGAATTTTATTCAGTTTTATTGGGAAATTGGATTTGATACGTACTCTCCTTCATAATTTTTACCAAACTGATTTATTAATATGGAATATTAATATAGACGAGAGGTTTCGTTCAGACCCCTTATAAACATTTTAACATTTACAATTTAAACATTCGTTCGTAGAATCGTAGCATCACCCGATATGATTCTTTTATACGCTTATGAATATACTGAGCGAGATTAATATTTTGCTTTCAAATAAGCAAGAACTTTCAACAAGTTTTAACTAAATTGATAATATACATTGTTAATAGATAGGGTAATGGGTAAACACGCTAAATTTTATAAATACGTCGCAGATCTTTATGCGAAGTAAAAGTTTTTCGGATTAACTGTAAGTCGTAGCAACCGAATTAAAAATTCGGTTAAAATCAACCGAAACTTGAAAATTCTGGATGAAGCGACTTTGTCTAATCGCCTGACGGTTAAGGGTTAATATTCTGTTAGAAAGAGATATAGTGTTCGATTACGAGAATATTTTCACGTGAAAGCTACGGACTCCTCTCTCACGATTGTTTCCGTAAAATTTCTCACGGCAGATCCGCCGAAATAGCGGCATCGTTTTCTGATGACGGGGCGAGGACCTCCAAAGTATTACGGCCCACTCACCGCGAAAGCATGAAAGCGCACCCCTCATAAATATTCTCGGTAAATGCCGCCGATACCTACCGTTGGTTAACGCCTACGTCGCACAGTGGTTCGAACCAGGGAAAAAAATCAATTTTTTAAACGACATTCTAACAATTTTTCAGTCACTGGCAATTGTCGCTGTCTGGATGGAAAATTTCGCTAAACTTTATTTAACACTGAACCTAGCGAGCAAATAAACATATTGTAAATACTGTATATACGATTGAATTATTTTGTACTTTTACTAACATAATCTTGGGACTTCTCTCTTCCTGTAGACACTAAATTGTTTTAAACATTCCGGATTAACATACATATCTCATGTGCTAAAGGTAAGAAATCTGACCGTTCGAATACTTTCGTTGGCCACTGTATGTTGTACGAAAAGGAAGCTTGGAAATCGTCTTTCATACGATAATTCCAAACGAAATCATTAAATTACGCTTCTGGGGGTGAGTTGTTGCCTCACGATTTAAATTGTTATTGTTGTTGAAGGATCTATTAAAAAATAATTACTTAACTCTGCAATGTTATCCTAGGGAATTCTGCTCGCTAATTTTCGCTATTACGTTGTTCGGTAATTGAAAATAAGAAATTTCTTCAACTTCTTCGAAATATTTGAGGTGTCAGTCTTGAATCGTATACATTAAAGTGTCTATTAATTTTTGCAGAATTTTGAAAAGTTAAAATTCGATGGCATCTAGTCCGAGTAAATGTGGCGCCATCCAAAGGTTAATTGTTATTCACAGATTTAAGCAAATTATAAAATAATCACCGGTCGCCCGTTCGTTGCTAGACCGCCGATTTCGTGCATTTGTTGGATGATCGATGCATTTTACGCGTTCATTGATTATGCGAATTGTAAAACAGTGGTTTTACGAATGGTGTTATTTCATGTTGGCTTGTCGGAATTCTTTGGACAAGAATCACATTAAATTGGAAGTAACTGTACAGATAGACAGGCGCGGGACGAGGATTCCGTCTCGAACGAAATTCGTAGGAGGCAATCACAACGGCGTAACGACCATTAAATCATATTTTTTCACGCCAGCCTTGTGACCCGCGCGTACGGTATGATATAATTCATGCGCGTAAATTTGTGTGACGCTTCGGTGAACAATCGCATGAATCATGCGCCACCGTCCTATAAACTTTCAGAGATTTGCTACGCTTTTAAAACAATAGTTCGACAATCAATTTTCGGGACTCGTTTCTCGAGGCGAGACTTCTAGGTGCTTTCTGAAATAATTATATTTGACTTTGTCGAACCCCCTTGGTTTTCTGTGTCGTTTGCGCCGTAAACAGCGTAAATTGTTCATTGCGAACGATACTGTTGATTTTTTATCGAATTAAAACACGTGCCACGTTGAGTTTGCATTCTATTCAAATAGAATTTACAAACTCAATTTATTCGTACTGTTGTGCTCCGTCATCCGATAAGATCATCTTCACCCTTTTGACCAGAAACCGACACGGTGCTTTGCTGGACCAGGAATGGCAGAATGACTAGTTTGGTGACATATTTGTGGCAGGTCAAAGATCAATGCAGAGAACCTATGAAAGGACCCGAGTAAGGATGCATAATTCTTGTAAACGCAATGTCTAGTGAAAATTCTGTTGTTCTGTGGACTTAAACTTAATAATAAACTTCTCGAGAAAATTCCATCCTTTCCATCTTCACAGTTTAACAACAATATTAATATTAAGCGCCACGTCAGTCACCGGTGACTGACGCGGTCTAAACAGAAAATTTAGAGGTTAGTTAACACTGAACCTACCATAAGGGGTCGAACGACCCATTCCAGATTTTCTCTTTTACAATTACTGACGTTATAAAATTGCCTACGCAGAAATCGATTCAATGGATTTCTCTATTCCAACATGCATTGTAATAAAAATTGCACAAAATCCAAATAAATTAATTCTTGTCACTTTTATAGGACAATATATATTAGCCAAGTTAATATAAGAAAGATTAAGCCAACTAAAGATACGAAATCTGAACGTTCGAATACTTTCGTTAGGCACTGTAGTTATCCGAGGAAGACGAGTTAGCGTAATGTAACAGGGATGGTTAAATAATAGTTTTAGGGTCGAAAGAAACAAGAGAAAGGGTCGCTGGGGCCCGTTCTCGCAGCCAAAAGGAAGCTAGAGAAAAATCGGTGGTGGGAAGATACGTTCACGAGAAGACTGGCTCTGCACACGTGAGCCCTTGCGGACTGCCAGAAAGGGCCCCACAATGGAGGCACAGCTCGTCGGCCGATAATCCTGATTTAGACGCGGTCGTATATTAGACTAAGGATCGTGAAATTGAATGGCGGAATCAGCTGAGAGATCCTGTTTTCATCCAAAGGAAGAGGGACTGCGCCACGCGAAAAATAAACTGCCTATACGTATAGCGAGGGCAGCGATAGTAAATTTCGCAGGTGGGCAGCGCCCGTTATTTCCTCGACTTCTCCTCTCTTTACTCTCTTTACCCTTCTCTGTTCTTTCCTGACCTTCTTGTACTCGAAAAGCTTCTTTCGCTATACTCTTTTCAACGAGACGGGTCCGACAATGTAAACATACCCGCGCGATCAGAAGATATTAGGCAATGAGAAGGGACTGTTCTGAAAAACAATACGTTCAACATTACACAACACAGAAATTTTCTTTCGTATTATAATTTGAAATGGAAATTCCCAGATCTCGTTTACTGGAGGTAACTCGATCGTTGGTCCACAATTGAAAATTAGAACGCTTTTGAAAATCATCAAATAATCACAGGTCGGTAATGCGTTAATTAGAACAATTATAATTAAATTAACACTTCGAAACGAACAAACGTATTTTCGGCGGCATTAATTTTATGATAAGCATTTTTAACACTTTACCGACCGGCGATTATTTTAGAATTTTTTAACCTCTTAGGTACGATGCGCCGCTGTAGTGGCTTTCGGGTATGTCATCTTATATTACGATGCGCCATTATAGTGATTTGAGCACACCCAATTGTATCACTAATTATTACAGTAAATTATTAAAGTTGAAGCATATACATGATATCTTTAACCCTTTGATTGCGACGCGTTTTTGGTGGAATCCATCAATACACACGGTGCGATCGTCACATGCCAGTCGCTGCAACTGGTCGTCCACTGAGACATAATGTAACGAAAAATGTCAGTTTTTATAAATTTGTCATTTGACCAATATTCCGAGTAAGAAAGTTTTTTTACTCGTGACATTAACATTACGGTACCTAAAAAATGGTACATTTCATCTGTGTTAGTATTGTGCCATAACCCTATTCGCGCACTAGTCTTCCAGTTACGAGTTGTTTTCAAATAATTATGGTAGTTATTTGTTTCTTTTACAATGAAATTTACTAACGATTCTGGAAAAAATAATTGAAAATGATCTAGTGGTTTTGACGTCTTGTCCAGGGCTGCTTTGCATCCAGAATCTTTTTCATTAAAATTGTGTACTTTTGGATTTAAATTTTGGTGCGACCAACTGATATCCTCAAATGGCACGGTCGATGTAAATTCGTTCCCATTTATTTCTTGCGATTGTAGAACATCTTGTTCCACAGTTTCTGATTCTGAGTCAGAACTTAATAAGCGCAAAACGCGTTTTCTTTTTCGTCGAATTAAATTCTCTTCTTCAGACGAGGAGAATGATTTATCAAGAAACTTCATTTCCTTCTCTGCACTAGCATTTCTGTATAAACGTTTCCTTTTCTTCTCGCCAAACATTTTATGGGTGTACTATATTATTTATAAAAATATCGAATGGATAAAATAAAAAATTAAACACAAAATTAAATAAATAAACACTTACATACGCAGTAAAGATATAGGTTTGCACGAATCAGTGCACGACGCGAGAGCGTACGTACGAGAACAATGTAACTGAACAATATGAAGACAATTAAATGAAAAATATTGAAACAATTGCCGATACCTGGTTGTTATGTTACTTAGAGTGTTAAATTCCATGTCGAATCAATTGGTACAACAGTAAATCGTGTTACAGTAAATAAAATGCAGAGGGCGTAAATTCACGCTTTTCGTATGTATATTTACGTCTTTCGTATATATTGATAGACCTATGAAAGCGTATATATACGCCTTTAGCAGTCAAAGGGTTAATACGTGTGCAAAACCTGAATGAAATATAGTCGTCCGATCGTTTCCCAAATATTCCCAAACTAGTCACAAAATGGCGTTCTAAACGGGTTACCGCAAGCATCCCTCGTCAAGAAATTCCATCCCCTACAATTTTAGAGAATTTTCGTTCAAAAAATTACATGATGTGTCCGAAAAAATAGTTAATACGTGTGCAAAACCTGAATGAAATGTAGTCGTCCGATCGTTTCCCAAAAATTCCCTAACGAGTCACAAAATGGCGTTCTAAACAGGTTACCGCAAGCATCCCTCTTCAAGAAATTCCATCTCCTACAATTTTAGAGAATTTTCGTTCAAAAAATTACATGATGTGTCCGAAATAACAGTTAATACGTGTGCAAAACCTGAGTGAAATAAAACAGTAAAAAGTGTTATAGTAAAAACAATGTAGAAGGCGTAAATTTACGCCTTTCGTATATATTGATGGATACATGTGGACGTATATTTACGTCTTTCGCATATATTGATAGATTTGTGAAAGCGTATACATATATACGCCTTTAGCAGTCAAAGGGTTAAAAACAGGATTGTTGAATCGTCGGAGCACCACGGATTAATCGTTCGATCAAGAAAACTTCAAGTGCAATCTAATATTTCATAACGCGAGCGAGTATTTACTCGTTTGAGTTTTCGCTGTACCGGCCGGTTTGATTAATGAAAATACTTTTGAATGATCGAACAACGTTTGCGTAAACACCGTGTCCGGATAATTAGATTTCCTTCGTGTTTACGTTCGCGTTTCTATTATATATATTTGGAGGTTGGTTATTTTCATCGATACGTGTGTTGGTGCGCGCAACGTAGAGCCTGATGGACAGCGGCCCCGTAGTCGCGCTTGTCAATCACGCGACTATGATTACAGGATTACGAGTTCATAAGGCAGACGTGGAGCAACTACAAAAGCGCCACCATTAAGATAGGAAAGAGTTCCACGCCTAGTCAACGGCCAGATCATTATGCTCGGATGCGAGAGCTTATACCACGAGCCCGTTATTAATGCGACCGATACTCATTCCGCACTCATCCGTAGATACGATCTCTCCGCCCAGTCAATCGGATCGCGGAGCCTAAACCCGTAATTACCATTAGCCCACCCATAGCGAGTGCGATACTAGCCGGCAAAGCAACGAAACTTTCAATTTACACGTTCTTTAAATCCTCGGCCGTCGAAACTATGTTAAATAAACGTTCCCTTCTCGTTTTTACGCTCGGCGTAATTGATTTCACGGCAACGTTCGCGCGTATTTCATTCGGGTTACCTCTTTCTCGCTGGTATCAACGTGTATCAACCGTGTGTGTTTATGGCAGCACGATTCCGTTGACGGGTCAATTTCGGTTCGTTCAGCTTCTTTGAGTTATAGGTGTGCACGGTGAAATCGAATTTCACTGAGAAATCACCACGTATGTAAATATCAAACCGAAATTCTTTTTTAACACTTTACCGACCGCCAACCTGTTAATAGAACTTTCAATAATTCTGTTGTAACGAAATGAAGCGTAAAAATCGCTTTTACATTGGAATTTTTAATGAAATTGTTGGGCAACGTTACCGAGGCTGCCCGGTTGATTCGTAATAAAAATGGTTGTCAACGTTGAGAGATCCATTTAAAAGTTTTCAGTCATGAACCATGGACCTTGAAGAATTCTAATATAATGACCGGTCGGTAAAGTGTTAATAAAGTGTTCCACTATTAAAAACGATGCTGTTGTACGAAACTTGTATGGTTGTGAGTTGAAAATCTGTACCAGATGTCGAAACAAGAAGATGGCGTCAATGACGCTGTTTGACGGCAACTATATCGACAGCTAGAGCTACGTTTAGGCACAATTCCGGTTTCATATTTACAGACCTGGTACGAGTACTATGAATCGAGTTTCAGACTTTTGGAAGAAATTGTCGGATTACTGTGAATCAGGTTGCTTAGTAGTTTGCGTATATGTTTGCTTACGTTTCGAGAGGACACCGTGTACATTTTATGTCCCTTGTGTCCCTGTGAATTGTGCAAAACAGAAGCTGCTTTAAAAAATTTTCGTCCGTAAAGGGTTAATGTTTTAGAATTTATTTGAATTTTGATGCAGAATGCAGAATGCAGAATGATTGTGGAGACAGTCTTTTGCTAGCCATCGTGTTGTGCGATTCTAAGCTTTATTGTATCTTTATTTTACATTCGACCTGTTAGATTATTAAATTTATTATATCGTAGTAAACAAGAAAATAGATTTGCTAAAAGCTAGAAGATAAAACAATTTTTTGCGGTTTTGTTTTCGCAAACTATAAAGCGATTTTTAAGAAATAAATTTAATCAAGGGCTGACAATCATACTTGACGTCTAATTTATTTTCTGTCTCGTTCCAGAGAACTGTTCAATTTCTGCACCAAGACCAACAGTAAGTACATTCGCATAATTATATACGTAGATATTTTCTGAATTAGACAGTTATTTTAACACTTTCGATAAGTTAAATTCTATAATTTTTATAAACGCAACACGATTACTTAAAAGTTCTATTATAAGCTCCTTGTTCCCAACGGACTATATTGTATTTACATTGAGCGTGTTTAAACAATTGTGCATCTAAATTTCGTGTTAAATACGTCTTTCGAAATGTTGAAAACGAATGGGAATTGTTGGATCAGCAGGTTACCATTATTTTATACAATAATTGAAATAATTCGTTTTAAAGTTTGATGTTGAACGAATTGTTTTCCAATTCATTCGCAAAGCTTACTATCCCATAGAAACTATTGGATATTTCGTATATTTCTTCCGTGCTATATACAATGCGACAATTCGGTCGTTATATATTGTTGCAGATTTACACCATCAATATTGAAGCAGGAGTTCCCGCATCTCAAGTACATCATCGATCTAACGAACACAACGATATACTATAACAGTCAGGTAAGAGTTAAACCCTGATCAAATAGAAATCTTCGCGCAGAAGTCACGGAAAATGTGTCGATTTTTTCTTTGGAATTTTCGAGTCGCAACATGAAAGTTTTAGTCGATGCAATAATATGAAAAATCTGAATTTAAAAAATCAGAAAAGAAATTTCTGTCCAGTTTCCAATAAAATATATCGATTTTTCTGCACTTTCATAAGAACAAAATCAATTTTCTTTAACCTCTTAGGCCACTATGCGCCACTATAGTGGCTTTCGCGGATGCCATTTTTCTGTACAACGCGCCACTATAGTGTTGCACTCTACTAGCACACTCCCTCACCGTTTAAATTAAATAATCGTTTTCACATATTGTTTCACACTTGTTTTGCCTTCACATCGATTGAAAATTGTTTTAACAATATACAGCCAGAATACACCGTCTTTTCTTTATCTGCCAGTGGCAGGTCGTTCAGTGTCACGCTGAACTCTGCCGTACAAAGAAACAGCCCCGGCAAAATTCAGCCGTGCCTAAGAAGTTAAAGGTGTCCCACCTTTCTAATTTTTAAAAGTGTCCCACCTGTCCCACCCTTCGAAATTTTGCAATAGCTACGTGAAATATTATTTTTTAAAATTCCGTGCCTCAAAGGATTAAGAGGAACGTCTGGAAACAATGAAATGGTGAGCATGAGGCTTATGTTATTTAACGATATTAATGTTATTCTACATTTTGCTTACATACATTTATATTATTATTAATTATTACTAATTATTAATTATTAAAGTAAATTGTTAAAGTCAACATACGTGTATCATATCTTTAAGAAAAATTACAATTTTATGATCAAACACTTCATTCCAATGTACTTTTGTAGAGAACAGCAATATCAACAGAAAGTGATAACAGTCTCACTGTTGTAAAGACGAATAATAGTAAAAACCTGGGTACGCATAACAGAAAATAAATCACGTAAAGTGAAATTATCGAGACTGGATGATATGCCTTGGTTTTCGAAGGTAAAACAGCTTCGAGTGCAAAGGGTTAACTCGAAAACGAAGGCGTTTCTCCAGACCTAGGCCATTTTCATTTTATACGATTTACTTAATTTTATGTATATGGAGTTTTATAATATTACCCGTCCTTACAATGATTAAATTTTTACAAATTTCTTAGATACGAGTATAGTGATGTAGAAATTGTTTTAAATAATTATATGGCAACTTTCCGTGGTGCCTCGGAATCACCACTCGGGTGCCAAGAGTTAAAATCCATACAATATCAATTTGTCTACAAAGAATAAAAAACTGTTTTAATTAACGCATAGAAAAGTATATGGCACCGTTTACACTAATTAATGTTTGAACAACCAGAGATTAGAGTATCTCTGTAGTTCATAATTTTCTAAAAGCAGCAGAAAATCTATAATTATTGTGTACCTGTATATTCTCCAATGGATGTGCATTAACCTCTTCGGCATTATGCGCCATTATAGTGGCTTTAGCGGATGTCATCTTCGTGCGAATGGTGTATGAAAGGATCTGTCAATATGTAAGAGGCTACAAAGTTTTATTTAAATATTTATCGTCTGTTCTGTTATTTATCCGAGCATTAGTTATTTGTCATCTAGATTTATCACAATTTAATAAACCGAGTAAACCTGTTATTATATGTAAAAAGCTCGACATTGCGTATACTGCAATAAAAAATATGTTATTCTTGAATTGCTATAGAACATTCTAGCAATAGAAGACTTTGTCATAACAAATAACAGATTTTGTGAAAATTTGATATTACCGACCGGATTAAAAACGACGCGTCGCTGCGTAGTTGAAGAAAGTATTTTTGTTTTTACGATGATGTTAAACCCGTTTGCACGGGACGTAATATATCGCAAATATCTTCGATGGCAACACAGTTAGCAATATTTTCTGTAACTGACATTTACTATTAATATTTCTACGCTAAAAAATCTGCAATTTTAGTCACAGTTATAGGTAATAAAGTAGCGAAAGACCAATATAATATTCCTTACATTTTCTGGAAGAAGAAAAGAAAATCCTTTCGCGTACACACGCTCTTGATACACTTACATACGCAGGATCCTATTTTACATTTGTTTCGAAATTTTCTAGATTTCTTGATTTGTAATTTTTTCAATACGATCAATTGCAATTTAGACCTTCTTTATAATTTCGTGTTTTTTAAAAAATATTTTAAATTAGTATACGCAAAGGATACGTAATACTGTAGAGAAATGAAAAATTTTAAGGGGGATTAACAAAAACATTTTTAATTGTTCATACAATTAACGCATCAAACGATTTTTATTATTTTTGCATTGTTTTAACCCTTCGACGTTGAACGATGTTACACACACGTTATCATAATCTGTTCACGACTTAGATTTTTTCATATTACTGATATCTCGACTGCGGATTCTACGCATCTATGATAAGAATGAGTAGATAAAACTTGAAACGGTGGAAGGATCGAAAGAATTTAAAAACATCGATGCGGTATTATTAATTTATCAAAATTGTTAAAGGAAGAAAGACATTTCTGTTTCGTCCCTGTTGCTTGCAATCGCTGCTGAAAAAGTTCATTTTGTATGAAGATTCGCAGTATTATGGAAACATAATAGACATAATAGTTATTAATCTACTGGCATCGATAAAAATAAAAACAGCAGCCATCATGTATCATTAGATGTAACAAGTTGTATTATTTGTTACGCATTTAAACGAACTTATCGACAAATACTTATTGATTAATATACATAAATATTTCATGGTATTGAAGTTTATAATATCTTCACGATCGATAAGTTTTTCGAAAGTTTTTCATATTATCAATTACGGAGAGGTGAAGAAAGGAATAACCAAATATTGACTTAAAAATTTTTTCGCAAATTATAAACAAAGTTTTCTTTCTCTAATACTTCCCTTAACATTCGCCGAATACTTTACACTAATTCTGGCTTATACGAATGCATATTTTTCCATTTAATAAAAATCAATGGTTCTTTTAAACAATTTCCAAGTGGTCGCATTAATATGGCCACAGAGACTGTATCTCAAAACTCTCGAAAGCGAACGATGACGCAAATCCAACAATCTGACCTTGGTCTCTGAAAGATCGACACAACTATTCAAAAACGAATGGATACGATTAACCCGTTGCACTATAAGATTTCGAATAGTCACAGCTAAATATATTTGTTATTAACACTTTACCGGTCGGTGATTCTTTCAGACTTATTAAGGTCTATGGTACATGACTAAAAACTTTTTGATGGCTCTCTTTCAACGCTGACAACAATTTTATAATAGCGAACCAACGAGGCATCCTCGATAACACGTAATCTAATAATTTGATTGGTCGGAAATTCACTTTGAACCTGGCTTCCATATCTTTTTTAATAATCATTACATTGCAACTACTTACATTAAGAACGATTGCGCGAATCTCGCCGGCGGCAGCGTCACATCTACGTCATAAACTCACCCCCTTCGCTCGGACCGTTCACCCTTACTACGGCCGTTCTACCTGAAAAATCTCTACACCATAGAAATTCTAATTGCTGTAAGTATAAAATGCGTCGCAATGCAAACGGTTAACGCCTTCCCGAACGATAACGCGAAATTCCCATGGAAAATGTCATCGTAGCCCGATATATAGTGGGGACGTAGCCCGATATATGCCAATTCGAATAAGTCATCTTGCAGATGAAATTAGTTGCAACATTATTAGAAGCGCGAGCATACGTTGAATAGCTGACTAACCTTTCGGCAATAGAGCCCAAGAGGAGGTTCCTTCGTTTCTCTTCGCAAGCTGTCGCTAGCCCGCATTCCTTGATTCGGGCAGATATCCAAACGCGTGTGTGCCCACGGCTCCTTTACTTTGTCTTCTCTTATCTTCGTTTCTCAATCGTCATCTCTCTCTCTCTCTCTCTCTCTCTCTCTCTTTTTCTCTCTCTCACTCTCCGACTCCCTTCCTCCTTTCAGTGATCCGTTCCTTCCCTTTTTCCCAGCTTTTTCGTTTTTTCTCCGTCGTCTCTTGTTCTCCTCCTGGAAACCTAATATTACGTCGGGCTAGTTCCGACTTTATGTGGCATTTAAAAGCGGCCGAGCGGGCCCCGGCTAATTTGTAACGGGGACAGAGGGGCCGCGCGGAGGCTAATGAACATATTATTAGATTTTCAGAATTGTCGACTGCCATGCCGGTTCGATCCCCGGCGTGTCTAGCGAAGAGAGCGTGAACCGTTTTGAGCCGGGCCTGTCACAACGGAAGACCGATCAATTATATTAATAAGTCCCCCGGAAAGCGAGACTGTGGTTGGACGATTCATTCGTTAGCTGTTCGTTTTTTCTTTCTCTCTCCTCGGGTGGCCATTTGCCACGCGAAGACGAACTGGAATCCACCAAGGAAAATATTTTAACAACGCCCGGAACCCTCTCGACCCTTTGAACACCGATGCCGCAGGTCCCCGGGTAATTAACACGGTAGATTCCATGGTGTCACCCACGTCTAATTAGAACGAATTAGATTTATCGACGAGCCCAAACGAGCTAATCGTTCCGGAATTCTATCGGCGTCTCCTCAGTGGACGACATCGCGGTATCGACGATTATCGAGGCTTCCTATTGCTTTCCATTTCATTGATCCCATCCCTGGTAGAATGTAATCTAATGAATTGCGAATATGAATATTGAATTAATTACTTCTACGTGGAGAAACACTAAACCTACCGAACGTTAAACACGTTGACTGCCGCGTGAGTTTTGCATTGTATGATTAATTTCGAAACGAATAAATGAATTTTCGGCGACATTAATTTTATGATAAGCATTTTTAACACTTTACCGATCGGCGATTGTTTCAGAATTTTTTAACCTCTTAGGTACGATGTGCTGCTGTAGTGGCTTTCGGGTATGTCAGTTTATATTATATATAATGGCGATGCGCCATTATAGTGATTTGAGCACACCCAATTGAATCACTAATTATTACAGTAAATTATTAAAGTTGAAGCATATGCATGATATCTTTAACCCTTTGATTGCGACGCGTTTTTGGAGGAATCCATCAATATACACGGCGCGATCGTCACATGTCAGTCGCTGCGGCTGGTCGTCCACTGAGACATAATGTGACGAAAAATGTCAGTTTTTAGAAATTTGTCATTTGACCAATATTCTGAGTAAGAAAGTTTTTTTACTCGTGACATTAACATTACGGTACCTAAAAAACGGTACATTTCATCTGTGTTAGTATTGTGCCATAACCCTATTCGCGAACTAGTCTTCCAGTTACGAGTTGTTTTCAAATAATTATGGTAGTTATTTGTTTCTTTTACAATGAAATTTACTAACGATTCTGGAAAAAATAATTGAAAATGATCTAATGGTTTTGACGTCTTGTCCAGACCTGCTTTTCATCCAAAATCTTTTTCATTAAAATTGTGTACTTTTGGATTTAAATTTTGGTGCGACCAACTGATATCCTCAAATGGCACGGCCGGTGTAAATTCGTTCCCATTTATTTCTTGCGATTGTAGAACATCTTGTTCCTCAGTTTCTGATTCTGAGTCAGAACTTAATAAGCGCAAAACGCGTTTTCTTTTTCGTCGAATTAAATTCTCTTCTTCAGACGAGGAGAATGATTTATCAAGAAACTTCATTTCCTTCTCTGCACTAGCATTTCTGTATAAACGTTTCCTTTTCTTCTGGCCAAACATTTTATGAGTGTACTATATTACTTAAAAAAATATCGAATGGATAAAGTAAAAAATTAAACACAAAATTAAATAAATAAACACTTACATACGCAGTAAAGATATAGGTTTGCACGAATCAGTGCACGACGCGAGAGCGTACGTACGAGAGCAATGTAACTGAACAATATGAAGACAATTAAATGAAAAATATTGAAACAATTGCCGATACCTGGTTGTTATGTTACTTAGAGTGTTAAATTCCATGTCGAATCAATTGGTACAACAGTAAATGGTGTTATAGTAAATAAAATGCAGAGGGCGTAAATTCACGCTTTTCGTTTGTATATTTACGTCTTTCGTATATATTGATAGATTTGTGAAAGCGTATGTATCCGCCTTTAGCAGTCAAAGGGTTAATACGTGTGCAAAACCTGAATGAAATATAGTCGTCCGATCGTTTCCCAAAAATTCCCAAACGAGTCACAAAATGGCGTTCTAAACGGGTTACCGCAAGCATCCCTCTTCAAGAAATTCCGTCTTCTATAATTTTAAAGAATTTTCGGTCAAAAAATTACATAATATGTCCGAAATAGTAGTTAATACGTGTGCAAAACTTGAGTGAAATAAAACAATGAAAAGTGTTGTAGTAAAAAAAATGCAGAAGCCGTAAATTTACGCCTTTCGTATAGAGGGTGCCTCAAAAGTATCGTGACAGCGGGAAATGAGGGGTTTCTGAGGTCCTTTCAGGTTAATGAGTAGAACCCCTCATTTCCCGCTGTTACGATACTTTTGAGGCACCCTGTATAGATGCATCGACTTTGAGTAAACGATTGGAGCGTATGCAGGAATATAATAAATGCGCCAATCACTAAACGCTTGATTACATTTTAATGTAGGATTTCGTAAACTGTGGCATACGCTACGAGAAAATTTGGATCCCTGGTATGACTACGCCCGCTGAAGACTTAGTACGACGGTGAGTAGAGGATTTTTGTACGATTTGCTTGTAACATTATGCTAATTGTCTCTTACAATTGACGAGTACGATTTTTGTTTTGCACAAAGATCCGTAATCTAGCGACAGTCGTGCAAGAAAATTTTAACAACAGTTTCTTGTTTAAATGTGTAACGGATAATGATGTTCTCTACACGAGTACGTTGGAATGAAGTGTTTGATCATAAAATTATAATTTTTCTTAAAGATATGATACACGTATATTGACTTTAACAATTTACTTTAATAAGTAATAATACAATTTGAGTGGTGCGTCGTTCAGAGAGATAGCATCCGCGAAAGCCACTGTAGTGGCGGATAGCGCCTAAGAGGTTAAACATCGATCACAGCAAAATAGAATTTCAGTTCGATTGAGTCGATATTATAAAAGGTAAAGCGTTGAGAAATCGTATAGGTCCTGCTTCCACTACGTTGAAGTGAACCTGCATTAAGGGTTCTCATTATTCGATGAGTGCTTCTGATGATTTTAATTCGGCACTGTCCGACGATCGGAAATCGATAAAATTAATCGGATGAATCAGAAATGCTGTTGCTTTCGTTTCGTTTTTTTTTTTTTTTAAGTAAGTCGTCAAAATAGAAAATTGAGAGACGATTTCCGCGTGTCCACGAAAGGTTCACGAGCAAAACAACATCGCTTCGATACCGCTGGGCAGATCGAATCTCCGAGAATACAAGTAGCGCCGTGGCGCTCGGCGATTATGGCAACCATCGAGGGGATCATCTAGTTACCTATCTGGCGTGGGCGTCCCGGTCATTCAAACCGCATGCAAACGCACGTACGAAACACGACACGGAACTCATGTACGAGCAAGTGTTAACCACCTATCTTATTTAATGCCAATCGTATTTCACGTTTACTGCACTTCCCACTCGAGCCACCCGCGGTTATCGTCGATCGATCAACGGTTGATCTTGCGAATAATGTTCAACTAATTGTTTTGTACCGTCGAGTATCCGTCAAACTTATCTATAATGCAACACATTTCACGAACACCGACCACATCGGCCAAATTCGAAGCATTTATAATACACAAACGCTTCGTACATTTCGCAGGTACAGCAGACTCCCCGTATAAGGCGATCATAAAATTGTGTAAAACAATCTTATACTGGGTGAGGCATTTAACACGTTAAGCGCCACGCCGATCCCTACGGACCGGCGACAGACTTTTCGTTCTGCTATCGCGGTGCGCGTTACGTTACCCGACTGTTTATACTCTGATTCGTCTATCGGCGAGCGGCCCGGCAAGGCCCGCCTGATGGCTAACAGTGGCTTGAACGGAACGGCACAGAAATTCGGCATGGCGCTTAACATGTTAAAGAAGAAGGTTTGGGGAAGATTTTAGCGTTTGAACCATGTCCATAGCTCTAATAGTTTGGCCGGGGCACGACTTCAAAGGTTTGCCAAATATTGCCACAAATTGCTAAATATAGAAGGTAACCCCCTTCTAAAAATCGCGAAAAATTGGGGAAAAATCATAGGTCTCCAATTCTTTTGTAATTTTGGATACACGGTTCTAGATGCTCGATCAGAGTCTATGGCAATTTTCAGGTCGATCGGAATCGAATTGCAGCCGTGGCGCGACTTTGAAATTTCGGGGCGATCAATGGCGAAGATGGGAAAAATGGGGTTGATAAAAGGTAGCTTCCTGAAGTCCCCTGATATGCTAGCCTAGATTTTGGGAGCTCTGCTTAAAACGTTAAGCGTTCCTACGAACCGGCGACGGCCCGCCTGACGGTTAACCGTGGCTTGAACGGAACGGTACAGAAATTCGGCGTGGCGCTTAACGTGTTAAAATCGTCCACCCGAGTAACTTGACTGCTATTGGCGATAGGAAGAAATGGGCCAAAATTATTTGGTATCGAGGGGAGGGATTGATCATTCGATGTCACTAGTTTTTTTATAGGTAGAGACGTCAAGGAGATACGAAGGTCATCTCTGTTTTTTTTTTTTAATGCAACGATATGTTTGTTTACTTACATTCTGATAGAGTATTTCAATACAAATACATTGACCTATTGGAAAGATCATTCGTCGGCTTTCCACTACGTTCTTTCTCTTCAATATCGAATTCACCATTCTTAAACTTTTGAAACCACTCGCGAAAACTTTTCTTACTTAACACTAGAAGTACCAAACCAGTCATTTTGATTGGTCCCTAGTTTTTTCTTTCGCAATTATTGAAATTATAAAAATGTTTTCATCAGAATTTTTCGAATGTGCTTCTTTAATGACATACATGTTACAATAAGAATTGTATGAAATTGTATTAATAGATGCAGTTTTGTTACTATTACAAAGCAATGTAATCGTAGGAAAATATGAAATATTTTGATGAGATTGTTGTAGAGTGCTGCTGCGCTTCCAATAAGAAATAACAGTTTCTGCGATCTTTTTGTTTAAATTGAAAGTTGATTGAGAAGTAGCGGTCCCGTTTTAATTTGCGTCGGTGTAGTTTCAGTTGAGCAAGTGAAATTTCACTTGCAGTAATTTCTAGAACAAAATGACAGATGAAAACGACTGTACCTTGGTTTTTCGTGCGAATTTTCACCTCAATGTTTCAGGAGTGAGACTTCCAAAGATTCTCCATAAAGAGTGATTATTTTCAAGCGTCTGGAGCCTCGTTCCTCCTCAAAGCTTTGCACTGTAACAAGATATAGCAAACGGAGATCGAGTTGCGCGATATTCGCTAGCTGGCTGACAATACGCGGACTTCCCTAAATGCATTCGAATCGTGTTCCTGTAGGATTCGAGGAAAGTCCGCTACAATGTACGCCTCACGCGACAACGCACGTGGGTGTTGACGCCTCGGCGACGACGTCTTTATTCTCGGAGACATCGAACATAAGTTTCCCCGTGTTCCCTGTCTTGTAAGGCAAGACAATGCTCATATATTCACAAACACACTGCAAACAGTCCGCAACTATCCGAAACGATGCGCCGGGCACACACAAAAGACGAACAAGATAATTGGTTGCATCACGTGCTCGATACGGATTCTCGAGTCAACCGTGAAGTTAACATTCGTGTCAGTACCCTAAACTGTCTTCGGTGAGACTGATGGGTAAACTGCGGATCTTTATGCGAAAAGAAAAATTGTCTGCATCCATTGCAAATAATAGAAACCAAAGATTTAACAATTTTCTAATTGAATTCCATATAATGTTGAAATTACAACCACTATCTAATGGTTCATTTTTGACGATATCGTAAAAATTACATTGAATAAATTTAGTTTAAAGTAATGTGGTGTGAAATAATTGATAAACTCTTTTTTTTTTTAATTTTGACTTAGACCACTTTCACAATTATGGGCACAAGTGTCCTACAGTTTTAAATCTCCTGTACTTAATTTTCCTTTAAATGCACAGAATCCACGATCCACGGATGTGTGATCGAATTATTTAGCCGTTTACATATATTAATGATTTTACATTAACTCTTACGTATTCTTCGAAAGAAATTCTATAAGAAATATAAAAATAATCTTAGTCTGTTTCGCTCGCCAGTAATGTCTACGATGCCTTCAACACAGATCAGAATAGTGTTTCAAGTTAGTAAATGTTGCGTTAAAAAAATGAAAAGTTGCCCTAACTTATATAATTTTTAGTAGCAAGAAAACGAATTTAGGATACGTGCATTGGATGTAATAGGGACAGACAATGGATATAACGTGAATATTTAAAAGAAAGTATTTATATTTTTCACCTTTTTCTTTATTCTTTATTATGTAGAATTATTTTAGTGAACATATTTCAGCGAGTACATTAGATTTACATTTTAACAAAAGCCTGGTACTTTGCTGTATATGAATGTTTATTATACCCGTTTCAAAGGATACATTTTTGCGCAATACCTAAAGAGAGGCAGGTGTATACGCGATACATGGTCGTGCACAGGTTGTGACATATTTCCGGTGGTGTTCTCGTTCGCCATTGTTTCTTTTTAACTTGGGAATTTTGCCAAAATGCCGAGAAACCTGCTTCACGCTTTGAACCACTCGGAACAATCGTGTCATTAGGTAGATTTGCCAGAGTATATCTTTCTCGTCTTTTTCCGCATGGCTCCCAAGAGGAACTGCTTATGCAAGCTGTTATCGTTGCTTCTTGTACCTTGTAATTAGTTGTGATGCATTACTGTTTCGTAAAAGGTATTAAGGCTGGAACTACCGAGCAATAAATACGATTGATACGTATCACGTTGTAACGATGGCAAGATTGCATTTCAAACTGCAATTCAGATTTCGTATAATTTTGATTGCATTGCATGTTCCATTAACACTAGAACTACCGAACAATAAATCCATCGATATACATTGCTTTGTAATAATAACAAAACTTTCTCTATTCGAACTTTATACAATTTTTATCGTAATATATGTGCCCATAATTATGAAAGTGGTCTAAGTCATATATTTCTTGTATCGAGATATTTAATGAATTGCATTTGAATAAATTAAAAAATATTTTTACATTGTGCGACATTTTAATTTATAATTTTATTAGTCTTGATTAATGGAAATTTATTATGAATATGAAATTTTGTGTGAATTTCACACGAAAATGTTGTTTTTAAAGTTTGAACTGACTTAGACCATTTTCAAAGTTAACTGAATGTTCTATAAATGACTTAAAGCAATAAAGAACTATGAGTTTTATTTGAAACAATAACTTTAATGAAATAATTCATGAACATTTATTAATTATTTTTAAAAAGTAATCCATTTTTATCATTTCGAGTTTTTAAGATTCTTAAAATGTTCCTGAAAAACTGGAGGGATGTATAGTAGCAAACACATAATATCTTTACGTTTTTCTTCCATTACTGGTCTAGGGGTGGTGTATAATGGAAGTAATTTAATATTTCCGTATATTTTTGGTCCTCCTCTTTTAGGTGAAAGATCCAAAACGTGGAATTTAGAATCATCTAAAGAAGTTTTATAGAACATTTTATAAGGTTCATTTTTCAAGAATCTCATCCATTGAATTTGCAGCCAAGAGACAGATTCGCCCGCGGTATTTTTTACTCTTCTAGTGATTTCGTTGAAATAAAATCCGGCTGGGACATTCGTTTTATCGAAAATGTATTTCTTCTTCTCCACTGTTCTTTCAATTCATAATAATGCTCAGGGTTGTATAAGTAATTTGTCAAAAAGTCTAAAAAAAGTCATTCGGTAGAAGGGAATGACACGATACCAAAAATTCAAGTTATGTTTATATAATTTCTTTAAATTTTTGACTTAGACCACTTTCATAATTAACACTAAATTAATTCCATATAATGTTGAAATTACAACCACTATCTACTGGTTTATTTTTGACGATATCGCAAAAATTACATTGAATAAATTTAGTTTAAAATAATGTGGTGTGAAATAACTGATAAACTCATTCTTTTTAAATTTTGACTTAGACCACTTTCATAATCATGGACACATATGGTTTCATCAAAAAAGCACATCCAAAAGTTTCTGTTAAAATTATATTTATGACTTCAATCATTGCGAAAGAAAACATAGGGGACCAGTCATTTTGACTGGTTTGGTAGTTCTAGTGTTAAAGATTTTGTGTACACTGGTAACCAACCCCTTTCTACACTACTAGAGATATTATCCACATATCATCAATAAAATTCTGCAACCCTTTCGTATACATATACAAATACATACGCTTCACCGATTTCACTAGTTGATTTTTGTGGTATGTATTTTGTTTACCTTCATAGTCATCCCCTTTGCACATTATTAGAGATATTTTCCACTTGTGATCGTATTAAGTCGTTTATTATGAACTTAAAAATTTGTTTATTCGACCATTCAATGCGTGAGAGAGTGAGAGAGTGAGAGCAGTACATACTGTCTATGAAGAAAGTGTGGCCTTGAAAGCTGGCAGCAACAACGGGAAAAGCACATGCTGAGCACGGTCGGGAATCAGAGTGTTTGCAGAGAACTCGTACTTTTGTGATCCTCGGTTCCCGGCTACTTTTGTCGAGAATACGGTCATACAAACAGCGTCGAACCGTTCGACTGCCTACAAATCTATGCATTAAACATCTCCAAACAGAGGAAACTTCGCTACGCCACCTTTTACTATTTTTGCTCACCTTATAGTTCTACCGCGGCTCGCGGCAATAAAGCTCGAAGGGGGTACAGGAGCCCAGAGGCTATTCAAATTTAATTCGACTGAGTATGATAATACGTCCAACTGAATAATTTGACGGAGCTTTATGCAGTGCGTGAATGTATAATCTTCTTCGCGATTAACACGCCCTTTACAAACAATGCGTGCGCTTTGTATGCAAAATAGCAGATTCCGCGAGCATCGGTAGTCGGCATCTGGTCGACCCGTTAATTGGTAGCTTGTTTTCACCTTCGTTGTTACATCTGCGGAAGAATCGTTCAATTATGAATTAAATTATGAATTTCGTTCGACGCTCGTTTCATTTGTCAACCATTTTGTCTGTAAACAAAATTTAGAAAGAAGATTTTTCTCTGCACTATGGTGTACGATGCACTTCCGAAACGATTTACTTAAGTTTCCGTGTTTGGACATCAGCGACGTTCAACTGAATACAGTACACAGTTAAATTCTACAATGTACGAGTTCCGAATAGTTCGTATAGTTTGATTAACATGGTATTCCTTTAAGTGATCGATACATAATGCTACATCGCAAAGGTTAAGTTTAGACAGTAATGAAGATCTTCAGCACAATGAACGAAAGTAAAATTTCTTAAGAACGCAATGAAAATATTTTAAATGCTCACAGATTGACAAACGAACGCGAACTGTTCCGTGTGCGGAATATTCCGCTCTCGGTGATAGAAGACGATCGTCATAGGCGGAATATTCTGCTTACGGATACAAATGGGTTAAAACCCATAATCACTGACCACGGCTCATCGTGCGGTCAGGTGTCAGAGTAATTTTTGTTTACCAGCATCCCACAGATACCAAAACTCTCAAAGCGTTTCAAATGCTAAGTGAAAATCGCTAGTTTCATGACTTACCCTCAGACACTTCCCACAGGGTGTCATTTTGGTCATCCTAGGCGGTGGCCTTTTCGCTTGTGGGAATTGTGTCGGTTTCCTCCGTTTCAAACTGTAAGTGCCTGTCATAGCTGGCGGGGGTCGTCTATCAGGTGTAATTGGGCAACGATAGCTAGAGGTAGCTATTGGCTCACCATGTAGTCGTTGCAGGTCTTCCACTGAACGAAACAAATCATTCACAGTTTACGTATTTAAACAACGATTTTATAGTTAGCTTCTGTTAGCTTCTATATATATTAGGATCACCTAATATTTGTCATGTTTATCTTACGGTTCATGTCGCTTGAGTCGTCCAAGTCTGCCGAAGAGGAGCTATCTGGAAACAACGGATACATATCGTATTATACAAATTTTCAATAAAATATTAAACATTCAAATTTCTTTAATACTTTAATGGCTTTATTGTTTAACCTCTTAGACACTATGCGCCACTATACTGGCTTTCGTGGATGTTATCTCTCTGTACGACGCGCCACTCAAATTGTAAACACTTTACCGACCGGAAGCCTATTAACTCTTAGAGTACGCAGTCTGTTTTGTAACATAAAGGACGGAGTGGGGTCACTAAAGTCCCCCACACAAAAATTGTTTTGTTTTGTTTATAAGTTGGCATATTAATATTACAAAGACTGTTAGTAAATTAAAAAACGATTATTTAATTAAATTTACAGCACTTATTTTGAATAAACAAATAAAGTACTATCCACTTTCAAACATTTCATGTTTTGACATAAAATAAACTTATACTTATGAATAAATTAATAATAGAATGCCACTAATAAGTTTTTATACAGGATTTAAAATAAAACTCGACTACCTAAAGGAAAAAAGATAGAAAGAAATTATTTACGAAGTTATTAAAGAAAAATTAATCTTGGGGGACTTAAAGTCTCCCACTCTGTACTCTAAGGGTTAATAGGCTTAAAAAGCTGCTTTTACATTGTAATTTGTAACGAAATTATTAGACAATGTTACTGAGGATGTCATGCTGATTTACAATAAAAATTACTGTCGGCGTTGAGGGATCCATTAAAAAGTTTTCAGTGACGGCTTATGAAGTTAAAAGATTCTGAAATAATCTCCGGTCGGTAAAGTGTTAATTATTAAAGTAAATTGTTAAAGTCAACATACGTGTACCATATCTTTAAGAGAAATTATAATTTTATACAGAGAGACAGCCCCGCGAAAAATTCAGCCGTGCCTAAGAGATTAAACAAACAACTTTTGTTAAAATTTTCTTGCACGACTACATTTCCTATTGAAAAATACAATTTAAAAAATATTCAAATTTGATCTGGTTTCCAAGATATCTCAAAAATACCCCAACTTTGGGGGCTGTTTTCACCCCTTCGAAGTGGATGGTTGTCGATAAAAAAAAGCACGTGTCAAATATTTTTCAAAGGACTATAAGCTCCCATAAGTTTTATCAAAATCGGATTTTCGCATCTGAATATGTTCCCGTGTAAGATTCTAATATTCGTAGAAATTTTTTAATTAGAACGGAACAATTATTTCGATGTACCGTAATTCGGCACTAAAAGGGTTAAATAACATAATTAAACGTACAATCTAAACGACGGGCCACGGCCAAGCCCGTTGCCAAACGCGAACCTATTGGAAGTCTAATGGGTGCCTGTGGTGTTGAAATCGGAATGCCAATTTTCGACGGTGGGGTTACGGGAGCATTGCATTCGACTGAGCAAAATCTCTCCTGATTTTCCGGCGTTACGTTCCGAGATGTTTTCCATGATGTTTCGGTTACAGAGCTACGAAACAATGAAGCGGTAAAATTCACTCATTATCAATTAACACGTTCTGTGTCGGATCGTTTTTTAACCCCTTGCCCTACAGTGTCAGACTCGTGATCAAGATTTCAAATTAAATCTTCCAAACATTTATTTCCTTAATTTTCTTTAAACGGAAATAACATTTTATTTAATTGTTGATCGTACGCGGTCATTGGAGAATAGCTAACCACACAGTAACTACAAATTTGTCTTTTCTTTTTGTCGTTCTGTGGAGGGCAAAGAAAATCTAGTCGCTGTTACTATAAAATAAGTCGTAGGCCAAGGGGTTGAAGACTTTCCATTCGGGCCGCGTGGGGTGTATACGACCCACACTTTTGCGATGACATAAGTAACAAAAACCCTTGCTGTTTGAAGAAAAATTGTAAGAAATGCAGTTTGGTGTCAATATTAGTATGGTACTAATTAATATTACTAATACAATAATACTACTAAATATAATAATAAAACTAATATAATAATATTACTAGTACTAATTAATATTAGTATGGCAGTATAGTATTAGGATGTCAATATTTGACTTTACGATGAATTTAAAAAAAATTCTTCGTTTCCGAATTAGAACTGCAAGCACGGGACGTGTTAAAAGTATCGCAACGATGGAGACGTAAGAAATAATGTACAGGATCAAAGGATGCTTTGCTAAAATCATAAAAAAAGTAGTATAGATTGAAACTGTGAATTTTGTAAATTTATGCCAGAAACGATAATAATAGAATAGAAGAGCTTAATTAGAAATAATAGAAGAGCTAAAAAAATTTGAAATAAATTCCTATGTGGTTCTTATGTATTGCAAGCGATAAAAATAATTTCGCATAAAGATCCGCAGTGTAGTTACAATACGGAAGAATTAAGAAGTGTACATTATTTTACATCGCGAGTCACAACCGGGTCGTTTCCGGTTTAACCCTTTGCACTGCAATGGTTCCTCTCAGGACATACTAAAACTTGCCACACTGTTATCTTAAATAGCTTTTGCATCATTATATTTGTATTTAAGAAATCGGTAAAAATTGAAGCGTTGCATTAATAGCAATAAATTTTAACCCTTTGCACTCCAAGCAATTTTAATTCCTAACTCGAGACAACTTTCTGTCCTAGAATAATTCCATTGCACGTGGTGTATCTCTTTTCGTGCATATCAAATTTCTTACTGTTAATCGTACTTCAATTTTTACTAACTTCTTAGTTACAAATATTTTTAGTGTACAAATTATTTTGAATAATAGTCTGAGAATTTTCAGTGTCGCCTCAGAGGAGTCATTAAGGGTTAATTCTTCGGTCTAGGGTTCGGTTAATTCTCTTCGAATAATTTTTCTCGATCCCTTCGCCAGCTGATGTTTCGTACGATGTAGCAACAATAAGAATATGTAAAAAAGTTTTTAGTTTTCGGGAAGAACATTGAAGGTCCAAATGGACATTTAACCTCTTAGGCACGGTGCGCCACTATAGTGGCTTTCCGGATGTCATCTTATATTACGATGCTACACTATAGTGGCAATAATACACTTCAATAGTGTTAAGGGTTAATTGCACGAAAGGAAATAAACCATACACGGTGGAACTATTCTAAAAAGACTGTCTCGATTTTGGAATTAAAATTGCACGGAGTGCAAAGGGTTGAAAGCTTCGCCGCGAGTGAAACAGCGAGTTGAACGGTTTGTTCGAATTAGGTTACGTACGGGTCAATTTTCGAGTGTGCGGTGTGATATTCCTCGGAGCATTGCGTGCTGTGGCTGCACGAACACATCGCTCCTCGGTCCCGATTGCTATGAATGTAGAACGCTGAATTTGAAATTAGTTGCCAATATCGATTTTTCTGTGCACGGCGAACCGCCGAGAAGGTTACATTTTTGACAAATACGTCGCGATGCTCGACTATTGCATATTCGTTAGCAGCCAACTGTTACCGACGACGCGACGCTCACCTTGATCCACATTTTCCTGATCATCAGCGTAACACATTATCGCTAGACACACCAAACGTCGGTAAAATTGACCGGTCCAAATGATGTCATCTAGGAATCGTCGAGCAAATACTCCATCGCAAGACGCGATTCAAGCAAATCTATCAATCCCCTGACATATATC
>CM052093.1:14217687-14227837 GCA_028453745.1 Agapostemon virescens | reverse complement strand
TCTGATTAGACCCTTTTAAACATTTTACAATCTCTATGATTCGAAATCAGCGGATGATCCGACGTCTCAAACTTTTAATCACAAGATCGCTGTGTTCCATACAATTTCCAAATCTGATTAGACCTTTTTAAACATTTTACAATCTTTGTGATTCGAAGTCAACCGATGATCCGACGTCGCAAATTCTTAATCACAAAATCACAGTGTTCCAAACAATATGCAAATCTGATTAGACCTTTTTAAACATTTTACAATCTCTATTTTACAGTCTCTATGATTCGAAGTCAATCGACGATCAAACAATAAAACGGAACGTCGTGCATTATTTTAATCGTTTTTAGTCTAGCCCAGTGATTACAGAACAATAAACGAACGTAGAATGCGGTACACGGGCAGCAACGATACGCTGAAAGAGATATTAATTGCACGTCGGCTGTTCGCCAATGCAGAAGGTGAAGATGCATTACTCGATATTTAATCGTCCGTGAAAGTCGATACAGCGGATCAGGAAAGGTCGTGGGTCATTGGCAATCTTTCCGAGGATCGGTTTATTTGCCAGCCTTAGCATGTCGGTGCGCCGCAGGGATGCTCGCTCTAGATTCACATTAGATGCCGACGTGTTCTGAGAATATTCCTGTCTTCTGCAAGATGTATGCTTCTGCGTATGCAAAAGAGAGATGACCCTGTGATAGATAGGAACGTGGAATGATCTTACCTTGCTTGTTCCCTTGCGTATAAACCTGGGATTCTTACTATCCGTTAAGATGGCTGGCTTCCGTGGACTTGCTCTTCAAGTTCATCGAAACGCGCGAAAATCGATTAGCGATAACACTGCGTACTGAACCTCTTAGGCACGGTTGAATGTTGCGCAGGGCTGTTTCTCTGTACAGCAGAGCACATTGGAATAAAGTTCTTGATAACTAAATTATAATTTTTCTTAACATGTTAACTGGGTATGACGAAATATTTCTACTACTACTGCAGTGGGTACGACGACATTTTTCGTCATGGAAATTTGCCATAATATTTGGAACACATTACATTTTATGTAGTTCTCATCTAAGTAAATCAATTATATAAGTTTACAATTCTATAAACAATAAGTATTAAAAGAAGAAAAAAGTCCCCATTGTGAAACGAGTCGAACAAACGTTTATTCCCCGGTTAACAGGTTAAAAATGTGATGCATATTTTAAATTTTCATTACGAGTTCAAATAAAAATGTTTTAAAAAATGTTTTTCCTACTTTCCCCCGTAATTTCTACCAATTAGAATTATTTCAAAATTATTTTTGCATATCATTTAGTAAATCGATGCTTCTAGTAGCTCCAGAAAATTCAAGTTGTTTGGTTCAATTTGGAAAAACCTATTTAGATTTAAAGAGTGTTCGAATACTTTCGTGTGCCACTGTACATAAAATGTGTGTTCTAAACATCACGGCAAATTTCCATGACGAAAAATGTCGTCATGTCCATTACAGCAGTAACTCAAGTACGACGAAATATTTCGTCATACCCAGTTAATAATTTAATAATTAATAATACAATCGATTTATTTATCAAGTCACTATTGTGGCGCATCGTAATATAAGATGACATCCGTGAAAGCCGCTAGAGTAAATCAGGACTTTCAATGACTGTAACTAAATGAAGCTTAGAAATCTACTTTTACACTGTAATTTGAAGCAATAATTTTATATAATTTTTTTAAAACAGTAATTTTAAGCGTTGTACCTTTCGCCAAAGGAATGTTTATGGAAAAACCAGGTACGAGGGCTCACGATAATCTTGCTCGTTTGCTGGACAGTGACATGTATAATTTGCGCAAATGGAGATGCTATTTGATACATCTTCATTGAGCTCTGAGAAAACGGTCTGCAACATGTTATTTGTCACGCCCTTGTATCGGAAGCTTGGTTAACTGCCATAGCAGGAACAGGTTCGCCCTAATCGTTGCTATGAAAAGATGCTCGAGTTACTTGCACGTTTGAAAAATCAAAATTTCAGGATCTGGAAGACGTTCCAGAATTAGAAAACGAAACGACGGAACAACGCTGAGCACGCTGGCCCGCAATTAAATCTATCCCATGCGAGTCGTGATACGTTGTTCGGTATGATACTCTTCAATTACGGTTGTTTTTCACGATTCTTTCGGGCATCAAGGGGCATAATTTCCTGCGGGCCGCTGATAAATATACCGGCCTTATTGTATGGCAGCACTGAAACGCTCAGAGCTCGCTTCTGCGTATAAATGGCGTCATGTTTCCGCGAACGATCTTCTTAAGAGGCTCGCGAAGGTCAACCAACATATCGCATGACCTCCGATGGCCACTTAATTCACAACGTAAGTCGAGGTGAGAGGCCACGAAGTGGGTCCAAAGTGTTGCGTACTCGCTCGCGCTGAGACACGAACGGAAAAGGGAAATGCGACGAGAGAAATTGACGGGCAGAAGTGGTAGTAGGCTCGGTCATCACGGTCATTATGACCTTAGCAACTACTCTCATCGTGGGTTCGTGGGTCCTTAAGCCTCCTGTACACCTTGCGAACGTGCTGCGACCAGATTTCGCTAAACATCGGTGTTCGCCATCGAATCACACGAGTTTTCAATTTGTCGCGGAGATATCAACGTTCAAACACGTTCTCCAAAATTTTTAATCATTTTTCCCAGGATCAGTACTTCAGTTCTTACACGGGAACATATTCAGATGCGAAAATCCGATTTTGATGAAACTTATGCGAGCTTATAGTTCTTTGAAAAATATTTGAAACGTGTTTCTTTTTATCGGCAACCATTTGGAACCCGATTTCTGGCTCATCGCTGCGTGCTTCAAATATTCAATTGCCCTTATATCCATCTACTCATTTAATTCAAGTAAAATTTTTAATTTAACCCTTTGCGCTCCAAGCAATTTTAATTCCTAACTCGAGACATTTTTCTGTCCTCCAATAATTCCATTGTACGTGATTCATTTCCTTTCGTGCATATCCAATATTCTGCCACTTTTTAATGTTCCCTCAGAAGAGCCATTGGAGTGCTAAGGGTTAAGCAATGTCGATCATGAATGGCTTCACTCTTGGGAAAATAAGATAGACATTAAATTTTTTAATCATCTATCACATATTTATTTGAAAAAATTTTATTATTATTACTTTTATCTTATATCTGGTAAATAATTAACTTGTGCAGTTAATTATTAGTAAGATCTTTGACCGACCTCAATATCGACTCATGCAATCAATTTTTTAATAATCTATTACATAGAAATCTAGTTTTAAAAAGTCACTAAATTCAAATGACTGTAGTTTGTAAATAAATTCGATTCTAACAAAGTGATGACTTAAACCAGCTCTAAATCAATGTATATAATACCATACGAAGCAATTGCAATACTATATCGTGCGTGTGCCAAAGGAACTGTCGATATCGAATCTCTCTAATACTCAATTGTATTATTAATTATTAAAGTAAATTGTTAATGTCAACATACGTGTATCGAACCTTTAAGAAAAATTATAATTTTATGATCAAACACTTCGTTCCAATGTACTCGTGTAGAGAACAGCATTATCCGTCACATATTGCACTGCTGTATCATTTACACGTAATTCGCGTTGAACTCTGCCGTACAGAGAAACAGCCCCGCGCAAAATTCAGCCGTGCCTAAGAGGTTAAGAGTCGAAGCATCGGTTCGAAGCACAAGTTCGAACGTGTGCAGGGGGACTTTATAGTGCCGCCGTGACCCGCTCAAACTCGAGTCGTCGTGAATTCGTCGCAGGTTTTGTAGGTAATTTGCGGTAATATTATAATCAGCCCCTTGCTGCGTCCGAAAAGGTGCCGACCCTGCCTCCACCTCTCGCTGAATTGATGACCCATGAAATCGTACGTCTCACTTTACGCGTGTTGCTCTTGCAATATTTTCGGCGAGCCTCTCCTCTTTGTACCGATATTGCGCGCCGAATTTTACAAAGTGGCTTGAGACGCCGCTATACTTCTGTATACCACATGAGCTCTACGAGTCAACTGATTCGTGGATTTTCTATTCGATCTATCCGATTAGTATAGATGCAATCGTAACGGTAATTATGTGGCGAGGTACGTGGGGAAAAATGAATAACGCGTTGTTACACAAATTATTTTTATTGCTCCGGAATTGCGTCTACATTAGACAACGGTTCCAGACGCAGTTTCTGTCTTCCGTGTCCCGTCGACTATATTTCGAAGCGGGGACCATTACCTCGTTATCAAGAGTGTTTATTTTCTCGAGTGCCGTGTGTCGCAGGGAAAAACCAGGCGGCCCAACGAAGTTTTCGTCACGGGCCTACCGAACTGGCCCGCCGTTGCTGGCGCAACCTGACACCCTCTCTGCGACACTCGAAATACGTCGTCACAATTACAAGAATCCTGAAATGGTCGAAATGGCATCCAAGTCGATTTTTGCCGATTGATTTACACATTTACTCAACACACTGTCGGCGGGAAGGGTATTAACCCTTTGCACTCGAATGGCGCCTCTAAGCCGCCGCTAAAAATTGCTGTACTATTATTTAAACAACTTTTACATCGCTAGGTTTGCAGCGAAAAAATCGATAACAGTTTTAATGTTCTCAGTACGAGCAATAAAAAATTTAATGTCTATCTTATTTTCACAAGAGTGGAGCCATTCACGATTGACATTGATTAAATTAAAAATTTTACTTTTCAAAAAACTATAAGCTCCCATAAGTTTCATCAAAATTGGATTTTCGCATCTGAATATGTTCCCGTGTAAGCAGTCCGCGTGGCCTGACGGGAATTTGAAAAAATTCACTGGTCCCTAGTTTTTCCTTTCGCAATTATTGAAGTTATAAAAATGTTTACACCAGAAATTTTTTGATGTGCTTCTTTAACCTCTTACGGATGAATTCTGCGCGGGGCTATTTCTCTGTACAGCAGAGCACATTGGAATAAAGTTCTTGATAACTAAATTATAATTTTTCTGAAAAATGTGATGCATACATTTCAGCTTTAATAATTTTAACATGAAGTTACATCCAGGCGTTACATTTCGTTTACAATATTACTCTACTTGTGTGGTCACCTTTACATAGTGCTGAAAAAAACACTCGTTTCTTCTGTTTTAGACGACATAATTGGCGTTCATTGTACGCATGGTGTGAATCGAACCGGATACTTGATTTGTAGGTTAGTATCCTTCTTATTCGTCTTTAATTAACCGTTCACCATTGTCCTTTTTATTCGAATAATTACCGGCGAATTTGCAACATAATTCTAATTCATCCAATCGTTATTTATTTACAGATATTTCTTAAATTAGTCGAATTACGTTGCTTATTAACTACTAAATTAATGACTCCTCCATACTGATACCGCGAAATGGTGGCATTCAATTGATTAGTAAAAACATTTATATTGTTACAGATATCTTATGAAAGAATTAGGCTGGACACCTATAAAGAGTATGGAAGGTATATGGTTTTATTTTTCTTTCTATTAGATCTGAATTTTCAACTAATTTTTCAATTTATTAATTATTAGAATTAGAATCGACGCTTGAATCCATCAAGATTCAAACCAAAGATTATTTTAGACTGTCAGTCGCAAAGTATTTTCGCGCATAAATTTAAAACCAATAATACTTTATTGATCCATATTATGTCTATGATATCGAAATCAGAGGAATTTCTTGTCGACGCAACTACAATTTGGAGGATAAAGTAACATTGAAACAATAATGGTGTTGTATTTCTTTCGCGTTTGATAGTATATTGGTTTAAGTTTTCATATATTTCGATATTTGAAATTTTAGTTTTTAACCCTTTGCGCTCCGAGCCATCCCGGACAATACCTACCAGTTACTCGGCGCCATTTTGTCGCAAAAATGTGCACTTACGGACCTTTATACTATATAATATAGCTTTGGAACTAAGTAAAATATTACAACGATATTTGATTTCTATGAATTCGTAGACATCGATGAACATATATTTGCAAAAACATTGCAAGCTGATTAGTGCACGTCTCACGGTAATAAATCGTTTGACGTTTTCCGCCTGGTGTTTTTCTATCAGAACAAACAATACGGTTCCGGTTTTTTTTCTTCTCCCACGTTGAGAATACGTAGTTTATCGTTCAGTCTATTGTCCGCCGAAGAAGTGGATGAACGTGTGTTCTCGGTTCTCGAAAATCACCTCTCAACTGATTTGTAAAAGTTCTTTTAGCGATTGAACCATATTTTCATTGGACGTTTTGTGCCATTTCAACGGAAAACTTCAGAGAGACGTGCATTTCTCAGAAAGTTGCGCTGAAACAAGTTGATTCCCCGTGATCACTAATAAACTTTAATGTCCCGTCAGAGGGGATGTCCGAGTGATATGCTAGAATACGATGTCCCCTCAGAGGAGAGACAACGGAGTGCAAAGGGTTAATAAATTTGGTGCTTTGTGAATTTCCCTACAGTCTTACTATTGCAATATCTGTATCAACGTCGTATCGATTTCAGATCCCAGATCACCAATCGCTGATCGAGATCGAAGAGTAACGAGATCGTAGAACAATGGTATTTGGTTCCAAAAGAAGTTTTGTGCTTGTTACAGAGTTCGCTAAGGCTCGCGGCTACAACATTAGCCGTCAACATTACATAAAGGATTTAGAAGATAGAGCTTCGAAGACAGCTTAATTATAAAAATATTAGTTTAAAGATGCGTCAAACTTTTCGACGTAGAAACGGGCCGCATTTGCCATTGCCACCACCGCCACCACGGTCTCCACCGTCGTCGCCTCCATTCGGTTACGCGAATCCACGAATCTGGCAAATGCCGCCGCATCCAGGCCCACCGCCGCTTCCGGGCCCACCGCCGCTTCCGGGCCCGCCGCCGATGTTCGGTTTCCGGCCGTTTAGGTATAGACCACCGCTTCCTCCACTACGGCGACCTCTACCACCGCCACCTAGACCAGGCTTCCCTAGTCCAGGTTTTCCGCCACCGCCGGGCCCGATCCGAAACTCCGGCAGGCTTCCAGTCCCGCCGGGCCCGAACCGAAGCTCCGGCAGGCCTCCAGTCCCGCTGGGTCCGCCCGGACGGCGGCTGTCGTCAAAGATGATGCCACTTCGACGGCTACAATCGGGTAACAGCAAACTAAAACCCAAGCTATTGAACGAACAGGACTTCACCATAGACACGTTCGAAGAGAACCTGCTAGCAGGACAACAAGACAGCGCAAAGCAAGTTCAACCTAGAGAAATGACGATTCGCTGATTAGCGGATGTAATGGGTGTCCCAAAATTAACGCAAGGTTTGAATTAAATAGAAAACACAGTTTTTAGTCTTTAGATTGTTATTTTTTCATTGAATCATAAAGTACATAGGATAGGGTTATTTATGGAATAACACATCGGGAAAATGACCTCCACAGCTTTGCTGGCACGTACGCACTCTTTTATCGAAATTTTTCATGACCGTTCTGCATAATTGTGGCTGAATTTCGTTGATGCACCGTTTAATTTCTTCTTGTAATGCACGGGTGGTTGTGAACTTATTGATGTAGACCTTTGACTTCAAATAACCCCATAAGAAAAAATCTAATGGTGTGAAATCACACGATCTAGGGGGCCAATTCTGATCACCGAAACGAAAGAGTACACGACCAGGAAATGTTTCATGCAGTAATTGAATTGTTTCACTGGCTGTATTGCATGTGGCACCATCTTGTTGAAACAACATATTGGCCACATCAATGGCATCCAATTTCGGCAGAAAGAACTGTGTTATTATGTCGCGATATCAAGCACCGGTAACAGTTACTGCTTGACCAGCCTCATTTTCAAAACAGTATGGTCCAATGATGCATCCAGCCCAAAATCCGCACCAAACAGTGACACGTTGTGGGTGCATTTGTTGTTCGACAATCACATGTGGGTTCTCCGAACCCCAAACACGGCAATTTTGGCGATTAACAAAGCCATCGAGGTGAAAATGTGCTTCATCGCTTAGGATGATTTTGCTCGAAAAATCAGCATCCACTTGTTGATGTTCGATAATCCATTCCACGAACTCTCTTCGCTGTTCATGGTCATTAGGCTTCAGTTGTTGTGTTAATTGAATTTTGTAAGCATGGAGACACAGATCTTTTGTGAGTATACGCTGTAGAAAGCTTCTTGAAATTTGCAATTCTTGTCCACGACGCCGAATTGATATCCCTGGGTTTTCACCAACACTCTCACGCACTGCTTCGATATTGACATTTGAACGGCTTGGTTTTGGACGACCGGTGTGTTTAGCGTCTCCAAGTGATCCAGTCTCCCTGAATTTTTCAATCAATCTTTTCACAGTTGACGAGGTTAAAACACTATTTTGACCATATTTTGTATAAAATTTTCGAACTACGGTCGCCAAATTTTCATTATTTTTGAAATATTGTTCAGTAATGAAAACACGTTGTTGTATCGTATAACGCTCCATTTTTACTATCCCTAAACTCTCAGCTGTCAAATTGTTCTTTTTTCAGGGTTGTCAACAATTTACCGCAAAAATGGCAGCAAATTCAAATCTTGCGTTAATTTTGGGACACGCTTTATAACGATCGTGCAGTGTACGTACGTATAAATTGATGTTCAGTGTTCGGTGTACCTGAAGACTAACAAAACTGTTGCGCGAAAGACAACATCGGAAATTACTTGTGTAATATATGTTTATAGGAATTGGAAAGGTTTCTTGATATTCGAGTAATTTGGTATTGGACAGGCAACTATTAGATTCATAATTTAACCGTTTAATTTGCATTTGACACGTGTTCTTTGTCGATTAAGTTTAACATGAACTCTTTGAACGATGTATAAAAGAATAAATGGAAAGAACGTTATCGATTCGGAGTAGCTAGTGTTTTTGTAATATGTTTTTAAGCAACAGAGGATTCCATGTTTATCGGTAGTAACGACTTTTCTTCGATCGTTAGCTCTGTTAAATTTGATATATGATTTCCCTAGAATTATAACATTGTTCACTTTATATTAAGACGTATTTAATAATTATCTTTCAGTAAATCGTCCGAGAATTTGAAGGAAAGCGTTTTATTTAAAAATTATGGTTAGCATTTCTCGATATAAAATAGTTTGTCAGACGGCGGTCTGTATGGATCTCGTGCATGCCAAAAGATTTAATATTTGTTAAAAAGTTCTACAGATTATAATTTATCGTACGATAAGTTTACCCACCTGTCGTTGGAATTTAAACTATAGCGAGGTAATTTTTCCCTCTCTCGTTTTACTCATAGCAACATTCGTTCGAATTCCTGCATATCAGTCTGCTCTACATAATTTCAAATCAACGTCGATCCTTTTTTTTTTTAAAAGCTATGGAAGATCGAATTATTTACTCGTCTCTTAAGGCACGATGCCATTGCTATTTTTTAAAGACTTTTTGATGGTTGGAAATTCGAAATATACGATTAGGAACGTTACATGCAACATTATTCGTTATATGATTGATAGAATATATTTTTTCGATACGGTATAGACAGTTGCTAATTTAAAGTGGCTGTTCAAAAAAGTTACAATGAGAAGATAGTCAATATAGATAAAAGATAGATGAATAGATAGTATCATGTGCATTTAGATGCAGTCGGTCACAAAAATTCATACAGATTGGCCAAATTTCGATTGTTCGAGTCGAGAAGCAACGATTTCGAATCAACGTAAAATTTATTTTACTTTTAATTACGTTTATGAGAAACATTGTCATTTGTCAGATCCTAACACATAAATCAACATTCGTGATATTTTAAATGTATATAAATGTATATACATATATATACTATATGTAATAACGAATGAAAACGGAATAAATGTGACGTGTGACGAGGAATATAACGTTTATTATTGACGTCAGTCCACAACTTTCTCCGCCCCGAGCGCCTTGATCCGATAAAACTTATACACTTTTCGCCTCACGCATACTATTACAAGTTTGTCTTGTTACTTTGTAAAACAGTAAACATACGCTCTACTGTACACCGTTTACCATTTCCCAACAGATGCCCGCATGTCTATCTTTTCTATCAACAACTTACCTACTAGAAAGAAGGATAAGAAAGGTACCAGAAAGAAATTAACCGATGTGTATGGAGAAGATGTGTTGACAGTACGCCAGTGCAAGG
>CM052093.1:14194477-14217677 GCA_028453745.1 Agapostemon virescens | reverse complement strand
AACTGGTTTGCAAAATTTCGATCCGGCAATTTTGATGTCGAAGATGCAACACGTTTTGGAAGGCCGGTTGAAGCTGATAAAGACACGATAAAGGCATTAGTTGATGCTAACCGGCGAATAACAACACGTGAGATCGGTGAGAGGTTAAATTTATCAAATTCAACTGTTTATGACCACTTGAAAGGCCTGGGTTTAATCTCGAAGCTCGATATGTGGGTTCCCCATGTTCTCACGGAGAGAAATTTGTGTCGTCGCGTTGACGTCTGTGATTCGCTTCTCAAACGTCACGAAAATGATCCATTTTTGAAGCGCATCATTACTGGGGACGAAAAATGGGTTGTATATAACAATGTCAAACGCAAGAGATCATGGAGCAAAAAAAAATGAACCGGCTCAAAGCATTTCCAAGACCAATATCCATCAAAAAAAGGTGATGCTGTCTGTTTGGTGGGATTTTAAAAGAATCGTTTTTTTTGAGCTTTTACCGGATAACACAACAATTAATTCGGAAGTCTACTGTCATCAGCTGGACAAACTGAATGATGCACTTCAACAGAAAAGGCCAGAATTAATCAACAGAAAAGGTGTAGTGTTCCACCAAGATAATGCGAGACCTCATACAAGTTTGGTCACTCGCCAAAAGCTTTTACAGCTTGAATGGGATACAATGCCACACCCACCATATTCTCCAGATATGGCACCTTCGGATTATTATTTGTTCCGGTCACTACAAAATTGTTTAGACGGTAAAACCTTTACTTCAAATGAGGAGGTCAAAAACCACCTCGATCAGTTTTTTGCCAGCAAAGACCAAAAATTTGATGAGCGTGGAATCATGCTCCTACCAGAAAGATGCGAAAAGGTATTGGACCAGAATGGCCAATATATAATTTATTAAAATATTTGTTCATTATACGAAAAATTGTCTTTCATTTTCACAAAAAAAAACGAAATTACTTTCCGAACAACCCAATAGTATAATAAGAACTCAAGCACCTTCTGAAGCGGAGATTATTCTTTCGATCCTTCTGCGCGACAGTCTGTCATTTTTCCGCGAATATTCATTGTATCCGGAGTTCTATTTTAGAAACATCCAAAATATATTCGTAACTGTACAAATCGGTCTACGCGTTTCTTACCCGAATTCCAACAAGGTCGTCGATTTCGTATGGCAACGACCTTAACAGCGCCATTTCCAAAAAATCACCCGGTTTGAAGAGTAATGAAGTGCCCGGGCAAAAAGTTTGTCCCATGTAACGCACACGCAAACAAGTTTCCCGGAGGAAGCTCGCGGGTCATTTGAGACGCGGAAGACTCTGGAGAGCGCGGAAGGATAGTAAATATTATCGAAAGATACGGTTTGTCATAGTGCAAGTAGATCACGGGACTAGAAATGTATAAATTGTCAGAGTCCGCGATGGAACTCGGCGAACGAAGGACAAAGTGGATGGCGGATAGCGGGAATTCGAAAACTTTCCCGGAGGTGGAAAGATCGTCGCCCTTCTCGCTGCGATCCCGGGATCGCGGAGGCAATCCAAAAGCAACTCCTCGCTGAAGGATCACGGGAAACAATAGTCATACCGTACCATAACATTCTCGTCCGAACTGGAGACAGTTGTTTTCCGGCTGTGCGATAGCAGGGTACCTATCTCAACTAGACATTAGATTTATCGACATATTTTCTCAGTCTTTTGAGAGAGACTTTATTTATTTTTGTACAACGAGACGTGTCCGCCGCGCTCCCGGCCCCCATTTCTCTCCCCATTTGCCTCGCCTTGTCTCTCTTTGCCTCGCTTTGTCGAACTCTGTCGATGAAATCGCGCAGAAGGGACTGCCCTGTAAAAGGGAACACAGAAATGCAGGTCCGATGCAGCTACACACCGAGAAACCGAAGAAAACAAAGACGACAACGGGGCTCATGTTTCATACTGCCGGTAATTAGAAAACGTCCGCCATAGATTAGACTAATTCGAACGCGCGTAAACGCTACGGATGCCGGGGATATTTATTGTTTCATCGGAGATATTTATTTATAGCTTAAGGGGGGACGAGCGTGTTGCGACTTCCGCGATTACAATGATGATATTTCATGGTGACAGTACCTAATTAGAAAACCGTCAGTCGCGGATTAGAGAAACTCTGCTTTCAGCAAATACTCCGTACGCACATCCGAAGAATTACGGATTCATTTTAGATTCGGTGCAATTTGTTTAATCCTTCTTTGAATTAGCAGTTTTTCAAACTTATACTTTACAGTGAACTCTCTTCTTTTACGTTGCGTTTTACTGTTACCGGATTGCAGATCTTCGCGCGAAATAAAACTATTCTGCATCGTTTGCAAGAGAAAGCAGTACTATAAAAATATATTTTTTCTTTGAAGCTTTTTTATCGTTTACTTTTTCTTTTGCTCATTCTCTCGTAACTACACCGAATTCGCTGACCAATCGCTATCACGTTTATTCACAGATATTATTTCGTGCGTCTCACGCGTGTGTTGCATACAGTGACTCATTAATATTCGGACATTGTGCTATTCAAAAAATTGTTGCCAGTTTCGATCGTTTGCAATAGTAAATTTGGAGTTATTGTTTTATAATATAACAAAACATTCATTGTGGTTTGTAATAACATAAATTTTATTTGTTTGTTGCACATACTTTTCTTAATAAACAGTAACATATAAACACACATAATTATCGTAATAGAATGTATGTTATTACAAACTACAATGAATGTTCTGTTATATAGAAACTAGCAACAATTTTTTGAATAGCACAATGCGCGAATATTAATAAGAGTCACTGTACCTTTCGTTCGATTTTGCTAAACGAAGTTAGAAAGCAGCGTTTCGGGAAATGGTTCGATTCGCGGAGGTGAACGCATTCGATTCGGCAGAGTTAGTCGAAGTTTGATACGTACAATGTGAATTAGATATAAACTGAGAATGTTTTCGTATCGGTACTCCCACTTGATACCCGATTACGGCGAAAGAGGAAATCACCTTGTCTAGCTGTCGCATGATCGTCTAAAACGATCTTGCGAATGCGTTCCGACGTGGACTCGAACTTTTCAAATAATTTCTAAAAAGCCGCAGAGCGACAAACAAGTCCATAAAGACTCCGTTTTCTCTATCCTCTCGTTCTTTCTTCTCTTTCCACCGTTTGCGCGATTCCTATTTTCGATTGGCCGTTTAGCGGACATTTTACGTCCCTCGTGGAAGATTCGCAAGGTGCACTTTTTGACACGTTGCGCACAGATACCGAGCTATTAAATATATAACAATTGCATCAAGTATAATATATTCTTACGCGTGCGAGGCATATTTAATCCTTGACACTCAAATGGTTACTCCGAAGCACCAGTTAAAATTACCACACTAATATTTAAAATTATTTTTCGATCCAAAGTTTAACTGTTTGGCTGCGGCCGAATTTTTTCAGACCTATGCCATAATTACGGCACTAATTGCGCGTGTATGGGAAAAAATGGAAAACACTTTTCATACAATAAACTCAGTTGTATTGCACTGCAACAAGAAAAATTTTTTAAAATACCATTTATTTACTTAAATCTGTAAATTCATTTTGCAGATACAAGTAGTAAAAAGCAGTTATAATTCACTCAAATTAACACAAATAATTTTTTATTTTTACAAAAAGAACAAATTAAGTTTGAACGTGTAACTCCTCTACCATGTTTATTGCTTTATGCTATTGTATATTATTCCACGCATCGCCGCAAATTCCGTCCAGGTAGCTTTTCAAGACTAAATCTTTCGCTTGGGGCAGATGATGTAATTTCAATTTCATCAATAATACTTGAAATAAATTGTAACCTGGTTACAATTATTCTTTATTCTTGTTCTTTATTCTTTACTCTTCGCACTCAAACGGTTAATACAAAGCTGTAATCAAACGATGATTATTCTTATGCGCAAATATTGTTTGTAGAAGAGAAACTAATTTATATGTTTTTCATAATGTTTTATATTGACGTTATTCGTACGATTTTCAACAATTATTGAAATACAAATTGGCATTGCTGTATTCTTTCTTTATTTCCTAATATGCTTCTTCTTAAATTTTGTAAATATCATCTTAGTTTGCTTTTCACGAGCTTTTTCCCAAGCCTTAGCAAATTCGTTAAATTAGCCAGATATTTTTCGCATAGGTATGATATTTTCGCTCGGCATTAAAAGGATTAAGATACGATGCAAATAAACGCAAATTGACAGACGCATCCTTCAAGAAAAAGTATAGACAAGTAAACGTGATTTAAATGAGTTGTACGTGATTTTGACGAAATCATAAGTGAAATAGTTTGAAGCAAAGTATATTGGCACTTATGAAATATTTCTGCGAGCTTGCCATGCAAGATGCAGCAATCTTACGGCTCGTGGGATTCGTGGAAGGGAGATCTCCGGTGCGATAGAAATCAGCGAAGTCTGGTGAAAGATCTTGAGCCCCCTCGAACAGATTGGCAATTAGTCCTGATTAATTCCGCAAACATAAGGAGAGCAACACGCGCGCGGTCTGCGGTAGGTAGGGACCATCCCCTCAAATATTAGGAGGCCTGTAGCGGCGTTGAATTGATAGCCCGATCCCCCTTTCATCCTTTTTTATCGATCCATGCACGTGGAGAAGAATTCGGATTGCCTAAACCGGCTAATCGTTTAAATCGTGCTTGACCCTCATACGCTCCTCGTATGAGAACATACGCTTTCATAGCTCTCCGATATTTCCTAGCTCACCCTCGGGCATATTTCGTTTGCTCCTTTTTAGAATAGTAAACTACCCACGCATCGTCGAAACGGTATTATTAAAATTGTTTGTTCAAGATAGAATCGTATACTTTTCTAACACATTAAAAGTTGAAAATTGCACAAAGTTGATCTTCACACAATCTTTACACGTTCACTGACGAAATAACCAACAACATTTGTTACGTCGTAATAACATATAGATGTACTGCAAAATATACACAATTTCCCATAAATTCAATTTAGACACCCAGTACATTTTCGCCAAGGCAAAAACGGACTTTTCCACTGTCATAAACCGTCGGAACCTCAACCCTGATTGGTGCGCAAGTCTGCACTACATTTTGTATAAATGCCACACATTTGTCTGCACGCACTGAGATTCCAAATTCAATCGGTGTCGATCACCGGTGAGTATGTTCAATCAGTTAGCATTTTATCGATCGGCAATTTTGCAATAGTTTTCCTGAAATCGAAGATCGACGGTTGGGATCGGATTCGATAAATTATTCAAAGCGACAGAAATTTCATCGATTATGGCACACATTTTTCGAATTTGTACTGTGGCGGCTGTACCTCCTGCGTTCACCAACAGAGGGACAGTAGAGCGAGGACTTTCTCGCTAATACCTGAACCGCCTCCGATTCATATACATATCGTCAACCGCCTTCCAGTACTTAACGTCTAAGGTAGAAAACGTTTCCCCTTTCTTTTCTCCTTGTTTCTCCCCACCCATCACCTTTTCAGCAACCGCCAAAGATTTAAAAAACAAAGAACGCTGAGTGGATTTCCGTACTTTCTCATTGCTATATTCGCTCGACGAAATTGAGGGAGCATGTTAACACCGGACGCGGAAGAATGTTTGCAATCTAACGTGTTTCCGAAGCATTTGTGTTTCGCGGAGTATCCGTGAAAGGCAGTAACAGCTGGTAAACGAAATATCAGACGGACCTCGGTTTTTGGAGCGAGGAGTATAACGCGAGGGAGGCAAGGTCACTCAACGTGATTGCCAATAATCGAACGAGCGAGATACGGTTCCAGGGACTTTCCCTGTTTTATCTCTCCGCACGTCCGATTATGCGAAGCATTTGTCGCGGACGTGCAGTACGCGCGTTCTGGCTGTACAGTGCCTGTGCAGTGGCTATGCAGTGCTGTACAGTGCAATGGCTGTGCACTCACCGTCAACAGCGATATATGCGTGTACGTGGCAATGCACTTCAATGGTGCGGCGCGGCCTACTTAGCAGCCGGCTTGATTAACATCGAGTGATTAATAGACGCTCCCACTGTACGTAAGCAACCCCAACAGCGGCTGCTTCGAAGATCTAATCGCGCGATATTTATTGCCCTACGCATCGTCCACCTTCGGACCCTCTCCACGCCGATTTTGCGAATACTTCTTCTCCCTCTGCCTCCTCCATTCTCTTCCCTCATCCTTCTATCTTCCCTTCCTCCCCCTTCAACCCGCCCCCCTTCTTGTTTTCTCGTTTTTCTTTTCCGTTCTTTTTATCGTTTATTTTTGCTCGGTCGCTCGCAGCCACCGCACGAATTCTCTTCCTTTCTCTGTACTTTCTCATCCGAACGGCACGCAGTTTTTCTTGGTGTCTGTCCGATTAGGAAGCGCCGAGATGCCATTGGATGCGTGCACTTGATCGTCCAGCCACCGCAGCGAATCTCGTCGAAAAAGATCGCCGAAAATGCTGTTCTCGAATTTTTCGAGAACAATCACTTCGGCGACGTCTCACCGTAAAATCATTCTAATCCTTATGGCAGTGGTTGAAATTTTCTACGACGCTCGATCGTGTTGCGCTTTGCCTTAGGTTGTTCGGAAAGTAATTTCGTTTTTGTTTGTTCATTTCTTTCAAGCGGAAACGAACGACGATTGTTCATTATTTAGATGTTTTATTCGGCGAACGCAATGTTCATTTTGCGACCTTTCGCCATGTTTCCGGCAACTTGGGTTTCCCCAGGCTCGTAGAATTTTTATACTTTGTTAGAGAAAATTGAGTTACACGACTTTTAACGCTTCTGTTCGAAATGAAATTTATAAATGAAATACATTTATTTTTCATTAATTCATTTTTAAATTAAATAAATTTATTCCTCACAGGAATATTGCGGAGGACGAAAGATAGAAATACTTTTTCCTTGTGACCGCTACGCCTTTCGCGGTAATAAAGAAGAAAAATGTGACGGAAACGTTCGACAAAAGAATATTCAGAATGCTACGAAGCGCTGTAAGCCACGAAACGACTTCCGAAATGTCAGCTGCCAAGATGTGCAATGATTTTGCGACTCAGAATAATGTTAAGCAACCTTCACACGAAAAATGAAATTACTTTTCAAAGATACCAAATGTTTCTTAACAAAATGTTTAACTTAAAATGAAGACTACATTTACGAAACAGTTAAACGTGTCTATTGAATGTTTTAACAGTTTCTTAAATACTATATGTTCAAGAGAAATATAATTGCTGAAGAAATCATACATTAACCCTTTGCACTCGAAGCTGTTTTAACCCAACATTCAAAGCATTTCTTCTGACCTAGGATATTTTCATTCTGCAGGATTTATTTTATCTTACGTATATGGGGTTTTTACTCGTCCTTGCAACTGTTAAATTTTTTCAAATTTTTCAGACACAATTAAAGTGATTTAAAAATTGTTTTTTAATGGTGTTTCAGAGTCACCATTCGAGTGCAAAGAGTTAAATATATTAAGACTCGTCTTTTCGACAGATCCCGCAGAGTTAGCGTTAAAGTGGATCAAAATGGCCGTCTGGTCTTTCCCGTGGATCCAGGATAACGCGACGCGTTACCTTTGGTCGCGAGACGAGGCGTCTCGCGTTTACTTTTCTCTTACGTGTTGCGTCAGCGTTACGTTGGCGCCGCATTCGTCTATCCAGACTTTAAGCCGTGTTTACAATTCCGTCTGCGACGGTTCGCGATTACCTTCGTTCCGGATCGCAGCTCTCTTATCCGACTTCTCCATTTCAGGAGAAAAAACACTGAACTCGACCCTGCAGCGGACAAAGACGCGTCGATATCAAGACTACGATTTACTATTGTTTCTCTTGACCTGGCGAATTCCGCTCAGACGAAAAACAATGCGAATTTTTACTGGAATATGCACTCGAAGATACGCTGCGCAATTAACAGTCGATCCTATCGCGATCCTCGCAAAAACGTTTCGTCCAATTAAACTTTGATTCCATCGAATCAGCCAGAAGTTCCTTTCGCAATGCGTGTACTCGATGCTACCGACTATTATAAATAAACTGCAGATCTTCGTGCAAAATAAAAATATTTTAAACCTATAACAACATATTTGCCGCGTTACTTTTAGCTTTTCTACTGTTGTGAATCGCAGCTGGTCATTTCCGTCGTAAATGCAGAAAAGTTTTAACCCTTAGAACTCCAATGGCTACAATGAAAGAGATTGAACGCGTGAGAAATTGATACTACAATAAAATTGAAAGAAGAACAATATTCAGTGAGAAATGTAGCAAAAATTATGAATAGAAGTCGAAAAGTAATAATGAATTTCTTGAAAAATCCGGAAAACTATGATACAAAGAAGAGTTCTTGACGTCGGCAAAGTCTAAATGTCCGGGAACGACGTGCAATACTAAGAGCAGCATCAAATTCTATGACTGCAAGGCAAATTGCTCAAAGTGTAGATGTAGACACTAATATAAAGAATGTGAGACGTGTTTTACAAAAATGTAAATACATAACACGAAGAAAATTGAAGAAATGCCAGACATAATGGAAATATTACCGAATTAAAAAATGTATTCAAGATGAGTGGGAGCAATTAAATTAGAAAACTGTATAAATCATTGCCAAAGAGAATGATGGCTATTATTAAATGTAAATGAGAAGCCACAAGATATTAAGCATTAAATATCATTCGTTGATTTATTGTTATACATAATTTTAAGTTAAATGTGCTACATAATTTTAAGTTAAATGTGCCATCATTTTGTCCCACTACATTTCCTTAAAAGTTCTCTTTTTTTAAATAAAATTGCGTAGATTGGAAAAATTCAATTAAATTTCATTTGTGTATAACATAAATGAAAATACCTTTTGCAAAATGAAAATTAATAATAAAATAGGTAAAATACCTTTATACAGGTATTTTGCAAGAATATATAAAAACGAAACCTTAGTTGCAATGTTAAATAAATAAAACTAACATTAATTTTAAAGTATGCTATATTTTTGTCCCGGGGTGTAGTCAACGTACCGTTTCATCTACTATTTAGAAAATAAGCTGGCAACCATAGTGGTTGTTGACAAATTAGAGAACCACGCGAACGACGACTGTCTTCAATTTCATTTGTGTATGTTTATAGAAGTATTTTGCAAGAATGTATAAAAACGAAACCTCGGTTCTAATATTAAATAAATAAAACTAACATTGAGTTTTAAAGTGTGCTACCTTTTGTCCCGGAGTATAGTCAACGTACCATTCCATCTACTGTTTAGGAAATAAACTGGCAACCACGGTGGTCGTAGACAAATTAGAGAACCACGCGAACGACGACTGTCTTCGAGCGGAACAGTCGAGTGACCGGGTCAACGAGAAAAATGAAAAAGGTTTTCGGCGGCCCAATAACGTCGGTTATGTTCCCTGGCGAGGTTATGGGGTGGAACAGCATGATTAACACATCAAAGGGAAACCGCGGGCATCTTCGGAGGTTGTAAGACTCGGCCGTGCGTAGATAGAGTCGTTACACGCCGCTGCACACTCTCGTAGTTTATTTATACACCCGGCCCGAACAATGAGACGATAATTAAGATGCTGTGTAATTAGTGATTAGCGTACGCGGCGTCGAGAGGGCAGTCAGCTGTTGGCGAGGCTCAGGAACATATGGGACGTTCGCCGGCTCGCGGCAACACACCATCGCGTTCCGGCACCGATATCGTTAATAACAATAATTAAACGGCAACTTTTTTCTTTACGTGACCGTGGTATGCGCGAAATTCGGCGATACAGCCGTCCCTCGATTTACGCGGCACATTGTTTCGCGCGGTTAATGATCCCTCGACTTACGCGAATTCTTTGCACGCAGTTTCATTTTATACGGTTCCTTCTTCTTTTCTGTTATTTTTCCTGTTATTTATTCTCTTCTTTTATTACTTGCATCGCGCGTGCCTCGAAGCAATTTTATTTTCAATAACGATGGACTAACGTTTAACGTTTGCATTTTCTACGTGTCGTAAAACGATTTCTAACATTTTCAAACAATTCCTTTCGAACTGGATCGTGAAACGTTTCATTCGATTGCCATGCTATAAATGAAACATAATTTGTAGAGTTTAACGGTAAAAAGGATAATTTGTGTAAATCGGGGGACGAGCGTATAGAGACTTCGTATATATTAGGGAGAATGGTTTTAGTTTTTGGTTTCGTTTCCATCAAGCGTTGAATTAGACAATTAAACCGATTTTTATCGAACGTTTTATCGAAATAGGAATTTGCATAAACGTCGGCTGACAATGCGTCGCGCAGAGTGCAGTTTTCATCAGTGATCGTGTTTCTGACCTGCACACTGTTCAAGTTACAGTTATCTAGGAGTTCGTGGTGACGTGCTACATGCCATGGAAAGGAATTGGAGGCCATCTTCTGATCTAATGAAGAGATAGTTCTTGGCGCACGGTGTTCCTGACCGGTAAGGATTTTTATGTATTTTTATATTTTATTCGCTCGTGGATTATTGTTACTAATCGGTACACAGTGAATTTTATATATTTATGACGAAAATTATGTTTAACGGTGAAAATATTAGAAGTCTGTTAAACTGAAAATTGAAAACTGTTGAACACGTTAAGAAAGAAAGTAAATTTCTATTTCACTCCAGTTCGATTTAAAAATTTTGTATTCTGCATAAGGATTTGTTAATCAGCGATCGCGTACAATTATTTTACGTCGATACTTCAATTTTTCTCTTTACGATCGAAAACCTGTTAACAGTTTACCGACCGGTCATTATTTTAGAATTCTTCAGGGTCCATGGTTCAGGACTGAAAACTTTTTAATGGATCTCTCAACGTTAACAGCCATTTTTATTGAGAATCAACTGAGCACCCTCAGTAACGTTGTCTAATAATTTCAGTAAAAGTTACAATGTAAAAGCAATTTTTCAGCTTCAGTTTGTTACAGCACGATTATTGAAAGTTCTATTAACACTTTAACTGACATGTCACCCATATATGGGTGACGGAATTATTAGTCCATGTTTAAAAATAAATTTGTACGTTAATATATTCATTGTATTAAATTCAGTTGATATCTGAAGAGTACAAGAAGGTTGATAGATAACTATATGCCACACGTTTAAAGTTTTCCATTAACAGGCTTCCGGTCGGTAAAGCATTAAAATCGTGTACTGTGAAACGTATTAGAAAAATTAGGGGAAGAGTACTGCGTTAAGTGAAGATGTTAGATGCGCGACGCTGTTTAAATTTTAACCAAGTACAATTTTGACGATCGCGATTTAACGTCTTAGGCACTATGCGCCACTATAGTGGCTTTCGCGGACGCCGTCTCTCTAATACTCAATTCTATTATTAATTATTAAAGTAAATTGTTAAAGTCAACATACGCGTATTATATCTTTAAGAAAAATTATTATTTTATGATCAAACTCTTTTTTCCAATGTACTCGTGTAGAGAACAGCATTAACCATCACAAATTGCAGTGCTGTATCATTTACACGTAATTCGCGTTAAACTCTGCCGTACAGAGAAACAGCCCCGCGCAAAATTCAGCCGTGCCTAAGAGGTTAATTTCCGTTGGTGTCTTGCCACGAGTTTTCTAACTAAAATTAAATTGTGTCGCAGTAAGGGGTGGAACGTAGTTTCAAAAATTGTATGCGACAATTAGGTGATAATCTTACCATCTCGGTGAAAGACAGTCAGTTCTTGCGTGTTTACAGTTTTCACGAATTGCTTCTGGAACTTGTAAATTTTCTCGAAATCATCGCACTCGAGTAGACAGTTATTACTACACGAAGAGTAATAGTATTTTGACTTCTTCCGAAGGGAATATTTTTTCGAAGAAAGGTCGAAGAACGTACTTTAAAAATAGTTCGAAGCTCTACGAGAAAAGTTCACGCGAAGTTATCGATCGCAGACTACATTATGCAGATCGCAGTTGAATTAACCCTCTCGCTGTATAGTCCCGAAAACATCTTGCATGTTAACAAACATACAGAAAATAATCAAACCTTCAGAATAACTCTCAGAATTTTCTGTGCATTTATTGCAATTTAAAATTAAAAATTTGAAATTTGAAATTCGTAATAAGTTTACATCAGAGCATTTTATAGATTCGATCAATGCATTCGGTAATTTTATAAAAACACATCCTACAAGATGAACCGTTACCCCTGAACATATTAAACCTGAATGATATTTTTTATTTGCATACTCAATTTTACGAGCAATCCCAAATAAATTTGGTGGAGTGATCGGCCTACTTACAGTTACTCGTTTTAATATTCGGACATTATGGTTTTTGCGAAAGTAAAGCTTTTGTATACTTACTTCGAATATTTTTTCCACACCAATATTGAGTCTAATTTCTTTTATGATTTATTATGTGGAAAGCAATAAAAAATAAAGTGACTAATATTACATATTTGTAAACTAGAATATGTGCTTCAACGTATTACAGACCATAAAATTCGATAAATACATTTGAAGTAAGTATATAAAGTTTTAATATCGATTCTCAATCTCGTAATTCTCATTCTTTTTATTCTACAAATTTTAAGTTTGTCGAATGAAAGATCCAAAAACGAGTCGTCCAGCTTCGACTAAACGAGATTGCGACAACACCCGTTAGTTGCAGCGCTAATCCAGCCAAGGAAATTAAGAATTTCGTGTAATGAAAAATTAGAATGGAGGAGCGAGCGTAATCGCTCGCAAGAAATCGGGACAACTGCATAGTGATTCTCCGCTTCGCCTCCTACGACATCGTTGAACGTTCGTATTATCCCCGAGCCCTTTGATCGATACAAACAGATATCGATAACAGCATGATCTTATCGCGCGGTTAGGCTCGGTTAAACGTGGACGGTGTTGCATTACACAAAGACGTGATGCATAGCCGGCGATGCTATCTGCGGCCACAAAAAGATGAAGAGAAACGGAGTGAGATGTTTATTATACGTAGTCGACTGTGATACCTCTTCGTGTAATTAATGTGAATAGCAGGTACTAATAAAATTGTTATCAATCGTGGTCGAGAACTCTTCTGGATGCGCGTTCTATGAAACGCTAGGTGCCTCGCCTAACGTCACCGTGATTCTCTAACCGTTACACAGTTGCCATCAATTACACAGATTTACGAAACACGATTACGAGGCGCGTAGAACAAGATTTCAGTTTTCCTTTTTCTTCGACGTTCAATCGATTTTCGTAATGCCGTGTAATTCGTCGTGGCCTGTAATTGCTGTTCTTCTGATTGGCAAAGGGACCTCGTTTCTCCGACATCCTATTCGGAAGGACTGTCGCGTTCAGTTCCGAATTGAGTATTTCTAGTTACTGTCGCGCCGGCCTTTGAATCAATATACAGGGTGCGATGGTAGAGATTTTTTCATTTTTAGCATACTCGAATTTTTTAGCCGAGGCTACTGGAACCGCTGAACCACAGAAATGACAAATCGAATGCGCAGAAACTTTTTTACGAAATATTTTAATGCTCGGAAACTTTAAGCATTGCACGAGGAATACGTGTATTAGCATCGATATATTTATACTCTTCTCAAATGTGGATAAATTGGCTGCCAAATACGTCTAGAATGTTAGATTCCCGATATCCAATAAATATTTTATTTGATCTTAATAAACGGTAATCTTGTAAGATTGTAATGGACACTTAGGATAATTTTTAACTGCTATACGATTCTGTTGCTCTCTCTCTACCTTGCATTCGTAAAAATTTTTCTGAGGGCAAAGTGTTCTGATTTTAAAAGGTCGGAAGTTTGGTATTGAAAGTGATGGGAATGAGGATTAGTATCAATAGGAATTGTTGGTAATTACTAATTACTATTACTACTATAATTACTAATTATATATATATATATATATAACATAAATGTAAAAGTATGTGAATAAACAGAAAGATGCAGTGATAGATTTGTGTTATTTTGTATGATTATTTATCCTCTTAGGCTAAATCTTGCGCAGGGCTGCTTCTCTGTACGGCAGAGTTCAACGCAAATTACGTGTAACTGATACAGCACTGCAATGTGTGACGGATAATGCTGTTCTCTACATAAGTACATTGGAATGAAGTGTTTGATCATAAAATTATATTTTTTCTTAAAGATATAATACACGTATGTTGACTTTAACAATTTACTTTAGTAATTAATAATACAATTGAGTATTAGAGAGATGGCGTCCGCGAAAGCCACTATAGTGGCACATAGTGCCTAAGAGGTTAATGTACATCCATTGGAGAATATACTAATCTCTGGTTGTTTCTATGCGTTAATTAAAACAGTTTTTTATTCTGTGTAGACAAATTGATATTGTATGTATATATCCTTTGATGCATACTTCAATGTTCTTTCCACAGTTCCACAAAAAGAAAATTCATAAAGTTTTATGCTATTAACACTAGGTTTATTGGAGTTTAAAAATTTTTAATTCACGGTTATTATGATAATAGAAGTGTATATGCGAGGGGTTATTCAACTTTATTTGTTTAGACGTATATTACAAGAAACGCTATCTTGTTATTTCGAAGAAGTAATTTAAAATCGCTTTTAGCGCTCTGTAAATCTAGTACAAAGGAAGGTGAATTTTCAGAAGGATGAGGGGGGAGGAGGGGATACTGATTAATCTTTCTATCTGAAAAAGGGGGAACCTCTGAAGTAGAGCAGCAACGAGCAGAACGCAGCTCACGGGAGCAAAAACAGGGAAAACTGTGAAAAGAGCCAGTGTCGCCTAGCAAACCAGGCGGCCGTTATCGAGCGTATAGTTTTTTCGGGAAACGCATAAACACGGGTGCGCAATCTCGGGTAGCATTGTGTCGCGGTTGTCGGGTAAGAGGGTGAGTTCGGTGGATCCGAAAGTTTCGCACAACCGCGAGCAAGAAAGCGGATAGAAGACTGTTGGTGGCGACCCTCGGCTGATTTCGGCCGCTAATTTCTCGTGGTCGCGGCGCGAAACGATGGTTAATCGTCGAGCTCGTTTCGAGGGATCGTTGGTGAAACAGCGGGATGAATAGCCGTGGTTATGCGAGTGGAAAGGATGCGACGGGGATCCAAGAGGGAGACAGAGAGAGAGAGAGAGAGAGAGAGAGAGAGAGAGAAGGACGTCGGCGCGGCAGAGGGCGGGCTGTCATAAATTTAAGCAACAATTAACATTCAGAGTCGGCCTGTTCCCACAGACCATGTTGCATACGTATCTGTATCGGAAGGAGAGGGGCTGCAGGGGTGCAGAAGAGAGGGGGGAAGGCCGCCTTGGTACAAAGTCAGTTTCGGCGGTGCAGGCTCCGTGAAAAAGATGCATACTCCGGCGAAGAAAGGAAAGAAACGGCCGAAGACGACCGGCTAAAAGGGAGAAAGAGCACGATAGATCGTTCAAGGGTTAGAGGTTAAACTGTTCTCTCAACGCCGTCCCTGATTTATTAATCATCGGCACAGCCGCAGGCTACCTATATTATTATCCTCTTTCCATCTGCCACTTCATTTTTCTCCTCGAAAATCATCCTGGCGATTTTTACGTTGAACATGACACCATTATGCCCGCGAAAGTCACATTAGAGCGCCCGTGCATGGAACGCGCACGGTACGCGAAAGGGTCGAACGCTCTACCGGAATAATAAGGATCTATCTGGAAATGCGAAAAGCGAAAGCAGAATTAGATAATTTTCCTGTGAAAATCTGACAAGGGATTGTGCTCGATATAACCAGGAGAGTTTTGACACGATATTCTTCCGCTCAACCCCTTGGTCTACGACTTATTTTACAATAACAGTAACTAGACTCTCTTTGTCCTCCGCAGAACGCCGAAAACGAAAGAGAAATTTGTAGTTACTGCGTGCCTAGTTATTCTCCAATGACCGTATACGATTAACAATTGTTAAACTTTATAGAAATAGTGGAATCCCACGATATTATATACAGCACTGCAATGTGTGACGGATAATGCTGTTCTCTACACGAGTACATTGGAACGAAGTGTCTGATCATAAAATTGTAATTTTTCTTAAAGGTTCGATACACGTGTGTTGACTTTAAGAATTTACTTTAATAATTAATAATACAATCGAGTCTTAGAGGTGCCTTAAAGGTTCTCAATAGTGCCTAAGAGGTTAATGCTAAGTAAGGAAATAATAGAAGATAGGGGTTGTCATGGGTTTGTTGCACCGACAGACAATCGAGAATTGGGACAGCAAATTCGATAAAGCTAATCCGTCTTGTATTTTACTGTAAATAATTAATAATATTTAAATAAAGATGACTCGTCGCGTGCCACGTGAAGTGCGCGGAAAACGCAACAGTATAAATTATATAAATAGTCTACTCTCTTCGGTAACATTTTCAGCGATGAAGATGTTATAATAGCTTTGCCTACAAAGAACATGGTGTGGCAAAGGGTTAAGGACATCTCGTCGCTTAGATACGATCCGCGAAAGTCTTCCTAGAGGAACGCAAAGGAAAGGGTTAAGCCACGGTGAGTGACAAATGATGAAAGCAAGGAAGAACGAAGCGTGATAATGTTGCGTTGTGGAACCGGTTGGAAGAACCGCGCGCGCTTCCACCGGCATAGGCGCGTGTGCGTGCGGGGCCCGTTGACAGAAAAGTGAGCGATTGCTCGTCAAGCTAGTCGCAGCTGACAGTCGATGACAGGCACACGTACGAGTCCCAGACCACACACAATAGGCGTCACCACAAGATACGCCGAGTTGCTAGAGCGCGAGCGCGCGATCTCTGGCCACGGGTACGTCACCGACCGTTTCCTTTCATGGTGCTTGTGCGCACCAATTCATATGGTAATCACCCGGGCCCGGGCGTTATTCTGCCTTTATTAAGTGCACCGTGTCTGACCCATTTCGCCTGTCAGTCCCTCTCCAGGAATTTCTGAGTCACCCAGTGCGCGTCGCACCACGCGACCAATGGCCCACGTTGCTAGTCGTCCTGGGCCCCACTGGCCCATTCCTACCCTTTGTTCTACCGACTGGGATCGCTGGCCCAAAATCATCTTGAAGTGGCTCGATGTTCACTCGATCTCGGTGCTGTACACTTGAAAATTTTTATTTTGGGACAGGCAGAATCACCACTGTGCAGCGTTTCGAGTCTCTCAAATTTGACAGGTAAAAGTATGTATGAGTAGATAGAGTATCGAGTTTAACAGCTCATGTTTATTTTGCGGGCCCAAAATGGCCACGAGCTGATTAAAAATTAGTAAAATTAATAATTATTCTTTAGACATTCTGAAATAAGAATGAACAGCGTCTTTCTTAAAATTATTATCGTCGATTTTGTCTATCGACTTGTTCTGTCACTCGAACGCAGCTCGATGCCTCGCTCCTGATCACGCTCGACCAAGCACGTGTTAGTTCGCGCGCTTTTCTCTCATTGGCCAGTGATTTTTCGTTAATAACTCGTAAACGAGTCCGCAGATTGAATTTTCGCAAAGGAAAAAGTTGCTTCAACTGACCTCAGGAACATTTCCCACAACAACTCATTTCCCGCTGTTACGATACTTTCGACACACCCTGTATACTGTAGAAGTATAAGTATATTAACCCTTTGCACTCGAATGGCGACTCTGAGGCGCCAGTAAAAGTTACCACACCACTGTTTAAAATAATTTTCACATCCCCATGCTTGTACCTAAGAAATTCTTAGGTTTTTCGAGGCAAAGCAGCTTCGAGTGCAAAGGGTTAAGATATACTGTATATTTACATAAAGAACGATGGCCTTGACATTTTGATAAGGAAACAGCCTTGTGAATTTTTGTTTGCTTATCATAAAAAGTAAGCAAAGTGTTTAAAATGTTCGCAAAATGTATTGGTATCTCACGTTCGTATCGCTATCTTCGAAACCATTAAACACCTACAGAAGCGGTTACTACAACCACGTATATACCGAAATTTAAATATTTTAGAGCCAAATGTCAAACAGTGGATGCGAAACATTATTGGCATTTTGTGTATGCTTGTCAAAATAGCTTTCGAGAAGGTTTTGCCTTGAGAGATCGGTATTAATTGGCTGTAAATGTTTCTACGCGTAAGGGCAAACGAATGGTGAATAGTTACAATGTAATTTTAATCTACTGTTCACGTTTTCGATCAAATCTACGATTCGCAAGTTCGCATATCGCTGTCGGCAGAATCAATGTTACTTAACTGTGGTATTTCGTTAATTATTGTATCCAATTAAATTGTTCATAGTGTCCTGGCAATTATAATGTTTCCTACGGGTTCAAAGGTCGTCTTTCGGCGAGCTCATGAACTCCGAAAACGATTCGAAGCCTCAAGATAGAATTCGAACATGGTTTTTTGCACGAAGACTGTGTGTTTATAGTGAATTAGACCTCGGTCCACGGAACAGACAAAATAAATCCTTAATGCTGTGCAAACATCAATTAACACCCAACAAATTGCAATTGATTTACGAACAAATACGGGAAAAAATCGCATTAGTAAGCACATAAAAATCCTTCGCGTCTTAACACGTTGCAGCAAAAGGTCTGTACCGAAGGTTTAAAGTGTTTGTGTCAACACGCAAATTACGCAGCGATTCTTCATGCGATCTCTATATTCGACACATGGGAGTCTTTCGTTTTCAATCGACTCGCGTAATCGATAACGTTGATACAACGTCGGCGCGAAACCTGCAAAAGTAAAATTCTTTTTGTATTCAGTCTTCTGCAAATGATCTAAAACGGTTGAATGGCGAGTGTTTAGTTGCCTAGCGATCTCATGACTGCTTATCACTCATTATGCCAATCTTACTCAACCATTTGCATTATTTCATCGACTTTTTCAGTGATTGGTCGAACAGAGCAAGGTGCATCTTTAACCTCTTAGGCACGATGCGCCACTACATATAGTGGCTTTTACGGATGTCATCGTATATTACGGTGCGCCACTATAGTGACTTGATCAATCAATTAATTGTATTATTAATTATTAAATTAAATTATTAGAAGAAGTTAAAATGTATATATCATATGTTTAACACTTAAACTGCCCAACCAACAGCCTCGAAAATTCCACAAAATCAAAGTAATTTATTTAATGCAGCAGCAATTGAAAATTTAAAATATCTGACACATAGTTATCCTTCAACCTTCTTCTAGTCTCCAGATATAAATTAAATTGAGTGCAATAAATATATTAGCGTACAAATTTATTTTTAAACATGGACAAATAATTCTGTCACCCATATACGGGTGACATGGCAGTCAAAGTTTTAAGAAAAATTATAATTTAATTATTGTAAACTTCATTTCAAAATTATTAAAGATGAAATGTATTAAAGCTGAATTATCGAAAATTTCATTTCAAAACTATTAATGCTGAAATGTATGCATCACATTTTTAAGAAAAATTATAATTTGGTTATCAAGAACTTTATTCCAATGTGCTCTGCTGTACAGAGAAATAGCCCCTCGTAGAATTCAGCTGTGCCTAAGAGGTTAATTTCGAAATTTCTAGAATGGAAACGAGCAAACGATTTACATGCTGTTGCATTTGGTAAAGCATCTCCACCGTAAACACCACAAATCTTTTCACGGGCTCGTTCAGCGTTTTTGCCTTTTCTGGTACGATGTTCTTTGCTTTTATTTTAGTTAATTTATTAAAATTAATTAATCAATTAATTAAAAAAACTTTATTTTGGTTAATTTGTTACGTCAGTATGTATACATTAAGTAATAAAAATAGAGAGGCACACATGCGCCAAATAAACATGTGCTTACGTGTCGAGATTTGTTGTGATAAAAATGGACAGGATAGACCTAATATTATTTGAAATTTTTCGTAGATGCGATCGCAATCGTTAATTGCAGCCGCGAATTAATTTGTACGAAATATTTAGCACATTCTTCGGTCCGGTTCTGAAATTGGTTGGGTCTCGATGGAAAAACCCCTGCGCCGAAAGAATTAACCGAAGTCGAGGATTTCGAGAATGATTCCGGACCGCCTTAAAAGTCCTGGCGCGCGCGAGGCTAGCGAGACCATAATTCGGTGAACTGTTATGACGATTCGTTTTATATGCCGAGTGTCAGTCGTTGTTGTTAACGCCGCGCATCATCCTTTTAAATCCTTCTCGGTGTCACAGAGGTGGTACGGCCTCGGATCGAAACGATGCAATAATGTCATTATTAACGTCACGGGTTTTACGGGCCCGTTAATTTCCACCACGTTTTTCTCCCGGCGGACCGGCGTATAAGTTTGTTTAATTGAGGAAGGAATTGCACCTTAAACAAAGAACATGTCTTACATGGCAAGTCCGTGGAACCGGTCCTTACGAATTCTAACATTCCGTTTCAACTGCACGGCTGATTTTAATGTCGGCTCGTGTCCTTTTATAGGCAATAAGCTATCGAATTTTCGGGTGAAAGGACGCTTCCTCGATGGAGCACCAAAACGGCCAATCGTTTCGTTTTATACTTATTTCGCATATTTATTCCCTTTTTTGGCGAGAAACAGAAAAACCGGGACACGCCAATTTTGATGCTCCGGAATATTTCGATTAACGTACGACGTTCCTCGGTGTTGTAGTTTCTTACGTTCAAGGGATGTTTGTTTAATATAGCCTATCTCTTTTCACGTTCTGTCCGTTTGCATTTTGCAAAATTTATAATTTGCGATTTTGTTGGGGGCTTCGTCTGGCAGTGGTCAAACTTAAGATATAATAATGGTGGAGACTATATTAACATTAACAACTAGCATTTTCGCAATTTATTCAGCAACTTTCTAATTTATTGTTAAAATAAAATTCTATGCCTTTGACGTGATATAAGAGTAGATGGGTGATCGATAGTCTAAGAATTTGATTTTTAATCTTCCTACGTCCCTTCCTTCGTCTACCATTTTACTTGCTGATTGGGTTAGTTAAAAAGAAGAATATCGTGGCTTTGTCAAAAATGCTCCCCTGACATATTTTCCAACAACGAGTCTTTGCTATTTTATTCGTTTAGATCTTCATTTATTGGATACACGATTGTCATTGTCTTATAAAAGGCATCTGCTCTTGCTATTGGTAACAATTGTCTTTCAAGAGTGTTCTCTCTTAAAAGTTAGAGAATTATAAGCTTGGCAACTTTCAAGATCATTAAAATCGGAGTCGTCTTCTTAAACTATGCAATTATTAATTGAAAGTACATAATAAATTAATAAAAATATGTGTACGTACTTTTTTTTAAATCTGTATACATTTGTTGGTTGAAACAAATAACATAATCGAACGCATCCACCACTAATAAATAATAATCTCAAAGTTTTCTAATATAGCTATGCTTCGTGTCAATTTACGTTAGAGCAACTTACCTTAATGTTTTCGAAATTGTTTTCCCAACGTTAGCTGTCATATTTTGCAATGTTTATATATATATATATTATTTTTGTTGAGAGGATAACGCGTCCTGGTTCTCCCAACTCGTCACTGCGCAACTAAAAATACGACTGAGCTGGGCAACCGTGAATCCTAATCCAGTCGAAAGCCAAGCATCAGTAAATTACTCTGCCACGTGCTCAAAGCGAGGCATACTTGTTTTTCTTCGCATGGAGTCGTCCGACAGACTAAATTGAATAATTACTAAATGAGCACGCGGGCGAATATAAATCCGAACGACGACTCTCTGCGATTTTCTGCAAACTGCAGCTCCTTCGTCGCGTCTTTTAACGCTAAACCTACCGCAGCGGGTCAAATGACGCTTTTCAAATTTTACTTTTACTGATTTTATATTTTTATTTTAAAAAAATCCCTGCTACACAATCGCTAATGCTTCGAGGTTGTATCGTTGTCGGATGTGCAACCTTACGATATGACGTCTTACATCTAACACTAATTAACATAATTTATTAGTTGTGCTAATTTCAACGGCGGTGACTTATTTGTATTCATACCTGAATCGAGTAGAACGATAATTACTGAACTGTCGATCGATTCGCATTTATCGAATACGTGGATGCAAAGGATGAAGCATTTTTTAATGGTTCGTATATATTTGACGCACGATTACTCGCTTAACCCCTTGCCATATCAGTTTCTTTGTAACAAACGTTGTTATAACGTTTTCATCGCTAAAATTGTTACAGAATCGAGAAGACAATTTATACCTCTTATAATGCTATATTTACTTCCAATATTGGTTGTAAAAGAATAAAATTTAATTTCAAGTCTGACTCGTTATAACGTGTCAAAGGGTTAACAACACCGCACGTGAACGGCACCGACCAACGACAATGTGACGTTTTTCCTGACTCGTTCCAATCAAAAGGAGAAAAAGGAAAAATGGCGAATATCGTTGCTACGCTGTTGCGGATAAGTGAACGCGTTCACGTTTGAACTACCTAAGTATAGTAATTTATAAAAGTATAGAATTTATTTGTCATAGAAGTATAGAATTTGTTTATAAGTTTCTACAGTTTTCATATTATTTTTACCGAACTTGCGGAGAATTTTACAGAATTTTTCTTCCGCGTCAAATAATTCGTCTAACAGGTGATCGAGAATTTAGGATTCGAAAAGATATTCCGGATTGTTCGAAAAAATTTTCTCATCGGATAAAAAGCCACGTATGCCGAAATCAATTCAACGGAGCGTCCGATTTGTTTCTCAAGCACGATCGTAAAAGCTCGAACGTAAATGTGGAATCGTAGAAAGACGGCATGTCAACTATACTACGTAGCATAGTATGCGGTAGCCGGTGGTAAACGTCGGCGGACTCTGCCGAAAATAACATTCATTGATTTCGCGTTCTGAATGAACAAGCGCCGAGACGAGGATGAGACAGTTCGGTATTAAGGCTGTCGCCCACGTTTTCCACGTTATCGTGCTGCACCGAGAAAAAATATTGGCACCGCCCGATTATTATAACATCGGTGGTTATAGCTATCGAAAAGCTTCAATGAAAAAGCTGACCGCTCGATATGTGTGTGGGTTCACTTTGTTCTGGCTCGTTATAGTAACAGTAACGCGCTGGCTATCGAACTAGCGTTTTGAAAAATGCTCTAATACGAGCATTCAGAATTTATAGCAATTAATCTCCTATTCTGTTACGTTTCACAGCTTTATACGAGATTTACGGAGCACCAAAGCGAGTATTTTGCATTATTTTATAAGTATAACAAGAATGAGTCCATCTAAATTCTTAGACATTCTTTTCGCGATACACACCCACACAAGTAAAGTTGAATAATTCCTTGTAAATGCATTTTTACAACCTTAACCTTTA
>CM052093.1:14162940-14194467 GCA_028453745.1 Agapostemon virescens | reverse complement strand
ACCTTTTCTTAAATTAATAATTTTCCTAAATTACCTTTTCTTAAATTAATAATTTTCCTAAATTACCTTTTCTTAAATTAATAATTAAATAATAATTTTAAATTAATAATTTTTTTTTCTTAACCTTTTCTTAAATTTTAAGAAAATTTCAAAGTCTTACAAATATAAATGTTTCGTTTTCTTTTTCAGGCGAAATCGAATTTCACTCTTTTACTATTGATACTCGAGTATCGAACTAAATAAGTTTTCTTGCTTCTTCTGTAACATGTTCGAAGACGGTAATAAATTAAATATATTAGAAATGAATGCAGTATTAATCGAACATGGTACATGAAATCAGTGTGGAAAATATTTCTACACTTTTTAAAAGGAAATAACTTTTTCAAATGTGGACTAAACGATTTAAATTTATTTTTGAGGTATTAGAAGATTATTACATATTATTACAAAATTCCTATGGGTCGTAATTTCAAAGAAGAAAGTAAAAGCGACGATTATTCAGTTTCTGAGCTGCGCCTGTAATGAAAATTCAATAAATCCCATGATGTTTTACGAAGTTTGTAAGAATTGAAAATTTTTCTTCGGAACAAAAATTTTGCATGAATTTTTTATAGGCAATGCTACTTAGTCTAGAGAGCGAGAGTCTTTTAGGGTTAACCCTTTGCACTCGAATGGTGACTTTGGGGCCCCACTAAAGATTGCAACGCCATTATTTGAAATAATTTATACATCACTATGCTTGCATCTAGGAAAGTGATAACAGTCACACTGTTGTAAAGACGAAATAATAGTAAAAATCTGAATATGCGTAAGAGGAAATAAATTACGTAAAGTGAAATTTTCGAGACCAGAAGACATGCCTTGGTTTTCGAAGGTAAAACAGCTTCGAGTGCAAAGGGTTAAATCAAATAATTGATAACGACATTGCAATTGGGTTGAGTCATAGAAAAATTGATCCTCCGTTTTCTCTCCGCGTTCTGCAATTTGTTCGGGTCGTAGAAAATGCGTGAAAAGAATCGTTATTACAATTATATAATTTTAATAATCGTCGAAATAATTGCTTGTAAACTCGCGTTTCTCCGCGGAACGAGAAGTATAAGACTGGGCCGATAAACAAAATCGTTGCAGATGATTTAGGGGACTACTAAACTCGCGTAAAATGAGCATCGAAACGCGTAAGCACGTAAAGAGTAGCGCGCGTATCGTCTATCGCTGCTATCGTCGATAACCACGCATAACGCGGACGATAAACCCGAATAGCATTCGATCTGTCATTCCCACGCTAGAATATTCGTAATATTTATTCTGGCAACGTGCTCCAAAATCGAAGATGATATTACAAGGGGACGTAGGCGGGATGCGACTGCCACGAGGAGGATCTACGCAAGAAGCCTGAGCATATATCCGGCGGAACGCAATCCAAGAAAGCTAGACTCCCACATTCTTATCATACCATTCTCTTCCATGGCTAGACAACTGTAACCATTTCCCCAGACGATCCGTTAGATACCCCGAAAATACGAGCAACTGCTACAGCACTGCGTGTTCGATTGATTCATGCAATTTTCATCGCATCCGAAATCATTTTCCGACGCTTCGAAGCACGAACAATCAAAGCTTACAATTTTCTTTCGATCTTTCTGATGTTTCAACTTGCACCCTTCGAACTATAACGGTGTTCGTTAACTGTCGTTATTATACTTGTAAAGGAAGAGTCCAAAGACGTTAAATGAAATAGAGACGTAAAACTAAAACACAAAAGAATGCAATTCATTAAAAATTATACAGGACAAGTATAAAGTATCAATAAGTAATAAAAATAACAAATTCTGTAAAAACTTCACTTACATTTTCTCCAATGCTATCACAATTGTGCAATTTTGTGGAAATTCTATATTAATTTACGCGTTTCCATTTCTTCCGACATAACTTTTAACGTATTCATCGATAGCTGACATTTGGTAAAACTAGACGCGAACTCGATCAAATCTTCGTACGAGCAGGCGAAAAACGAAGACGTTGACTGAAGGTCAAGGGTCAGGATCGTTTCTGGTCCTAGGAAGTTTCTCGCGACGCTCAAAACTGTTCTCTGGATGATATCCCAATATCGTCCGACTGCGTGATGCTGAAATGTCGTGCCGTGACCTTTTCACTTTTATTTATTATTCCGAGCACAGTCGGGGAATCTTTGGAAAAAATCGACAATAACGAGAAATTTATGGCGCACGCAAGTTACTGGGAGCGATGGTTAGTTGAATAGAAATACTGTTTAACGTCGCAACCGAATATATCGCTGTTGTTATTGGGAAATAGGGGATAATGTGTTCGCCAGCATTCGAGACGTTACGTAGGACCCACCTACACTCTGTCTTTCACGTACACTAACATCGACAAACCGGATACACAACATATTATTGCTGCGATAACGTTCAGTGAGCAAACAAAATCCTAGGAAACAAAAATGGATGCGTGAGTCGCATTAAATAATAACCAAAGAAACTTTCTTCTTTGAATCATTTTTACAATTGCAAAATAATATGACGACATATCTGTGCTCTTTTGTTATTTTTCTAATTTTGTGTTTTCTTCACCTTCACCGTCAGCGCAGGAACAGCGATTTGTTTGAAGGGGAAAAATTGTCCAAGTCGATGGAAACCAAGGTTACATGAAAATACTGTATCTCTTTTAATCCTTTTAACCCTTAGCATTCCAATGGCTCCTCTGAGGCGACACTGAAAATTGTGAGATTACTATTCAAAGCAATTTGTACATTACAATGTTTGTTAGAAGTTAGTAAAAATTAAATATAAATATAAGGTCGATCGGAATCGAATTACGAAAAATGTTGAGATCAGTGGAATCGGGCAACTCCCGAAACGGTCAAAAAATTTAGATTCTCCGATTCGTTCCTAACGCTGGTTACAAGTAACTGGACACGTAGGCAGTGTGTATACCAAATTTCAGCTCAATCGGAATGAAATTGCGACCGTGGTACGATTTTGAAAATTTCGAGGCGTTCGAAATCGCGAAAATGGGCAAAATAGGGGTGCACCTGAAAATTACACGGGCCGTTAAAGTGTTAAGAAATATTCGCACTATTTCAATAGATTCTAAAATAAATAAATTGGTAATAATGGTAAATAAAATGTGACGCGAAAGCTGAGGAAAATGGCTCCGCATTCAACGCGTTAACGTGTTAAAAGAAGTAGGTTTTGTGCAAACGATTGTTGCCGCGTTTCAAGACATAGCCTTTGAAATTACATTGTATTTAATTATGTTCGTGTTTTCCTGGCAATCAGGTGTGTCTGTAAAATCGAAGGAAGATTGTACGAGTACTGGATGCTTTCTCGCGTTGTATAATCGCTATTATTCGTAGCTGCACACGTTTTGCATCGGTACGTGCGTGAGGCATACGTAGAACCCCATGCGTCTCCGAGTTTATTTTATGCTTACTATGCTCGAACCTGCCTCAACGCGTTCTTCGGATATTCCTCTGTTTCTCTTTACAGCTCGTATAATGAAACGGCAATTCGCTGTGCGTCGCTCGTGGTCAATTCATTTATGAAGAGGACGTAAACGGCGCGGCACCGCGAGAGAACCTCCTCGGAGTCTTTGCGAAAACGTTGCCAGTCCATTCATTTGCATTCCGTTAAATCTGTCTACCTCGTCATTTATTTACTCCAAATCTACAATACCTAGGCTGCGGACTTCCACGCACAATAAAAATTATCTGAATTGATTGCTAGCTACGGGAGCTACACGGACATTTATTTCTTCTCTGAATCGTTCTCATAACCTGCACGTAATACAATTCTGTAAGAGTAAAATACTACTTGAAGAAGTAAATACTCCATTTTCTTTTGAAATTGTACTGACACTTTTAAAAATGAAATATTTCATTCATTAACCCCTTGCCATATTATAAGTCAGATTCGCGTTGAAGATTTTAAATAAAGTCTAACAAGTATAAATATTTCCTTCTTTTTAGACGAAATCAAATGTTGTTCATTTCTAATAAATATTTTAGCATTGAGGTAGACGTAGCAGTGTAGAAGAAGATACAATATAAATTGTCGTTTTTCTTCTGTAACATTTTTAGCGATAAAGATGTTATAATAACTTTAGGTACAAACAAAATAGTATGGCAAGGGGTTAATATTCTTTGACTCGGAGTATCGAAATCGTCATTTAATTACGCAGGTTTTAGCGTTCAAAATATCGATACAGCTTCGTCGTTGACTAAAACTACTGGCTTAATTTGCTTTTGTTTGTCCGTGCGGCTTGCGTCAGTTTCTTGGAACAATCCGATGTAGCGCGACTTAGATCAGACTTCGCTTCCGTTTTTAAATATTTTAGTAAGTTAGAAATGACGTCGCTACCACTATTATGGTTTGATTGAGTCATAGTTTTTCCGAGATCTCACAACCCTTGGAATCGTCTCGATAGTCAAATGTTCGTAGTCACGTTTGTTACACCCTCAATTTAATTAATCTTTCATTCATTGATGCAACTTACATTTATTTTTACATTGATACTTTACAGAACGCACACAGCATGTTATACCAACACCAATATCGATGAATACTTTTTCAATTATCGTTAAATCGTGAGTCTTTACGATTTCGTGAAATATAGACAAGATTACATCATAGCAGAAATCGATGACACTTTCATTTAATTTTTGTAAAACTAGGAGGCCTATTTAACTTCGAAACAACGTGTTTTGTATGCAGTAATGGACCAGAGAAAAATTGCAACTTTCAACCCCAGTTTTTCGCAGTTCGTGCTACCATCTCGGACACGAAACGGCGGCTAGAGAGTTCGGAAAAACATTCTTGTTTGCAAGGGGTTACACATAGCATAACGGATCCGTTGAGACACTGACCGGCCAACATTTTCACTGGAAATGTTTTGTCCGGCGTAATATGTATCCGAACTTATCGGGATGTGCACGAAAAGAGACGCGCGTACAGTGTGCATAATTCCTGCGCCATGTTGTCCTTGCTACGTACTTTTCGCAATCTTTAAATTCCCTCTAAAGTTCTTTTTCCATCGATGTGCGTCTTAAACCAGTCTTCTCATTCTCGAAAGTAAATTTATTTTATAAATAAAATCATAATTATAAATAAAAGTGTGAACAAACAAAAGCAAATTAAACTACTAGTTTTAGTCAAAGTCGAAGCTGGAATGATGTAAACGGAACGACGATCGAGTCAGTAATTTTCTAAAAATGTTAAAAATGGAACTACAGTTTCATCTCAGTGTTGCTACTTTGATTAACTCGATGAAATTGACGTAAGCCGCATGAACAAACAAAAACAAATTAAGTCAGCAGTTTTAGTTAAAGAAGAAAATGCAACGATGATCGAATCGGTAATTTTCTAATATTCTTAAACATAAAAATACAGTTTCATCTTATTCTTCGTACTTTGAATAACTCGATGAAATTAACACAAGTTACATGAACGAACAAAAGTAAATTAAACCAGTAGTTTTAGTCAAAGACGAAGCTGTAACGATGATCGAACGGCAATTTTCTAAAATTCTTAAAAATTCAAGTACAGTTTCATCCTAGTTTTCGTAGTTTGAATAACTCGATGAAATTGACGTAAACCGCATGGACAAACATAAACAAATTAAACCAGTAGCTTTAGTAAAAAAAGAAGCTGTAACGATGGTCGAATTGGTAATTTTCTAAAATTCTTAAAAATAGAAATACAGTTTCATCTTATTCTTGCTACTTTGAATAACTCTACGGAACGGATGCAAGCCGTGTGAACAAACAAAAGCAAATGAAGCCACTAGTTTCATTCAAAGTCGAAGCTACAATGATATAAACGGAACGACGATCGAGTCAGTAATTTTCTAAAAATTTTAAAAATAGAACTACAGTTTCATCTCAGTGTTGCTACTTTGAATAACTCGAAGGAACTGACGCAAGCGGCGGGAGCAAACAAAAGCAGATTAAACCTCGCTGACTAATAATAAGTAAAAACCTCGCATTGAGGAAATTTTCGAGGGTGGCGCGATCCCGAAAGAACCGTGACTCAATCAGACCATAATCTCGGTACGCACGTCATCGTAGTTGCGTCAGACGAAAAACAGATCGATAGGATTGTGTCGTAGAAGAGGTTCGGAGAGTGCCCCGGCGTAGGAACGGGAAAGCAGGATGAGCGGGGTTCGGCTTGCGGTTATTTCAGCGAGCCATTCCCAGTCAAATGATCACGTTCTCGAGCGGTACCCTAATGATATATCGCCGGCATAACTGGATCCGCGTCGTCGGTGTAATTCCGAAGACGGATGTGTACACGGCGGCGATTTTCTGAAGCGATTTCCTGCGACCTAGACAGCATCGACCGGTCCCCGGTCCCTGTTCCTGGTTCCGTACGGGGTAAACGATGCGATGGCCCACGCAGGAACACAATCTGAACATTGATCCGTCCGCCGAAGATTTTCGCGTTCCGTAGGAATGCCGGGAACAAGGAAGAAGACAACTCGCGCCGCGTCGAATTTCTCTCGTCTCCCCGTTCGACCCTTGTCTGTTTCCCTTACGCCCACTTTTATGAATGAGTGGATGAATGAGCCGACTTTGCCCCACTTTTCCGCGCGTGGGTGTAACGTATCAGCCGGCCAGTCTGACATTTTCGCGTCGCAACCACCCCTGGCCAGGTCAGCATCGCGGCGACGTCGTGGGCGTTGCTGACTCTATATCTACCCACGTAGTAGACAGAAGTCTGAGTATACGACCACGCAAAAATCCATTTCCACCGGTCGCTGGGAATCCCCTGGAAAAACAGAATCGTATCCTCGGCGATGCCATGCCAACGCAGACCACCCTACGCAGGATGCTCGACTGCAATTGTTATGGCCTAACAACATTTCCATATACCAACAATCTTACACTTTCTCGCTTAGAATCAATTTAACCCCTTGACTACTGCAGACTTTGATACGTATCGGCAGAAATTGAGTTACCATGTGCGCCGGGATCGGCGAACTTTTGGGTGGGGATGCATTTTTCTGTAAACATATTTCGATATGTCAAAAAACTGAATTTCACTACGTTAAAACGAATTATTTATTTGTTTGGACCGAGTGAGTATAAATATTAGGAATTTAAGATTAACGTAAAGTATTTCACAAGATATTTTCACAAGCCCAACTATCGAGCGCCCGCAGTAGCCAAGGGGTTAAACACCGGCTATAACCCTAGCCGAAACGTTTGTACCCTCTTCCCGCTATAAACCGCCGAAACCACCCCCTCGAGCAACACCTCGAGACAACGACGCCAATCCGCGAAGACATAATTGACGCTGATTCCTGCGCTAGCAGTGACCAAAAATTGTACAAGTACCGCACACATTATGCGCCTCGTATGGTTACAATTTCAGTCGTGTTGAAAATAATTTCCAACACTCTATGCACGCTGTTGCTCGTCTGTAACTGTAATTTGAGCGTTCAAACTCGTACGCTTGTCTACTCAAGTTTATTCATTATTCGATACGAGGTGTGTGCTTTTGTGAAATCTTTCGCACCACCCTTAAATATTCGAGCATTATTAATCCTTAGCAATTCAAGCAATTTTAATTCCAAAATTGCAACATTTTTTTTATCTAAAACAGCCCTGTTGTGCATGATTCATTTCCTTTAGTGAATATAAAGTTTATTACTATTACTCGTAAGTGCAATATTCCAATTTTTACCGACTTCTTACATAAAAACATAGCTACGTTACAGCTATTTTAAATAATAGTAAAGGAATTTATAATGTCGCCTCAGAGGCGCCATTGGAGTGCTAAGGGTTAATAATATGATAACTATTTTGAATATGGTATGACAATTTTTACTGGTGCTTCAGAGTCACCCTTCGAGTACAAAGGGTTAAAATATCCACAGAAGTCTACAAAGTTCGTAGTATTTTAAGTTGATTACTATCACTTATAAGTATATGGCGGCTGTACCTCCTGCGCTCACCGACAGAGGGACAGTACAACGAGGACTTTCTCGCTAGCATCTGATCCGGCTTTGATTCATATACCGTTTTTAACCGTCTTCCAGTATCCAGCATCTAATGCAAGGTCTGCTAGTCAACCTTACTGATGAGTCTTCTAAAGAAACTCCTACTTCCCTTTCATCCCTTTCTTTCTCTCTTTCTCCACTCCATTTTCACAGCCGCCAAAAGTGTAACATTCCAATTTTTACTGACTTCGTAAATGCAAAAACAGTGATGTATAAATTATTTTAAATAACAGTAAGGGAATGTTTAGTGTCTCTAAGGGTTAAGTTAATTCTCGAAGTGTAAGGGAGGATTTGGTTTGGTAGAGTTAAGATACTATTCGCGCGTTGAACAGTAATCTTTTTCCTTAACTTGTCACTACGTTTGACTAACCCTTCGAGCTCTTTCACACAGCCATTGTCAGTAATATTATGCTAAGCAACCCCGGACAATAACTCTTATCGATAGCTTTCCTACCCCACATAGGGACAGCGTGTTAACCTCCACTTTTCGGTCTCCAGCTTTTCGAGGCTCGCGAACTGCATGCTGCACAGATCGGTGTAGGGGGATCGTTGGAGCTAGGCTATTTTACCTATTTGTTTATTTAAGTTTTGCGGTATGGGTGTCGGACCAACAGGATCCCCCCACGATCTCGCGGTCCCAGCCTGCGAATTTATCCATCCCACATCGAGGCAGGAGATTGGACAGGCTGGAGACTTTCACACGGCTATGCCAGGCGTGCGGTAGGGGTATCGTGATGTTTGAATCGTGAATTGCCTACGGTTGCATCGATTGTATTCATTATTGTTTATAATGTTTTATTTTTTGTCCCGTAGCTGTTGATAAGGGCTAATATAAATTGTACAAATTGCAAATGAATATCTTGTCATTTTTATAGGATGATATAGCGCAGCCAGTTTTAACTTTTGGTAGGTTTGATATATTTTCAACAGGAGTATCAAAATCGTCATTTAATTTCGCAAATTTTGTCGTTCAAATTTAATGGATAGTTGTTGAACGAGGATCAACGAAAAGGTTAATGTATCTGCAAGAGGCATTACAAAAAATGTACTTAAGAAGATTGTTCAATAGATCTAAATGCCATTAACCCCTCACCACAATATAACAAATGTGTTGAAGATTTTAAATAAAGTCTAATAAATCTAAATATTATGCCCTTCTTTTTAGACGAAATCAAATGTTGTTCATTTTGTAATAAATATTTAAGTATTGAAGTAGATGTAGCAGTGTAGAAGATATAAATTGTCGTTTCTCTTCTGAAGCATTTTTAACGATGAAGATGTTATAATAACTTTAGATACAAACAAAATGGTATGGCAAGGGGTTAATATTCTTTGACTCGGAGTATCGAAATCGTAATTTAATTACGCAGATTTTAGCGTTAAAAAATGGATAGTTGTTAAACGAGGATCAGTAAAAAGGTTAACGTATCTGCAAGAGGCACCACTAAAAACATATTTCAGAAGAATGATAAGCAGACCAGTGTCCAAAATGTCATTAAATATAACATAGTATAAACATTCCATTTTTCGAGTATTAAACGCGCTGTGGTCGATACAAATGATAGAAAATAACACGACCGAATCTATAGTATGTATGTTATTCAAGATACTTCGAGTCGCTGCTGTTTTCGTCTGAGCGTAATAAATTCCTGACATCGCTGTTACTCAATTTTCTAAAATCTGAATGGTCGTAAGATGAACACTTTCATATTTAAGGATGTTTTGACGCAACTGGGAATTCGATGACCGGAGCGATATAATTCTGAAGTTGTGAAACACGCGTAAAATCAGTTGGTTTTATTTAGACAATCTGAACGAGGGATGGGGTAATGCTTTCCTTTCGGGAATGCGCCCCTAGAGGAAAGTTTTCCGCGTGGGGCAAATATGGGAACCCATGGCTAAAGTAGAGGTGCTACGAAGAGGAATCAAGGAATCTATGAAATTGATTCCTGCGGAGATAATTTTTTAAGACATATACTTGTAACGAATATTACAATTATAATAAATTACAATGCACAAAATCCACAAGGTGTACATTATTTAGATTTCCATAATTTTTGCCAGTAGAAAATTTTGTTTTCTACGGAAACAATTTTACAACTTCAACAATCGTAAAATAAAAGAGAGTCGTTCCTATTCAAAAGGAAAACGCAGCGAAACGAGATATATCTGCGAAACTTGTGCACCATTACACGTAGGTGATTGCCATATAGTTTATCATACCAAACAAAAATTTTAAAAGTTGTATAAAAAATATGTCCAAAGTTTAATTTCATTTCATTCAGTGTAAATAAAATTTATTGCAGTTTATTTCGAATGTTTTACTTTACTTCCATATTCAATTATAAAATAATAACCGGTGACATGGCATAGTTTCTGTGTAAAATTGCCGGTCAGCAAAGTGTTAACCCTTTTGCTCGAAACAGTTCCATTCCAAAATCGAAACAATATTTTTATCTATAATAGCTCCATTGTATATAGTTTGTTTCCTTTCCTGCATATGAAATTAATTAGTATTGCTCGTACTTAAAACACTGAAATTTTTAACAATTTCTTAACTGCGAACGTAGCAATGTAACAATTGTTTAAATAATATTATGGTAATTTTTGGTGGCGCCTTAGAGACGCCATTCGAGTGCAAAGGGTTAAGTATCGGAAAGTGGTACCCGAAGTTTCATTGATTTTCATCGATGGAAACAATGAAAGATTTTTAGTATCGCTATCTTTTTACTCGTCCGCTATAGCATGCGTGATTAATTAGTTTGGCTGCGGGCTAGTTCGGTATCAACGTACCCGAGAACCATATTATGATACTCAATCAGGCCTATACGAGGCATTCGACATTTCTCGGGCAGCATCCTCTCTGTGTTCGTGGATCAGTGGCTGGGGCTCTGCATTTGCAGATCGTTTTGGGCATCGTCCAACGTCGATTCTCGATGTCGAGGGTCGAGATCCGTGGTTCCACGCCTATCCGACGTTCGAAATTCGATATTTCCACTAAAAGAACGGCTCGAATCGAATTTCCTCCGATAAAGTACCGTACCGCTGTTACGTTATCGTCTAGAGTGTACACGCTATACGATGATGTAACTCAAAATGCCGTGTCATCGACTTTCGAAAAGGTATTCGAGCAAATTCAAACTCGGGTTTGTAAATCGGTACGTCGTGCGTTGTACATCAAAATTAACCCCTTAGGTACGGCTGAAGTTTTCACGGGTCTGTTTCTCTTTGTGGCAGAGCACATTGGAAGTTTTTGATAATTGAATTATAATTTTTCGTAGAGATAAGATGACTTGTATTTTAACCCTTTGAACTTCAAGCAAGTTTAATTCCTAACTTGAGACATTTTTCTGTCCTAGCATAATTCCATTGCACGTGGTTCATTTCTTTTCGTACATATCAAATTTGTTACTGTTAATCGTAGAGCAACATTTCAATGTTTACTAGCTTCTTAATTGCAAACATTTGTAATGTACAAACTGTTTTGAATAATAGTCTGAGAATTTTCAGTGTCGCCTCGGAAGAGCCATTGGAGTGCTAAGGGTTAACTTTAATAATTTATTTTAATAATCAATAGAACGATTAAGTGTGTTCAAATCATAATGGCGCATCGTACCTAAGAAGTTAAGGGTTACTTTTAATGCTGTAAAAATATCAAAATTTAACCCTTTGTACTCCAAGCAATTTTAATTCCGAAATCGAAATATTTTACAGGAGCTAGAATAATTCCATTATACATGGTTCATTCTTTTTCGTGCATATTAATTTTATTACTATTACTCGTTCCTGCAGAACCTTCAACTTTCATCGATTTTTAAAATGCAAATATAGTGATGTAGACGCTGTTTTGAATGGTAGTATGGCAATTTTTAGTGTCCCCTCTGAAGCGCCATTGGAGGGCTAAGGGTTAACTCATTTCGATTTGATTTTTATTACAATTTATAATCGAATAGACATCAGAAACAGTCACTTGGTTCACGGTGGTAGGTTTAGCGTCAACGGCTATAAACATGGCGTTTCGTTTCGTCACAGCTGCCTCGCTGACAAGAATCTGCATAGATCTTTGTAAACTTCTTGAAAATCAGGAAACAGACTAGCATACGTATATACATGTATACATAAATCAATATTCATGACCAGACTGCTGATCTTTATGCTAAATAAAATTTTCTAAGTCGATTGTAAGAAACCGAAGTTCAACAGAAATTTTTCTTCTGTGAATCCTTTTGCGAAACCGAAAAATGCAACAATATTTTGAAATTCTTCTAACATCTTTACACGGTTCTGTATTTTAGTTTCAACCCTTAGCGTTCGAATGGCGACTCTGAGGTGCCACGAAGAATTACCACATCATTGTTTAAGACAATTTTAACATCGCTATCTTTAAAACTAAGAAGTTGATAAAAATTTAACGTTTGTAAGGATGAGTAATAGTAAAAATACTAGATACATAAGACGAAATAATTTATGCACAATGAAAATATCCTGCCTCGGAAGTTCTGCTTTGATTTTTTAGTTAAAACAGGTTCGAGTGCAAAGGGTTAATACAGTACTTAACCCTTTGCACTCGAACCTGTTTTAACCCAACATCCAAAGCATTTCTTCTGACCTAGGATATTTTCATTCTACATGAATCTCGTCCTTGAAACAGTTAAATATTTTCAAAAGTTTCAGTTACAATTAAAGTGATTTAAAAATTGTTTTTTTACTAGTGCAGCAGTTTTTAATGGTGCTTCAGAGTCACCATTCGAGTGCAAAGGGTTAATAAATAAAAATCCACAGTTTGGTCACGATTCAGATACAGATTAATCGATAATTTCGTCCAGCAGGAAATGATGATTCCCACGAACGCAATATCATAATTTCGATAATTGATAAATAACATTAGAGGGACCGGAAAGAAATGTCGTTTCTGCGCATGTCGCTATTCGTTTGTCATTTATCAGCTCATTGTCTGCTTTTTGTATACTTTTACATGTAAAAATAAAAACGACATTACTTTCCGGTCCGCCTAATAATAAAATTACGAATCTAAAAACGGTTGTTTGACCAAACGGGGTAAAGCTGGTGTCGGAGGAAATGTAAGAAACGAGAAATCGATTTTTTTTCGAGTGCCAGAACCTAGAATACTCCGTTGATTCAGAGAGGACACCGACTGCGATCGCAAAAACAGGAACGATCGCGTGGGCAGAGACCTTTCTTTGCTTTCGTTCATCTTCCGCTGTCCCCGTTTGGTCATGAGCGGCGCGTGCACGACGCGAATCTGCGCAAACTGGCTCTCCGGCAGGTTCTTTGAATTTTGCGCGGTTGAATACTGATTTGTTGACACGCGGCGCGTTTAGGCGCCGCGTCGCGCCGCCGCTGCGCTCAGCCAAATTCCATACGGCGCCATCGCAATATTTATTCAGCGAAATTCCTGCACTTAAGATATTCTAAACATATTCTTTATGCTTTTTTCGCGTGCTGCGCTCGCGGCTGCAGCTATTCCATCGAGCTCCGGCGATCTCCGCTTCCGCCACGCGTGAACCGCTTTGTTTGCTTAACGAACAGTTCCCGCTCCGTTACAAATCTATTATACAGCCTCTGCCAAATCGTTGCGAACCGTTTCCTCGGCATCCAAAAAGCGTTTCAACGCTAAATTTCCAATTCTTCGGAAATTGTCTACGTGTGAAACGTTTGGATCGTTTCACTGGAATTTCGTTCGCGTACGGTGGCTCGCGAAAATATTCGGACCAGTCTTTAACCTCTTAGACACGATGCGCCACTATAGTGACTTGAGCACAATCAATTGTATTATTAACCCTTTGATTGCCATGTCACCCATATATGGGTGACAGAATTATTTCTCCTTGTTTAAAAATAAATCTGTATGTTAATATATCCGTTGCATTCAATTTAGTTGATATCTGAAGAATACAAGAAGCTTGCTAGAAAAATTCTGTAAAAGTTATGTAACACTTGTCTGCGAACGTATCCCAAGAATCTGTTTCAATAGTTCGCTAGAACCTCTTCTATCGCAATGGAATCACTTGAGCAACGTCCACAACTAAATTCACGGAAATTTTTGTCATAGTTATAAACTGAAAATTGCATTACTTGCGTCACAACGTGCGTAAACTACTTAAAATACACGTGTAACTAAAAATCTTTTCACCTGCTGATAATTATTACTTCAACAGATGTAACAAAATTGTCTTTATCGTTTTTCTATAATAAGTAACTGTTCTAATATCCTAATCGTAGTGTTTCTCCTTTCAGTTCAGATAATAAAGGTTCTACCGTACCAGTAAAAATGTTTAGCTTCTTCAACCTGTCGTACAATCTACACCCTTATCCTCTTAGGTACGGTTGAATTTTGTGCGGGGCAGTTTCTCTGTACGGCAGAGATCATTGGAATGAAGTTTTTAACTTATGTAACTCAATTGTAATTTTTCTAAAAGATATGATGCACATATTTTAACATTAATAATTTACTGTAATAATTAACAATAGAATTGAGTGTGCTCAAGCCACTATGATGGCACATCGTAATATAAGATGACATCCGCGGAAGCCACTATAGTGATGCATCGTGCTTAAGAGGTTAATCGGCTCGAAAAATAACGCGATTCATCAAGGATTCGTAGTGAAACGACCGATCACGTGAATTTCGTGCGAGGAGAAGAACAAAATCATTTGCGTTCGGAAATAGTATTTTCGATCGACATCTCCTGGTGGTTTTATTCGCTGACAGTCATTCGGGGCGGGTCATAAAGCAAGCCTTCCTTATGGTGGTTTTACCTGAAACTTTTCGAAACCTACTTTCCCTCGGTAATAAACTCTCATAAAGTAGCGTCGAAAGACTCTCATAACCGGGGCACTTGCGATAGTAACAAGCCCTGGGATCCTTGTCGGCAGGAGGTTTTATTTGAGACTGTCGGTACATCGACTGCGATACAAGCGACATCGTTTATTCGTTTATGATGCTTGTTTCTATTTCTGAGGTTGCCGTTGTGTATACGGTTTTTCCCCGTGTCGGCGTTATTTATCGAGCACGTACGATGTCGCATCCGAATTTTAAAGAGCCCGCGGATTTTAATCGACGGTACATCAACCGGCCGTTCGCGGATCCGTAAATCATGCGACGATGTTGGCCCCGACGAATTTTACCTCGACGAACGATTTAGCGCAGCGAACGTGCAATTTCGAGGTGCGACCGCCGTGTGTGGTCCACGCTAAGCGATCCAGTTTATCATCTAAATCATTCGCGGCATCGATTTGCATAACTTATGCACCGACCAACCACCACCGTCCATTACGCAATCAGAATACATTTCGTTTCGGTGATCACTGCGAACCAACAGTGACAATGGACCAGGCGTTTTTCGCGCTTGTAACCCTTCGAAACGGTAATCGGTAAAATACTATTTCACACTGTAAATAGAAATGGTGTGTTCTATTTGAAATCGTACGCACTCTTTCAAAAATAAAATATTGTTTTGTTAGATAGTGCTTTTAAAATAGTGTTTAGTACCAGATTCTCGAGTTGCGTTAAAATGGCGCATTCTTGAGCTTGCAATTTACGGTTACTGAAATTGTATGGATATATTGTTTCTAATAGTAAATAGTAAATAGTGAATCGTGTGTTCTATTGTATTTGAAATCATACGCACATTGTTGAAAAGCAAATGTCATTTTGTTAGATAGTGTTTTTAAAGTAGTATTTAGTAACAGATTCACGAGTTGCGTCAAAATGGCGCATTCTTGAGCTTGCAATTTTTGATTACTGAAATTGTGTGGATGTACTATTTCAAACAGTAAATAGTAAATCTTGTGTTCAATCTAAAACCGTGCATAGATAATGTTTTTAAAATAGTATTTAACACTAGATTCGTGGATTGCGTCAAAATAGCGCATTCCTGGGCTTGCAATTTATGATTACTGAAACTGCATGAATGTACCCATGAGTAATGACTCAACAAATTTGTTCCTATGGGTTAACATTATTTAAAAAGTGGCTGTAAATTTGAATAGACACACTCTCGTTATTTTTACGAAGTTCCGTAAAGTAGTTACTTTTAGTACTTCATAAAATTTGATTTCAAGGCAATAGTGTGAAAACAACATTTTAAAGAAAGTCAAATCAAATTGATATTGTTTATTCGCTGAAATATTGTTCTACCGAAAGGAGAAAGATATTTTCATGATGAAACAAAGCTCGCTTTAAAAAAATGTTAGATTCGTAACTGTGGTAACTGTCAAAACCTGGTCCTCGACATCGAGTCACTTATAATCGACCCATATGCTATGAAATCTATTTCAAACACGTTATCGGGTGTCTGTCGCTCTCCAACAATGTTTCCGAACATGACAGTCGATCGCAAAAATCTAAATAAATCGTACAATTTGTAAATATTTAAAACAAAAACCTAGAACGTTTTTACATTTCATGCACAGTAGACTTACTTGAAAAAACGAGGTTGTAATTAGCAGGACTTCCTTGAAACGAGGTATTTTTCTTTTCGAAAATATCTTGGATATTTGTAGATTTGTAGATCTCTACAGCAAATGTGAATTGTAATTTTCGCGGAGCTTTTCAAGGTTACCGCAATGTCAAGTAAATAAAATGTACATAATAAATTATAAAAGTATATATTATATATAATAAAATTGTATCGTACGAGTACCGTTTTGAATATTTTGTTTAAAAAATATAGGTTTTCATAGAATTCATTTATAGAATTCAAAATGTGAATTCTAATTCTCACGGAAGTTTTCAAGGTTACCGCAATGTCAAATAAATAAAATGGCCGCGCGTTCTCGTTTGTATCCTACGATTTTCATTTAAAAAATATCGGTTCCCACAGAAAAATGTGAATTCTAACTTTGACGGAGCTTCTCAAGGTTACCGCAATGTCGAGTAATTAAAATGGCCGCGTGTTCTCGTCAATATCGTAGGAGTTTCGTTTCGAATATCGAAAAACAGAGTTTTTCAACGCGGCGCACCAATAATCGCTGGACCCGTGACATTTGCGGGCGCGCACAGCCGCGTCACCTTTATTTATCCGTATTCCATTAAGCTCTCGTAGCTTCTGAAGATGACCTTCGACCTTCCCCGCACACTTTCGTCGCCACGCGGCGTTGCGAATTTCGACCGATTTCACGAACCGTCGACGACAGACGACAAACGCCGAGATTCTGGTAGCAGCCCGCAGACGGAATTCCTATCTTGGTACTCCCATCATCAGGTCGACAATGCAGAGGTTATCGACAATGGCGCACGGCCAGAAATAGCAGACGGTGCATTGTGTTTAGCAGTGTATAGGATATCCGGATGGAGGACGGCCACGAGTGCTGCTCCCGGGGAGAAAAGGAGAGGAGTTTCAGGATCCACGGTCGCGGAACGGTCCACATTTGCATCGTGTCGCAGTTCTAGCCCAAATATTTCTGGCTTATGCAACTGCTAATTGCAATCAGAAAGTGGGGCTCTTGTTATGTAAATCTCGGTCACCAAGTTTGTCGATCCTGCAAACGTGCCGGGGCTGAAGCGATCCGATCCGGTTCACGGACAGAGTTCACTCGGGGATTCAATTCAGGGTTCGACGGAATTCGTTTGAACTATGACAGCAAATAATCGATTGAAATAAGAGAACAAATAAATATTTCAGGAACTGAATTAATTTAAATACTTCGATATTCATATATTACAAACAATACAAATGGGGTTGATGTTCATTTGGCATGTATATATCACATGAAATTTTATTTGAATAATTTTTTCATTTCGCTTGCATTATAAAGCATTCGCCAAACAACAAAATTTAACCTCTGCTTAAGTTGAAATTAATTATTATTTTATGTTACGAAGAAAAGAATAAATGTCACAATTTTTAACATTTTGTCTATGTCTACGATGAAAATTGAAAATTTATCTTTCGCAGAGGCAAGTAAATTATCGGTTAAGATTGCTACGAGCCACAAATTGTTAAATATAGCAAGCGCGAATAATTATAAATTTAATTATAAATTATAAAGTATATTGTACATGTTCGTTATTGGAACGAATGAAACAGTTAAAGGTCACAACTTTTATTCTTTTCTTCACGATTCGACCAACGGTAATTAAAAAAAAGTTTCTGATGCACATTATTAAACTAATTCTAACATCTAAGAAAAAGCTCAAGCCACTTGGGCTAACTTTAAAAAAGCTATTCATTTTGCAAACCGTACTGTAATACTTTCAGAAGTGCATGTACGCGTATCTCGCGATGGTGAACGTTCTAAAAAAAAAGACCACCAACGAATTTACTAAAGCGATAACAGTTGATAAAGCGGGCTATCGTATACCGAACGGGTTCTATCAAAATTCTGATGGGAACACGTTAAGAGCTTTGCTAAAATCCGTCGGACACTCTGAAAGCTTTTTCGGGGGCAGCATTAAGTGTCGTCGATAGCAGATTATCTAGAGACACCAGGGAATATAGGTGAATGTTCAGTGGACACGTGGGGGGATAAGCTCCGAAGCGTTATCGCGACTATACCAAAGTGGCAATGCTCCCATAGTCTCGGGTGTTTACCGCGTTTCTTTGCATCTCCGGCCTTGTTTATCGAGCTTGCGGACGCGCTTCAATGGAGCCCTCCTTTCGCGAGGGTGGAACGGAGTATCGGGACTCGAACGTCACGACGAGAGCGATCGATCGATCGATCGTGATCGACAGCTCTTAAAAAGCATCGGCGACGGACAGAGTGCGCTTCGACGTTCCCGATGTTCGACCACGTGTGCTCGATACTTCCGTTCGCAATTACCAGAATTACAAGGATCAAGCGGAAATTAGGGAAAATCCGTAGGGAATAGGGAAAATTACGGAGAAAATTAATCCGTAGTCCATTCTTTAGAAATTTAACGATTCAAAACAGCTTCATTCGCTTTCTTCTTATATATTAGGTCTACCGAAAAGTTCTGTCCGTTTTTGGAATAAAACAAAATAGAAATTTATATTACCGTCAATAAACTTTATTAAATAGTGTAACATTTTCGAAAAATGTTTCATCTTTTGATGCGAAAAATTGAACCAGTGCTTGTTTGATATCTTTTTAATTTTTTAATTTTTTGCCCCTCAACAAATTTTGTAAGGACAACAACAAGTGATAGTCGGAGGGTGCTAAGTCCGGAGATTATGGTGGATACGACAGAATTTCCTAACCTAGTTCTGCAATTTTTTGACGAGTCCTCAAAGCAGCATGTGGCCTGGCATTATCATAATGCCATATGATGTTCTTTGCTTTTATTTTAGATAATTTATTAAAATTAATTAATTAATTAAAAAGACTTTATTTTAGTTAATTTGCTGCGTCAGTATGTATACATTAAGTGATAAAAATAGAGAGGCACACATGCGCCAAATAAACATGTGCTTACGTGTCAAGACTTGTGATAGAAACGGACAGAACTTTTCGGTAAACCTAATACTTTATTGTGAGATTTCAATTCTTTTGCTCGCAACGAGGAAATAATGTCACTCAGGATTCTTTGCAATATCGGGTATGTAAATATGAAACCGGAATTTTTGTATAGAAAATACACCTTTATGAAAATGGTAGAAAATATTGTTTATCGGTAAGTATACATTTTACTCACCTTTCTGACAATTTGTGAATGCCACGCCAAACAGACTGAATATATAAAACTGCATATATTTCTTCAAAAGCTGTTTATTTAATCAACGTATGCTCCATTTGCTTAAATGCAGTTTTCCCAAAGAGATTTTAACAGAAAATCGATGCTATTTGCAAATCGTCCTTCCCAGTCAGAAAATTCGACGTGTTCATCGCTAATAGAAACTATGCTGTTGTATGAAGCTTGTATCGTTCCGAGTTGAAAATCTTTGTCATATTCTGAAACAAGAAAATGCCGTCAATTACGGGGTTTGACGGTAACTACATTGACAGTTAACGCCAAGTATGGGCAAATTTCGGTTTCATCTTTACAGACTATTCTAGACTATCACTATTGTAGATATACAAAAATTGTCTTCTAAACGGCTTCATAGGATTCTTACAGGACGCATCCTTGCAACATTCAACCGAGTTCTTATGTTAGAAGGTCTGCAGATGTGCGGCTATAAAAATTTATGGAACAGTTTAACATTAAATTATAATAGCTTTCCGTACTAAGTCCTATCAATTCAATACAGTAGAATGCATTGCCTCAAAACTGTCTTAAGTTTTGTTTTAATACGCTATCGACTAGCTGTAAGCTGTGAAAGTAAACATGACTAAGAACGACAGAACTTCCTCTTACACCTAAATACTTCAACTGAAAAAGTTGTAAAATATTTCTTGCTGAGGTTCAACATGCATTTTTCTATTTCGCACGAAATGCGAGCAGTGTGATTTCAAATTGATGCTAAGCATACAAATCCGGTTTCATATTTACATACCTGAACAAAAGCGTCAGCTGCAGATTGCTATTCTGTTACAAGCTAAATCATAACGTTCCCGTCAACTGGCCAGACTTTTGGCAACATGATTTGTCCCATTGAAAACCTGTCTGTTTCGCGTCTCCCCGATAGCACGGAAGAGGACGCGACTCGCGGACAGGCAACGTGAGATATATACGGGTAATGTAGCACAATAACATGAGTTTCGGTGTAATTGTTTACGCGTGCCAAGTGAGTTATTTGGCACGTGGCTGTACCGGGGGCTATGGGGGCGGCACCCACGTGGTCGACCAGCTGCCCGCGGATTTGCTCGTTTCCCTTCCCTTTTCTCCTTCTGTTTCCTCCTTTCTTCCCTTCTGTCTCTCTTCTTCTCGTTCTCTCTCTCGCTTTCTCTCTCTCGCTTCTTGCACGCGCATGGTCACGCGCCCTATGTACCATTCATACGCGCGTAATGACACGTAACAAAAGAGAAATGGCCCCGGTATGGGGAAAAGTCTCTTCCGAGCTCGTTTCTCTCGCGAATATTTGTTCCTAACAGGAATACAGCCTAGAACGGTGTCACTGTATTTTCGTTCGACCCCTTGTCCCATAATTACTCTCATAGACGACGCGACGATCGCAGGCCTCGTCGTCGTTAACGTCGTTGACTGCCACTGTGGTGACCATAAAAGTCATGCAAAATTGGAACAACTTGTTTAACCCCTTGCCATACGATTTTCTTTACCATGGCGATTAAACTACAATGAATAGATCTCCTTCGTTCTGAATAATTTTACGGAAGTAACGCTAAAATTAATTTAAAACGCACTTACTGCCAGTATCTTTTCGCTGCTTACATGTCTTGCGAACCCTTTGGCCTACGATCTATTTTCTGATAACAGTGACGAGATTTTCTTTATCCTCCGCGAAACGACAAAAAGAAAAGTGAAATTTGTAGTTACCGCGTGCGTAGCTATTCTCCGCCGATTGTATGCGATCGAAAATTAAATAGAACGTTATTTCGGTTTAACCCCTTGGGTACGGATTTATTTGAGAAAATATTTGCATGTGGAACGGAAATAATTTTTGGTTGCTTGGAGTAGTATGTAAAGGCAGTACATTTTACGTAAGAATGTATTTATTTCTAAAATATTGGTGACATATGTAGTATTAAGATGTCTTCAACTAATTAGAATTGCAAAACAAAAATAAATTAATAACAACAAAATAAAACTAAATGAAATAAATTCAAAGTTTAATTTTTGGTTTGACGTCTTAGACACGTCATCCGCTCTTAGGGGAAAAAAGGGAATGACGTGTCTCAGACGTCAAATGTACCCAAGGGGTTAAGGAAAATTAAGGAAACACACGTTTAAATGATTCTGTTCGAAATCTTGATCACGAGTCTGACTCGTTGTCGTAGAACAAGGGGTTGAAGTGTCGCGCGAAATACAGTGTACCTCTTCTGGGGAGTATTGCATCAACTTAGCTGAAAAAAGTCGAGGATTCTACGAACATTATGCTACGAACTTCTGTATCAATAATTTTACGGAAGTGAAACTGAAATTTATTTAATGCAGATTCATTACCAGTATCATTTCACCGCTTATACGCTTCGTTAACACTTTGACTGCCATGTCACCCATATGTAGGTGACGGAATTATTTATATCGTTTATTCATTCCATTATAGTTGATGGTGATCTAGAAAGTGCAAGAAGGTGGCAGGAGTACTCTACATTATACATTTCATTTTTTCAATTTTTATTTCATTCAACATCTCATTTCGATTTTGTATAATTTTCGTGGCTGTTAGCTTGGCAGCCAAAGTGTTAAAAGGTTATGCGAAATGTGGTGAATCTTCTCTGAAAATGAAAGACTCTACGAACACAGTGGATCGTTCTTCTTTAACCTCAATAATTTTACAGACGAGAAACAATATTGATTTTATTCTACACATTTCATGCCGACAGTTTGAACAGGAGGCTTAGCAATCAGTATCCCATAATTTTCTTACTAAATTCTAGTTTCAGCAGCAGTCAGTCGAAATCATAATCTATTTACACTAGGTTCGATAAAACGATCGACTATGACCTGAAAGTAGCGGAACCACAAATATGTAACATAAATCGATGCTTAAAAATGCGAACGGATCCGATAACGGCTGCTATAAAATCGTCAGAAGCATTTCCCTTCGAAGGGTTAGAGGTAACAATAAAATATCCTATTCGCCGAAAGACAGTGCGTGGTAGAATGGATATCTTCGGTACTCTCTTATTGTCTATAACCTTTTTAACTTTCCGAAATAAATGGGTCGAGGACTGTATCGGGCTGATTTATACATCGCCGGGGCTCTTTCCTTGAAAATCTCCGACGAAATCTAAATCGTCAGTGACGTCATAAATCCAGCATCGCAGGATATTGTTACAGGAAGTCGGTCGATTGCGTCACGTATCCTCCGCCCTGCGAGCAGAAATTTGAATCGAAATTACCCTCGAATGTCACGGGTCAATTATTCGCGATTCGCGAATTCGTTGGGAAACAGGAGAAGGAAGAGGGAGGGGGGTGCCGTCAGGGAGGGAGAAGGAGGAGGATCGTCGAAATAGGAGGTCAACGTCGCGTGAAAAATAAAATCGTTCGCATAGTCGGTTGTCAATTGGGAAAATAGGATTAAAAATGGCCGGCCCCCGGAACGATCCTTGCGGAAGGAACGAATAAATCCCGCGAATTGTAAACAAGTAAAATAATGAAGTGGCGATTCGTCTGTGATGAGAGAGACGGCAAGAGAGAGAAAGAGAGAGAGAGAGAGAGAGAGAAGCAGTCACGTTGCTGCACCGAGGATTCCGGTGCAAAACTTTCCCGAGACTTTCGTTTAGTGTCCCGGAGTCTTTATGTTGTCGCGGAGCGAAACGGGTCGAGGACTATAGCTCGGAGATTTATATATCGTAGAAACCCACTCAATGAAAATCTGGCGTCTCTTATCCGGCGCGACGCTCGCCTCACAATGAAATTTCAAATGTCACGCATCCTGTGGTCTAGAAACATCGCCAGATATTTTTCGCCGGACAAGATAGACTAGTTGCTTCCGCGCGTTAGAACAAAACTCGAACTGCTTTCTTTCTTATCGATTGCGCCGGGATTTTCCAAGATTTTTTGGCTCGATGCCTCCCACTGGTTCGAGCTTTTTTCGATCAGCGTCTTCGTTAATTAAAACGCCTCTGTTCCGAACGCTCGGATCTTCACAATGAATCGCGCCAAAGTCTCTCCGTATTATGCGCTCGAGATGTTTATTTAGTCGAAACGCGATCCACCAGCTTCGATGCATTTTCAACCGACAGGTTTTTAATGCGTAAACGACGCTTCCGAAACAGTTTCATGTTTCTCTTACGTTTTCAAGTATTCTCCCATTAATGATTCTCACGAAGATGATGAAATATTATCGAGAAATGGCGATAGGAAACGTCATGATAGTCTTTTTTTAACGACTCTGCTGTTTTGTAAATGAACCGTGATCGTTCTTCCTTATGTGGTCGTCTCGAGACGAAACTTAGTAGATTATATTTCTTTTTAGATTATAATTTATTAAGACGTTTTATATTACTTTATTTTAATGTTTGGAGAACTGATTGATCTATACATATGGAAGTGATAGTAATGTAGACATTTTGCACGAGTATTAGCTAAACCACTGTAGCTATTAAATAATTTATGAAGAAATTCTTCATTGCTGGAAAGATTGATTGATCTATGTGGGAGTGATCTTGTCTTAGACAATTTGCAGATTTACGAATTAAATTACTGTAGCTATGGAACAATTGATACAGAAATTTTTGATTATTCAATGTTGATTTTTGAAGGACTGATTTACATATACGAGAGTGATACTCTGTTTGAAAATTTACAGATTTACCACTTAAGTTGTTACAGCTATCAAACAATTAGATTAATACAAAAACATTCTTGATTATTCAATTATAATGTTTGAAAGAGCGATCGATTTACGAGACAGTGATTATCCTTCGCACCAGAGTAAAGAAAGAACAAGAAGTTCTCATAAAATGACAACTATAGTTGTAAGACAACATTGGCATAAAGTATGCAATAAAATTATTTTCTTTTCCAGCACCTGTCAAAAAGATACTTATGTCTCAATTTCAGCTGTCCTCGTTCTACTTAGAGTCAGCAGTACAACTCAATCGTGTTGAATAGACTCAATGTTGATTAAATTCGAGAAATACATGAGCAAACAATTTTTTTATAGAATCGTTGCAATCGCCATTGAATACATTATCCAGAGATTTCTGTTTGTCTATCCTCGATTTTCAAAGAGCACTGAGACCGACGGCAGTCGTATCGAAGATAAAATGGTTATAGAAATTTTAACGCCCCTGTGGATCTCTCAACGCCCACCGCAAAGGGGGTGGCTCGGGGGGGTTGCGGATTAAACGGATATGGATTGCAGAAATTCGCCAGCAGAGGAATGAAAATGATGCAACAGTTCGGATTCGCGTGAGTGGAATAAGTTGAGATTTCGTTCATTGAAACGATCCGCTTCGACGGTCAGCTGAAACGCGGAACCGACCTATCCGAGCAATCTATAGTTGGATGCAATTCAAACAAACGGGATTCCCTCCACCCGACGATGCTTGTTGCGTCAATAGAATTACCGAAACGGAAAATCTTGCGATTAACAATAACGTTTAAAATGCAACATCGCGTCGAAGATATGACAAACAAGATAGCTGATTGGTAACTTCTAAGATGACGCAAGGCTTGTCCTAAAATGGCTGAAATGGTCCCCATCACGAGATTCACCGGTTCTTCATTTTGCTTACGAACCAATGGGTTGTTCGAGATTTTAACTATTATTTTACGGGGGTGTTAAAAGTAATTACCACCGGAAGTAACGAGCGGTCGTGATTGGATTCGTTTATATTATACGAATTGTAAAAATACATTTATTCGGAGCCCGATTGCATTCTATACGAATTTTATATATACCAATCAATTTGCTAAATGAATTTTCCACAGGAATATTTTTATGGCTTTGGTAATTCGCGAAACCAGGAATTTGAACTCACGTTTACCCCTCTGGTAATTCTAAATTCCCTCCGGGGATGTATTGTAGATAATTGAATTTAATGTAAACGACTGATTTAATTTCGTGTCTATAGCACTTAATGTTTCGATGTAATATGCGATATGGTATGATATTGGGGTCGAAATATAAATCACTTAGGGCAGAATAGAGAGTAAAGAAAACATGGAACACCGACTCATCGATAAAACAATAATAATCGAATTATACAACTTTGTTCTTTCCTTGAATCTTTTTCAGAAACTTTGTCCAACATACGTGGAACACTATTCTTATTGCAACGATATCAGACATGACAAGATTTGGTTTCGATAATAGTAAATCATAACTAATATTTAACGACACCTCCAAAATAACGAAACCCAGGTACATTGAAAATAGCATAAAATTGTAAAAATCGTAAAATTCTAAAATGTGGCACAGGTTCTCATTGTTCGATTGCTTCTATTTTTGACCAATATCATTTTCTCACTTTTGCATAGTAGCAAATAATAACCAATATTCAACGACATCAAATTATAAAGATTGTAAAATTTTTAAATATGACAGAGCTTCTCATTGTCCGATTGCTTCCATCTTCGACCAATATCATTTTCTCGTGTTCGGATAGTGGTAAATGATAACTGATATTCAACGACATAAAATTATAAAGATTGCAAAATTTTTAAATATGACACAGGTTCTCATTGTCCGATTGCTTCCATTTTTGACCAACATCATTTTATCGGTTTTGCGTAATAGTAAATAATAAATATTCAACGACATAAAATTACGAAGACCGTAAAACTTTAAAATATGACACAGGTTCTTATTATCCGGTTGCTTCCATTTTTTATCAATATCAGTTTCTCGCATTTGGATAGTGGTAAATGATAACAGATATTCAACGACGCCTCCAAAATAACGAAACGCAAGTACATTGAAAATTGCATAAAATCATAAAGATCTTTAATGAAATCTTTAAGCAAATCTTTAAAATATGTCACAAGTTCTCATTGTCCCATTGCTTCCACATTTAACAGCTGTCATTTTCTTACGTTTGGATAATACAAAATCAACGCTAATATTCAACGACACCTCCGAAATAACAAAATGCAGATACATTGAAAATTGCATGAAATCATAAAGATCTCAAATCTTTAAAATATGACACAGGTTCTCGTTGTCCCATAGCTTTCACACTTGACAGCAATCATTTTCCCTCTACGTATCAGAATTCAAATGCAAGGGAAACGGAGAAGAACCGAGTACCAACAAACACGTCTTAATAAACATTTCTCCAACTTGTTGATATGCGAACCGACAGTTCCGCTCGCATCGGACTCAAAAGCTGGGAACACGGGTACTCTAAAAATGTTCGATCATAGGGAACGACAGGACGAGGAAACTGTGCAACCGGTTCCCGGGAGCCGATCTGACAGTGCAAGGAGGTTCGATCTAGGTGGCAAAGTTTCGTGTAATAGAGTGGAATCATTGTTCGTCCTTCGCACGAGGGTAGCATCTATGACGGTGTCAGAGCGCGCGCGGGGGCGTCAGCGGAGGCGTCAGCGGCGGCGTGTGAGTCGGTGGTGGTGGCGTCGGTGGGGGTGGCGGGGGTGGTGGTGTCTCCGTCGGTGGTGGGGGATGGGAATGGAATGGAATGGGGCGGCGGTGGTGGTGGTGGCGGTGGCGGGCGTCCCTGTGGTGGGGGTACGAAATAAGGGTAGTTTTCAGAGGTGGGGGCGGTGGTTCGTCAGTTTCCGGGTTGTTCCGGAGTGAGTTGAGGGCGTCGTGGGGCGTCGTGGGGGGTGGCGGAGGGAGGGCGTATAGGAGCCGCGGGCCACGACACGACTAAGCGTCGCGACGTCAGTAGAGCGCCGCGCTATCGACCACCGCCACGAGTCATCGTCGTCGTCGTCGTCGTCGTCTTCTTCGTGGTCTTCGTCCCCGTCTTCGCCGAGTTTGTTGTCTTCCCCGAGCGATCCACGGTCCTTCCTGGTGTTTCTCGTTGGAACACGGGTGCCGCGTGATCCGCGCGATACCGACGCGGTGACCGAGGAGTTACACCGACGACGCCGAAGACGGAAGACGCTCGACGGGCCGGTTTTGTCCGAAAGAGAAAACTCGCATCGGTTTTGGGGAATAACTCGTGGACCAGCGGAGGATTTAATCGCGCTCTTTGTCGATCTCTTTCTTTCACTCTTTCTCTCTTTCTCTATCTTCCTGTCTCTCGATCATTCTCTTCTCGTCTCCGTCTTTCCGACTGTCTCTCGATCGGCCGCGGATCGACGCGGACGCGCCACGAGGATCGCACGGCGCGGCGCATTGCGTGCACGCGTGTACTACCGCACGCGTGTCCACCCGCCAGCTACCCGCCGCTCTCTACCCGTCAAGGTCGTGCCGGCACAGTGCGTGCGTGTACGAACTACACCGTCATTATATAACCACCATCGTCTGAGCACCGCGAGCCACCCCGTGTGAGACCCAATGACTGTCCATCCAGGGATCACGGGAGACACATGTTCGTTATAAGGTCAGTGCACGATGTCTATGTGCTGTGCTCGTAGATCCTGCGAAACCGTGTGTGTTGCTTACCTTAGCTGTCGCCTTGCCAGGATCCGCGCAACCCGACGTGGATCCACAGTGTTTCGTTTCTCATAGGAACGATTGCCGATCGCTAGCCTCAAGCTTCGAACGGCGATCATTCCCTGTGATCATCGAGAGCCCGCTACTCGCGAGTTTCCGTCCGTTCGATGTGTTCGGACCGCGGTTTTCTCGGTTGCGGTACCGCAGAGTACAGTGGGTGATCGAATTGTTTAAGTCGCGGCACGAATCTGTTGTCGATGTGATGGATAACGGTTGCCGACAGTGTTCGAAGATAGAGGAATTACGAACTGAGCAAAATTAACATTTCACCCCTTTGGCAAACGATTATAATTTCGATAGAAAAGTAAAAGAATTTGTATCGCTCTGAAATCAATGTCTTCGTGTAAAATGGTTGAAAACACGATGGATAGCTTTGGAGTCGCATGACGTCTCGAAGGCGTTATGTCAGAGCCAGAGGTTCGCGTAATTAACATTTATAAATAAAATCTATAAGTAAAATCTTTGATTTCTCTATGACTAAGTGAGAAATTGATATGTTAGTTTTGGTTCTGTTTTGAAAACTGCGAAATCTTTGATTTTTCTGTGACCGGATTGAAATTTGATACGTTTGTTCGGTTCAAACAATTTTATATCGCTCGTAGTTTTATGTTTTCAAATGTGAAGGAAAAATGGAGGAAGCATAGAAGGGTTTTGTGTGTAACGATTTTTGAAGAGCGGATAAAAATCGATGGTAGATTTCATTGAAGCAATCTCGTAATTCTCAACGTTCGGAACACTATCGGAGATGCTCTCATCGGTTTCCTGTATTCGATTGTGAATATACATGGTATTGCTATTATTGTTACTGAGCAGCAAATTGTGAATATCTCTATGGCGGTGCCAACGGACTGCGAAAGATTAAAGAATAGTTCACATTGATACAACGAAGTGTATCGCTTTTTAAACTTGAGAGGAGAGTAGGAAAGCAAACTTTACGGATATATTGTGGTTTGAAAGTGAATTCGTGTGCTGAATATCGTTGTTTTCCGATATTAAGTATGCATTGATTTTAATGTCATTATTATAGCATTATTACGTTAACTTGTTGCTGTACGTTTTCTTCAAAGGTTGAAGTCTTTTTCTAAAAAAACATGGACTCGTTATAGTCTTGGTCTAAAATGTACAACTTATAAAACAGCAACGCGTCATAACAGAAAAGAGATAGTAAGAATTCAGTGCGACCAGATTTTCAGTCATAAATTGTACGCTTTGATAATAAAATCATCAAATAATTCGAGTGACTCTAATCATTTGATCACCCACTGTGCGCGTATAAGCGGTACCATTTGTAGATGTAAAATTACCCGATATATTTACAGCTTAAAATTGTTGAAAAACTCGTCGAAGTGTGTGTAACTGGTCCGAAATGGACAGACTACGGATCTTTTGCAAAAGAAAAGCAAAGAATCGTAATTATACTAATAATTCACCGTCCAAAGAAATAAGTGTTAATAAATAAAACTTCACTAATCAACACATCTAACTTCCGATGAATTTTTACAGTTCTCCTGTCTTCTTCGAAGTAAACAATTTTGCATTTTGGATTCCTTAATAGTCGTTGTCTATAAAACAGTTTTAATATCGATCAAATCCAAAAACTGATTCACGATTCGTTTACGAAAAATGAAAGTTAAATAAAAATTGATTTATTCTCGTTTTGTCGAAGGATGGATTAAATTTCTGTCCACCTTTCTTTTTGATATTTCTATATGTTTGTATCTCGCTTATAAATCCTTTGTCACAGATTTATACAATCAGTGATCCATGAAGTACCGATCAATTCGATGCAATAATTAATTACAATTAAGTTTCCTCGTTGACTTCTGTGTCCACTGATTTTTCGAGACGATCATTAAAATTGTGTGACTGCTTGTTTCGAGATAAAATTAAAAAGACACAACAGAATCGTTATTGTTTTCGCATTATTCTCGTGTTTTTCTTCAGTCGCTCGAGTCAATCTGCCTAGTTGCTGATGGTAGCCCAACCCTGCGAGACCGTTTTAACTCGATACACTAAACGATCAAATCATTGCCGTCACAGAACCGGAAAGCACAGAGCGTCCAACTTTCTTTAAAATAAATCTGTACAAACAATACTTTTCACAAAAATCAAAAACTCTATGGATCGTATTAAGATGAAGGAAATAACACATTTCAAAAATGGTAAGTTGCAGAATAAAGACACAATCGGACATTCCACGATTTTCCAAAGACAAAAATTGCCACATTAATGTATACAATACAATTTTGTCGATTGTTCTCCATTATTGAAACTAATAAAATAATAATAAATATCGGATGATCAATCGCCACTTCGTAATCGACTAACGACGATAATAAGAAAAAGAATTCCACACCGCCGGTCTTCCATTCGGCAATTATCTATCATAAATTTATATATTTTATTTCATAAAATATTTATAAAATATTTATAAAATATTTATAAATATTTATCATATTTAAGATAAAATCGTCGATTCATAAAAGCGTCTCTAACAACGTACAGGTCTGTTTGCGCGTAAACTGGTCCGTGCATCGTACAGTTTACACCGTTTAACATCGAGAATATAGAACCATATTTACGCGTCTCCGAGATTTTCACGAACAGTCGACGGAAACGATGTCCTTCGCACGGTAAACGCGTTCGGTGCACAGGATTCCGTCTAAAATGTGTTACGCGAGGTGTTCCGCGCTCGTTGGCCCAAAAACGCGCACGCATTAACGAGATGAGCGTTTTGGATGATCGTCTGTTGAGCTCGATTCTTAAAAGCGAGACGAAACAACCGGTTGACGTAACACCGACGCCGTTGTTTTCACGCGAGAGAGAAACACGCGTGTAAGGCGCGCGCGTTTTAGGATTGCGCTTAGTCACCGGAGACATTACCGAAACGGGGAATTCCCGGTGTGGGTGGAAAATCGTCTTCCTCTTTCTCTTTTTTTCCTCTTTCTTTTCCTCTCCTTCTCTCTCTCGTTCACATTCCCACTCGCTGTTTCCTTCTCTCGGACCCTCCTGACACATACCCGCGCAAGCAATCACGGCTCTCACGCTTCGTGAAGATTCGTCAAAAGCGAGACCCTCCGCGATATTTCCGAGTCAACGGTGCTCTCCGCTCGGCCCTTCGTTTTGTTGGTCTCTCTGCCGCCGCTGAAACCACGGGAACAGCCGAAGGGGACCTTTCCGAAAGATTCCCTGCTCGATGAGACGTTTCTCGCTAATCTGCTTCCGTCTTCCGGCCCTAGAATCAATCCAGGCCTCGCCACTGGAAAATAGGAACTTGTACGAAAATAAGGAACTCGCCCGTTGAGTTTCCGACTGCAAAAGTAGACGATGCTCGTAGGACGATCGTTTTGGAAGACAGGAAAGATGAGCGTTGGCAGATGAACACTTT
>CM052093.1:14096617-14154244 GCA_028453745.1 Agapostemon virescens | reverse complement strand
ATTTCGAGTAGATTCTTTTAATTGTGTTTTTGACGACGGCTGAAACGAATGTGAAATAGAAGAAATAGAAGAAAGGGATCGTTTCATTAAACGAGGAATCAAGGACTCAAAAACTGTTACAATATCGGTTCTTGTTCTTAACCCTTTGCAATATCACGTCGAGTCAGAGTCTTGAGAAGCATTTCGAGTAGATTCTTTTAATTGTGTTTTTGACGACGGCTGAAACGAATGTGAAATAGAAGAAATAGAAGAAAGGGATCGTTTCATTAAACGAGGAATCAAGGACTCAAAAACTGTTACAATATCGGTTCTTGTTCTTAACCCTTTGCAATATCACGTCGAGTCAGAGTCTTGAGAAGCATTTCGAGTAGATTCTTCTATATGTGTATTCGACGGCGGCTGAAACGAATGCGAAGTGGAAGGATAGGAAAGGAAATTGAGCATTTCGTCCTAGGTCAGCTAAAGGATTCGTCTGTAGGGTCTACCTACCAGGCTCTGCCACAGGCGCTGGGATATCGAACGGTGCATGTAGGAATATTAACCCTTTGCACTCCAAGAAATTTTAATTTAAAAATCGAGACACTTTAACCTAGAATAGTTTCGTTGTGCATAGATAGTTAATTTCTTTTCGTATGTACAAAATTTATTTATAGTATTCGTGTAACGCTTCAATTTTTACCGATTTCTTAAATGCAAATATAGTGATTTAAAATTAAAATAATCTTATGCACTTCTTATAATTAATAATAATCTTATGACACGATACACAGGAAATTCATAAGTTCATAACTTGGGATCGATAATATAATTTTCATTTTACACAAAGATCCGCAATTTAACATGAACCTCCGCGTAATCCAAGTAAACGCAGTACCGCTCAAGGGTCGATAATGTTCTTATCGAGTTTCGACGATGAGTGGGTTACGCAACCGCGATTATTATTGAAAAACTCGCGAAATCTCGGAATTTATATGTCGACATCGAGACGGCTGGTGCACCGTGTGTGTTCCTGTTTACGCCCTTTGTCGTGGGAATTCTGCTGTAAATCAAATTCCGACGTCGTACGGTCCCAGGGCATTGTTCGACGCCAGTATTTAAAGTGCGTCGGGCGCAGTTGCGACAGGTACGTTCGCAACTGTTCGAGGTCAGATTTTCCGCGCTTTAGACCCTACAATAAAGTCAGTTTACTGCGGATCATTAAGGCCGAGCTTCCCAATTGTTGATCCGTGCTCATCACCGATTGTAAAACGGCCCTCGACGATCCAAATAGGCTGAACCGTATTGACAACGCCTCTTCTTGCAATTGCTTTTGCGAGGGCTGCCTCGTTTTTTGTTCCAACTTTTCGGAGTCTAAATTCAAACAAATGCCTTCAACAAGCTCTGCTTCTTAATACAGTTACTCGCGAAAGTTAATGGACACCCTATAAATTTAAATAAGTTTTTTAATTCTTAAACACTCTTAACCCTTTGCATTCGAATGGCTCCTCTGTGGCAATAATAAAAATTGCCTTAGTGTTATTTAAAACAATTTTTACATTACAATGTTTGCATTCAAAAAGTTAGTAATAATTGAATTATTGCACGTACGATTAATCGTAACGATATGCACGAAAGAAACTGCACCAAGTACAATAGAATTATTCTAGAACAAAAAATGTCTCGAGTTAGGAATTGAAATTGCTTGCTGTGCAAAGGGTTAAGAATTTCAAGAAACAATATAGAAGATAATTTTTGTATATTTATATTATCCAAATCTACCTAAACGATTACCACTTACAAATAGAAAGATGGATACAATTAATATTTGAAACTTGGGACTACTAAATAAAGCACTTTGTAATACTTTTCAATACAATTTTAAAAGACGAGATGCAACTAAGATGTATCAACGATGCAAACAAGAATGCATCCTGTAATAATTTTTCTAAATATAGAAAATCAAATGCAACAATAAATGACAATAAAATAACGAAACCGATTAGTTTGAACTTAACACCAGCATAGTCTAGAGTGTACCGAAGATTCCCCGGCGAAGAGGAAAAATTTTATGGTGGCTGTACTCGGTCGAAGCTCATGGTCCCCGTAGCGAACGCGCTTGGCCAATTGTAAATTCCAGTGCGAGGGTGTCGGGGAACGCAAATAGGTCCAACAAATATCGAAAAATCGCCGGGCAAGAATGCTTTCACGGACTGTCCTTTTCCCCCCCAAACAATGGGGCATTCTTTCTAGGCAACGGTCAGTTTCGCACTGGGAAATGGACAGGTAGCTCGGGGTAGGGTAGGGTACCTTCGTACCTTGAAGGGACCACGGGAAGGGGGCCAATCACCGGGTTTCTCGGCTTGCCGGTGTTGTAGCGCTAGAAAGTTCATCGCGGGCCCCACTGTTTGCTTTAACGCCTTGGCGACTCGTCCGCAGTTATCTAAACGAACGGAAAGCCACTCACGAGGGCACCTGTGGAGCTCTCCGGTCGTTGCTTTTGTTCTTCCGTTAGTCGCCTCTCTTTCTCTTTCTCTTTTGCGCCTTCCATTCCTACGGAGGATCCACGATGACGCTCTGCTTCTTCTCTGCCTACCTGTTGTGTTACTTACACCTCGGCGGTCGATCATTCCGGACACGGATCACTTTAAAGAGATTAGCACATTTTTCGACGTGGATCTTGGACGCCTAGAAGCATGGTCTATCCTCCTATCTCTCTCTTTCTCTCCCTCTCTATGTATGTCTGCCTGTCCGCCTGTCTTTCTCTCTCTCTCTCTCTCTCTCTCTCTCTCTCTCGCTCTCGCTCTCTCTCCCTGTGGTGGCCACATGAAAATTACGACGCGTCACCGTTCCGACGTGAGAAAATTATAGGGCCGCCAGCACGTTTTCTGGAAATCTCGAGAACACTGCTCGCTCCGGTGGCCCCGCCATTGACGTACTAATTCTCAGTCCTTGAACCCCTTCGGGGCAGTCTCCACCTTGTTCTCGAACATGTCGGAGACCTGTTCTCGCTTTTATGGCAGCATCCTCGAGCAACGATTTGAGAAAGAAACATTTTCTGCGATACGTACCGAAGTTCCAATTCACGATTAACATTCTGAAGCACCACTGAAAATTACCATTTGGGGTACCCATGAGTAAAAAATTATTTGCAGAAAAGTTCTTTGCCTTTAATTCTGTAACGATCGTTGAAGAGGAAACACGTACTCTTTTACAGTTTTCGGTAAAGTAGCCTGTGTTTTAAATATTCTAAGCGCACATTCTTTTTACTACCCCGTAATAAAATGGCGGCGTTCGTACCTCCCGATGATTGTACTCGTCGTTCCATATCTTTTTATTTTCGAGCGGGATTCGATGCAACGATTACTATTAGGGGTCGTTGGAGATATTCAGCCTGATTACGCCATCTCTGTATATTGAATTCAGTTACATTATGTTTAGCACTAAGCGTAAGTATAATAGGTCACGTAACGCTTGTTTTTTCTTCTTCCGCGAGCGGTCAAAGAAGTCACACGTGTACGAAGTCTCTGTACAAAATTGTTGTAATATTTTTTGTTTCTATCTACTGTGCAAATATATCGGAGACTGAATCGTTTTTTGGAATGAAACCATAAACGAGCATACATTGCTTTATTTCAACAGGGGTACCCATAAGTAATCAATTTGTTGGAACGAAATTTTTTGCTTTTAGTTCTGGAATGATCTTTGAAGAGAAAACACGTATTCTTTGACAGTTTTCGGTAAAGCAGCCCCTGTTCTAAATATTCTAAGCGTACATTCTTTTTACTGCCCCGTAATAAAATGGCGGCGTTCGTACCTTCCGAGGACCATACTCGTCGTTGCACATCTGTTCATTTTCGTGCGGGATTTAATGCAACGGTAACAATAAAGGAAATTTGCGATATTTATGGAGGTGTATCGAAGGTCGACAAGTGTCAACGTTGGTGCAGGAGATTTGCTGGTGGTGGTTATGACCTGTCCGACAGGCCTCGAAGCGGAGGCACCTCGAGTCACATTTTGCTTCACGGACCCTGGATTTCTATAAGGGGATTGAAAGTTTGCAGGAAAGATGGCAAACTGTTCTCGGTAACGATAGAAAATATATAATAGATTATAAATAAATCTAACAAAGCTTGTTTTAGATTTTAAAATAATTTATGAGTCGTGAGTACCCCTAATATTATTTTTATAGTTTTAACGGAAAGAATACAATTGTACAGAACTCACACTGTACTGAGCTCACTGTACAGAACAATATCGGTTTGAAATTTCTGAATTGACCAAAGAACGAAATTGCTACGTCACATTTTGCGATTGATGCGAGAAATATTTTATTTTGAGAATCAGTGGAGATTCCAAAATGTATATGCGAATATTTCCAGTAAAAATTCATACAAAATATCTCGGTTAATTAAGTTAAAAGACAAAAATGGAAGATCTTGGCGTTTCCGATGTTTTCGTTTCAACGGAAGACACAGTTTTCCATTACTGGATACAGCTTTTTGGTTTGCAGAAGCTCCGCCGTTACAGCTATTACATATGTTACAAATTCGCGGAAATACAAACACTGGCCCGCGATTTCGAAAAACGTACTATCTGAAATATGAGTTTCCCAGATACATAGTTTACGTGTACTCTGCAACAAAAAATGATAGCATGCTACGTAATACCGTCAATTTTCGAGAATGTAGTGCATAGTTCTCCAAACGTGGATGCAGAGATCGATACGACTTACGAAAATTCGAGTAAATATTCCAGTTAGTCAGGTCTCTTGGTCTTCAACCTAATTTCTGAAAATAACGAGCAAATATACAAAGCTGATCATTATTGAAATTAAATAACGTTGATATTCATTCTTTTCTGTATATTCGGAGTTTCATGTTCCTTCGTCCATTATTTATTGTGATGGTTTGATTTCCGCCACGACTAAAAATTTACTGTTAATTTTCTTGAATTTCAAGGATTTTACTGGATTTTGATTGAAAAACAAGACTTAAAATGGCGACGATTTTGGAATTAAAATTGCTTCCAGTGCAGAGGTTTAACCCTTGGCCTACGACTCATTTTACAATAAAGGTAACTAGACTTTCTGTGTCCCCTGCAGAACGACAAAAATAAAAGACAAACTTGTAATTACTGCGTTCCAAACTATTCTCCAATGACCGTATAAATAATCACCAATTAAATAAAATGTTATTGCCGTTTAAAGAAAATTAAGGAAATATGTTGGAGATATTCAGGCTGATTGCGCCATCTATTGGATTCAATTAGATTATGTTTAGCACTAGGCGTAAATATAATGGGTCACGTAGCGCTTGTTTCTTCTTCTTGCGTGAGTGGTCAAATAAGTAACACGTGTGCGAAGTCTCCATACAAAATTGTTGTAATTTTTCTTTATTTCTATCTACTCTGCAAATATATCGGAGAAGAAATAAATTAAGTTTCTCCGAAAGACAAAAGGAGACTCGATTTTCTTTGTAAACGAAAGCATAAACGAGCATGCATTGCTTTATTTCAACAAAATACATGTTAACACTTTATCGACCGGTGATTATTTCAGAATTTTTATAAGGCCTATGATCCATGACTGGAAACTTTTTAATGGGTCCTTCAAGGCTGACAGCAATTTTTATTGCGGATCAGCAATGCATCACCAATAATATTGTCTAATAATGTTGTTACAAATTGGAATGTAAAAATAGAATTTTAAGCTTCATTTTGATACAGCACGAATATTGAAAAGCCTATTAATAAGCTTCCGGTCGATAAAGTGTTAAAAGATTCAGTTCGAAATCTTGATCACGAGTCTGACCCGTTGTTGTAGGGCAAGGGGTTGAGGAACTTTCGAGTGCAAAGGATTAGTATTATTTTTCGCGGGGACGCAGCGATCGCGAGACTGGAAAGCATGTTGTCTCAGAAATTTCCTTACAGTGGTGGCCGAAGTTCGCAGCGAAGTATGCGACAAGAACTTGCGAGGTTCGCGAAAAGTGGGTCGAGAGGAACGGCGTCCGCGTTCGGCTCTCGTTAATTGAGCGAACGCAGCCGGCTGGGGCGACTGCGACCACTAATTCGATCTGCTAATCGTGCCGCGTTTAATGTTGATCCGTCTACCCGAAAAGAGGAAGAGAGAGAGAGGGAGAGACAGCGAGCGGAAGAAAGACAGAGGGAGAGTGAGAGAAAGAGAGATAGAAGGAGAAAAGGAGGAAGAGACAAAGAGAGAAAATTGATACCGGATCTCGCGACGCGGCGATTTTTCGTTCGCCGTTCCCCGCGAAGTTCTCGACCGAGACGAAGTTATAAATTTGCCCCTCGGGAAAACAACTGACAACAACTCTGGTGCGCGAGCAAGCGAGCAAGCAAGCAACCAACCGACCAACCCTGCCGCATCATCCTCATCCTCCGAAACTCGGCCTGGTTACCACGAACCTGGGAGAGTTCGTAAATGCATCCATGCACACGTATTTTATGGCCAGCTTTCTCGGTTTCGTGTCTCTCTCTTTCTCCCTTTCTCTCTCTCTCTCTCTCTCTCTCTTCACCCCGTTTATTTCTCTTCGATCCTCCCGTCCCTTCTCTCTCTCTCTCTCTCTTTCGTTTCCTCTGTTCCTATTGAAACTCACCGATACCACCACCATTATCAGGAATAATAGAAGAGAAAGAGAGAAAGAGAAAACGCAGCCGAGCGTCCGTACACATCGGGATATTTTCGCAGGATGGATTCTTTTTGAAAATACTTAAAACTTCGGCGATTTGTCGTCCTCGCTCGAGTCGAACTCGATAAAGCGCTAGGATCCATCGCGTCGTGTTACCCGACGACGACGACGACGACGACGAGACGTTAGAAAAAGAAGAACGCGTGGTAGGAAACGAAATGGCCAATCGATGCAGAGCCCGGTGTGTCGTGGCCGTCGAGATAAAGAAAAAGATGCTGCAGACGGAGAGGGCCAGGCGAATCGAGCAAGAAAGAGCGAAAGACGGTGAGAGTGAAATGGCCGATATCAGGAAAAGGGAGAACGAGCTGAATCATTCGCGAAACGAGATAGACGGAAGAGGTATATCCAGAGGAGGGAGCGAAGGAGAAAGAAAAGAGAGAGAGAGAGAAAGAGAGGGAGAGTGTGAGAAAGAGTAGGAGAGAGTACGTGGAAGAACTTAATCACATAAAATCCTTAAAGTTCGCCCCGATGCGACGCGATGCACTTTGATCGCAGAATTTATGTCCGGGGTGCAATGTACCACCATTATATTCTGTGCTCGTCGGTGCGTCCCGTGGAAAAATTCGTCGTGGAGACGCGAAGGCGGATTCGGTTTCCCCATTGATCGGCACGCGGGTAGGTTGGGACACGAAAAGAGAGTTGTTTCCTCTCTCCGTTCGTCATAAGAAAATATTATTCTTCTGAGAAAAAGCCGGTGCCATCGCGAGCCGAGGATTCCGGACGAGCGTGGCCACCGCGCTGAGGATTTCGAGTAGATTTTCTGCAAACCTAAACGACAGGGTCACTAAACTCCACGGTTTTATCAACACCGTTCAAGGAGTACGTCGGAGCCTCGACGCTCCTCGCATGCCAATTTCACCGATCGTGTTCGCGAAATTAGGATAATTGCCTAGTTACCGGGTAGGCATAGTTGTTTATTAATCGCGCGACACGCGATACTGAGAGGAGTATTAGATAGCGGTGTGAAGAAAAGTATTGTAGACAAGCTTGAAGCACCGTTAAGGGGTAGGCGGAACCTCGACGATGTCAATTTCAACGATCGTGTTCGCAAAATTAGGATAATTGCCTGGTTACGGGGTAGGGGTGGTTGCGTTTGTTAAGCCTTAGCACTCCAATGGCTCCTCTGAGGCGACATTAAAAATTGCCAAACTATTATTCAAAACAACTTTTACATTACAATGTTTGTATTTAAGAAGCTAGTAAAAATTGAAGTGTTGCCGTACGATTAACAGTAACAAATTTTATATGCACGTAAGGAAATGTCTCGAGTTAGGAATTAAAATTGCTTGGAGTGCAAAGGGATAACACTTTTATTACCGTGGGTGATAGAATTAGTTGTCCATGATTAAAAATTCTGTTCACTAATATATTCGTTACACTATATTTAGATGAGATCTGGAGAAGAAAAGAAGGCTGAAGGATAACTTTGTGTCATACATTTCAATTTTCCAATTGTTGTTTCATTAAATAAATTACTTTGATTTTATGGAATTCTTGAGGTCGCTGGTTGGACAGGTAAAGCGTCAAACACGTGACACGCGATACTAAGTGGAAAGTATTAGTCAGCAATGTGAAAAATTATTCTAATCAAGCTTGAAGCACCGTTAAAGGGGTAAGGAAGATCCACGACGCTCGCATGCTAATTTTACCTATCGTGTTTGCGAAATCAGGATAATTGTCTAGTTAGGGGGTAGGGATAGTTGTTCTATTAACACTTTTACCACCACGTCACCCGTATATGTGTGACAGAATTATTTGTCCATGATTAAACATTCTGTACATTAACATATTCGTTGCACTAAATTTAGTTGAGATCTGGAGAAGAAAAGAAGGCTGAAGGATAACTTTGTGTTATACATTTTAATTTTTCAATTGCTGTTTCATTAAATAAATTACTTTGATTTTATGGAACTCTTGAGGTTGCTGGTTAAGCTGGTAAAAATTCCTGCGAATCCTGAAATATTTCTAGATCAGGGATGCTGAAGATTATAGTTCGTACGTTATCCCCTCCACCATGAAATTCCCCTCTCGCGAATCTCTGCACGTGACACATATCAATGGCATGACGGGACATGTGACGTCACATTATTTCCACTACGAGGAGAATCGAGCCACGTTCGGTGGTAGAAAGGGAAACATTTTGAGGGGAATAGAAGCCTGTCTGGCATCCCCTGTCTTCGTCGTCTGAATCGTATGCTACAGACATCGACATGCGAGTCGCGACAGTCGACGACACGCGACGACGCGACACACGATACACCAATGGCCTCGTATCTACGAGTTGTCGATACCACGAGGAATCACCAGAACTTAATTTTGTAAATAATTAAAATCACGCGGCTTCTATATTTCGTTATGGAGTATGTCTCCAAAAACATATGCAAACTTTTTGGTCGTAAATTAACAAATTAGGAAGCGTGCTTTTCAGTAAAAATATCGTTATACTCTCGGTCAAAAGTAAATTGAAAAACTTGGATATTTATAAAACGGCAGAATTTCGGATAACCGAAGTCTGGAGGAAAACTGTATGCTTGAGAACTAAACTGTGGATTTTTCTTTGCGATAAGTAACGCAGAAAATATTTCTAACCTTTGATACTCGATAATAGCGCTAGAGACTCTACATTATAACTAGGATACTATACTAACCGATTCTTTCATTGCTACATGGAGAATTATTTTTTCGTCTCCTCGTAAATTTCATAAAATGCAACATACGTCTGATCATGGTCTAATCATAGTTCTCTTCAATAAGTTCTCGAAGAATTCTCAGGAATAAAGAAAAGTTTAACCCTTAGCACTCCACTGGCTTCTCTGAGGCGACACTGAAAATTGTCAGACTATTATTCAAAACAATTTGTACATTACAAATATTTGTAATTAAGAAGTTAGTAAAAGTGTTGCCACAGGATTAACAGTAACAAATTTGATATGCTCAAAAAGAAACTGAACCACGTGCAATGGAATTATTTTAAAACAGAAAAATGTCTCGAGTGAGGAATTAAAATTACTTGTAGCGCAAAGGATTAACAATGCTGTTCTTTTACTACGCAAATAACTAAATTGTATATTTGCAACTTCAAGAAGTATTACCCCGACGTCGCGATATATATCGACATTTGTCCTCGCTGTATTAATTATCAATCGTTCAGACTTTCGGCAGAATGAGCCACGAGATCGAGGAAACGTATTCGGTTGGTAAACTTGAAATGGCATGTATACGTGAGATAGCAAAGGGTTGAAGCATTCAGGGGGGATTGTAATAGCGAACGGTAGAAGCGTGCCCGAGAATTGGTTAGGCGTCTCCGGGGTTCGATAGCACGTAGATACGTATAACGTTCGTCGGAAGGAGTGATTGCTACGACTTCTTCTGGTCCGCAGCTAAAGTCAGCAAAGACAATGAAAACATCTCGGTAAATCAGGGGAAAAGACCGGTAAGGAGATTAGTAGAGCTTACAAGGCATTACGATGGGACGAGGCGGAAAGAGGCAGACTACAGTCATCTCAACTTGGAAGCTGGCTGACCTCGCTTTGTCTTTTTTCTTCTTTCCTCCTCTTCATCGTTGTATTTGCCACTTCCTCTTTCGCTTTCTTTTTCCTCCACCTACCGCGACTCGCTCTTTACTCTAGCGACTTCTTCCTCTTCCTCTTCTTCTTCCTCTTCTTCTTCCTCTTCTGCTTCCTCTTCTGCTTCTTCTTCTTCTTCTTCTTCTTCTTCTTCTTCTCCTTTCTGTCTCTCTTTTCCTCTCTCGCTCTCGTTCTCTTTCTCTCGATCTATCTTTCTATCTCAGTTGCTCTAAGAAGCTGCTCGCACGGAGTTAACCACCCATGAAGCGGCACAATATATCTCGGAGATAATTCGCTTGTTAGAGTCGTACGCCTTTACATTAATCCATCTGCTCGCAGTCTTTCTTGTAACCGCCTCTTTTGCACATGAGCACGACCGGGGACCCGGGGTCCTTTGCGGCGTCGCACACTCGCCGCGGCGAAAAATTACCGTCTCAATTTAGCCGCCACCGGGGGCTACATCTATTCCGCTCTCTGCCTTTCCGCGACTTCTTTCCCGTAATTTTATGGAACGTTCCAGTGATGTAATAATACGATTTCGGTGCACGCTCCACTTAAACAAGCCCCTCCGCCGCGCACCACGCCACGCGTAAATTATACACTTGTTTTGGAGGACTCGCGAACTGTTATGCCCCTACTAAAGTCGATGCACTTCGCCGGGGGGGCATTTAAAACGAAATTAACCGACTTGCGAACTTCTTGCGGCGGCCACCGGCGAATTGGCTTTGCGATCGTCTGCGGATATTGATATTTCCAATCCCCCAGATAAATCCCATAACTGGATTCTCTCGTGTAACTGGTCCAAAAAAAAAAACATGAATCGATTCTTTTTCCGTACCGATTTTTAAAAAGTATGTAAACTTATGAATACGTCTTTCTTGCTAGCATTTTTAATTTTTAAAGCGAGTGTTTGTAGCGTTGACGCAAGAACCATCGACAGCTATGTCAGCATTCTAAGACTAAAACTACTAAATACTAAAATATTGTGTTACAATAATATGTTTTTGATAATTATTACAAGGCTCCGTTTATTCAAATTTTGTAGAACTTGTATGTTAACCCTTTGCACTCAAATGGTGACTCTGAAGCACCATTAAAAATTGCCACATCACGGTTTAAAACAATTTTTACATCACTATGCTTGTATCTCAGAGATTTGTAAAAATGTCACTATTGCAAGGACGAGTAATAGTAAAAATATTCATATGCATAAGATGAGATAAATTATGCGAAATGAAAATATCCTAGGTCAGAAGAAATGCGTTGATTTCAAGTTGAAACCACTCCGTGTGCAAAGGATTAATATGTGCTTCGATGAAAGAGTCAGCAACGAGTCATTTTGACTCGGTAGTTCTACTGTTAAGGGAGTCTAGTGCAACTGGTTTTAAAAATCTGTTTTTTAAAACGGAGTTCTTTTTACTAAATGTTAACGTTATTGTCGTATTTGCGACACTTTTCGTATTCGAATTATGCTAAACGCGGTACCGTTTGAATCCTATTTGCTTGTTTGATACGAGACACAGTGGTATCCTGATTATCGGAACTACACGATCAAGACAATTTCTTTGGAGGCGAAGACAGTCTCATGATAAGTATCGACAGTGATAAACTAAATCTCCACTGATTTGAAGACTTCTTATAGTTCTAGTTCTTCTTCTAATTTTTCTATTAGAAGGATTCTTCTAAATCATTGATTTAAGAAGCAAATGTAATGCAAATATTGTTGTGTTTGATAAAAATTTTATAAAAAAGTAATGAGCTGCAAAAGTTTTATCATTTGATTAGTAGGGCTCCAGAATAAATTGTTCGCAAATATAGTACATGTTCAAGATCGTTATACTTCTTTTTTATCCCCTTGCTGCACTATACTAAAGTTATTTGTATCTTTTAAATACTACATAGTATTATATCTTTTATACTATTACGTCTACTTCAATGCTTAGATATTAATTACAAATTAACAACATTCGATCCCGCCTAAAAAGAAAGACATAATATTTATATTTGTTAGACTTTATTTAAAATCTTCAAAATGAGTCTCACTGGTTATAATATGGCAAGGGGTTAATCATAGAAACGTTTGTGATCGATAATACAATTTTCATTTTACACAGAGATCCGCAGTTTAACATGGACCTCCGAGTAAACACAGTACCGTTATTGATAATGTTACTGCAAAGTTTCGATGTTGAGTCAGTTTCGCGACCGCGATTATAGTTAAACGAGTCCACGTGTTCCTGTCGTGGCGACAAGATAGCCGAGAACGAAGAGGAGAAGGGTATTCTGAAAAACTGGGTAGAATTTTTCGACTGTGAGGCGAGCCTGTTCATGACTTGTCAGCTGGTTTTCCCGGTATCGTCGAATTCAAAGAGCGACGAGATTTCGTGGCTGTTACGGTGAATACCTCCATGGTCGAAAGGAAGATACGTTTCAAGGCCCTAAGGTAACTCGGAACGGTGTGCAACGCACTTGTGATGTCGATGCAGCCGATACCACGGTCCGCCTGTCACTCGGCCTCGATTGATCGGTTCTCGCTTTTCGTTTCGATCTCTCTTCCTTCTCCCTTTTGTCTCTCCGTCCGTCCGCCCGTCCCGTTCTTCCGACGGTTGTATCTTTCGTAACAGTCCGTTCTCCCGGCGTCTTCATCTTGCTCGATGGGTGCCCCCTTTATCGTCTCGTTTCGCTTGCACGCGCGTTCTCTCTGGCTCTCGTCGATTCACTAATTTGATATACGAAAAGCGACCTAACTTCGGAACGATCAATTTCGGTTGAACAATATAATTATACCTCTCAACGCACGATGTAACATCCGATGGAAACCGTAACGGTTCAATCTCTTCGCGCGACACTCTGAAAATGTTGCAATGATTTAATTATGCCGGTCAGTTGTCGCCATGGGAATATCTTCGCGTATCCAGGCTCCATCGGATATTGTAGCAAGATATATGGGCTGTCGTGGAGTGCGGCCATGGAAATTAATCTACTTCCGAAGGTAGTACAGTAATGTCTCGATACATAAGAACGTACCAGGGTTTAACGTTAAACATATCTAAAGCATTAACATACGTTCCGTGACGCGTGGGTCGTACACGCCCCACGTTCAACTCGCCCTTCAGAATATAAGAAATTTTCGATTTCAGCGGGTGGAGAATCTTTTAACGCTGAACATTATTAAATTAAATTAAAAGTAGCTGGAGTATATTGTCTTATAAATCGTCGTTGCAAGGTACAATTGATCGAAGAGATCCATCGAATCGATTCCTATGAAAGCAATTTTATATTTCAATAATGGTAAAATAAAATATCTGAAAAGGGTTATCTGACTTGCTGTGGTAGGTTTAGTATTGAACAGTGTTGCTACGACGATTTCTTAATCCTTTGGACTGGAACATCGAGTCAGACTCGTGCCAATGACTTCGAACAGAATTTACTAAATACGTGTTATCGATTCTCTCAAAATTGTAATTAAATTTGATTCAATAAATATAAATATGCAATAAGATGTGCAATAATTATAAATTTCCCTTGTATTCCTAGCGGTTTTTATTGCAATGATTCGAAGTATCTATTCGATATACGACCGAAGAAACAAACCGAATCGATTTCTACGAAGGCAATTTTATAACTTTAATAATTATACCGTAAAATAATCTGAATATGGTCATTTCTTCGTTTGGAGTACGCGTTACAGTGAACCTATTGCTATTTACAATGAATCATACTGTAAATAAATCGGTTTACACGTTGTGCATAATTTACGTGTGAAACGAGTGTTCGGATAACGAAGAATTCGTATAATCGAGATTCAACCGCATCACGAATTAAGGAATTAAAAAATCTCGAAACTGCACCGTGCTCGATTCGTTTTAATCAGTGACACTGTCGCGAACACGCCAGTAAAGAAGACAAATACGATTCTGTTTTCGACAAGCATTTAAAATCAGATTAAACGCAGTTAGCACCGTTGTTCAACCGAAAGCCTATTTTCTCGTCGAACAATGCAAGCTCGAGCTCGGAGGTTAATAAACAATCGTTACACGGCAACATTACCGCGACGTCGGCCGCCGGCAACAATACAATTGATTCCAGAATGACCCGAAGTCGGTGTTATGCTATCAATAAACCTGGCAGCTATGCACCTGCACAGACTGGCTGGCAACAGTAGCTGCTGCGCGCTAGCAAACGCGTAGGAGGTTAGGTGCGACAACGCGTCCAGATTATCGGGTATTATAGTATGTTAACACCGTGAAAGAACCGTAAAGTCGCAACCAAGAGAGTAGAAGCAGTTTATGGCTGAGCCGGGGAGTAAGCGCCATGATAATGCCCACGATCACGCTCCTCGTCATGGCGTCGATACAACGACGCTATCCTTTTATCTAATGATTTGTAATACCGCAATAAAACCTTCGGTAATCTTAAATCGGCCCCTAAGCTTTCCATTTTTATAGTCCATCCTGCGAGAACGTACCGTTGTGACATTATAGAGGGTTATTACGATCAATGCATATTTAAACAAATAATTTGTATGAATTTTGTTAACACGTTCAGTGCGGAGCCATTTTGCTTAGCTTTCGCGTCACATTTTATTTAGCTTTAGACGGAAATAATGCAACTGTGCATAAGCAAAAGACTCGCAATATTTGTGCTTTTCTGTTTCAATCGAATCTATTGAAATAGTACGAATGTTTCTTAATATTATATGAATTTTCTATAACATATTAATTTGTAAATTTGATACCGTCAGTCCCCAGGGACTGACATAGCATTCAACGTGCTAACCCTTAGCACTCCAATGACTCCTCTGAGGGGACATTCAAATTTGGCAGAATATTATTCAAAACAATTTTTACATTACAATGTTTGTATTTCAGAAGTTAATAAAAATTAAAGTGTTGCATGTACGATTAATAGTAACAAATTTGATATGCACGTGCAATGGAATTATTCTAGGACAAAACAATGTCTCGAATTAGGAATTAAAATTGCTTGGAGTGCGAAGGGTTAACAGGATTTTACTTCCCAGGGGCTCAAAGATAAAAGTATTGCGAATAAAGTGCTTTTAAAATTATCTACAACCAAAAAATAAGATTCTGAAAGTGTTTAAGATTTTTAATGTCATCGTCTACGGCGACGAAGGAAGAGACGTTGAATATTTTATAGATGTTGTATCAGTGGGAGGCACAATTAATTTTGCACAGGAAAATATTTAAAAATATAAGAAAAATTCGTGTACGACATCGAATCGTGCTCGAGTACATGAAGTTATCGAGCTCTAAATTGTCCAGGTTCCCCGAAGTAAATTCCCGAAAATGATCTACGCCTGTTGCAGTAATTTGACGAGGGGCTGCTCCTTGAGAGCTGGCCAACGAGGTGGCAATATTAAAGGCGCCAGATAATAAAATGATCAGAAAGCGACTCGGTGAACATGGTCGACGGCGAAACACTTAGGAGAGGTCCTCGGTTCGTGAAGTGTATCGACACCGGCCAATCAGACCGGCCAGAACGGAACAAGCTGCCACCAGCCTTGCCAAGGCAACTTCCATAATCTGATTGAAGTTGCTCGATGGCTAATGAGCAACGTCCTCGCATTCCATTCTCACCTTTTTCTCGCCCCTTACGCGTGCCATTACACGTACACGCGTTTCGAACGTTTTCGAAGCAGATTCAACCCTTTCTCGCTGCCATCTCCCCACCCCCCTGCTTCTGCTCCTCTTCTTCCTCTTCTTCGTCTTCTTCTTCTTCTTCTTCTTCGTCCCTAACTTTTTTATTTCGTATTATGCTACGACGAGCACAGGCCGATCCGTGTCGTCAACGTTGCGATACGAGTACACGCGTGTACCAACAAAACGGACTGCGAATATCAGAGAGCCACGGCTTGTACGCACTCTTTCGAAAGATGAAAGATTGCCAAGTTATTCGTGTTACGAGAAAAACGAAGACGCTGTTCACACGTTTCGACTTGTATTGGCCCTGGCCCTTGAATTAGGACCACTGGACCCTTTCGGTATTTCTAGACGGTAAAACCGTCGTTGATATCTTCCATAAAAGGTGAAACCTCAATTATTGAAACTTCTAATATATAATACTATATAATAATAATAATATAATACAATACAATAATATATAATATAATCTAATATATAAATGATCAATATGCAACACGATTTATCGCAAAAATCAATATAAACTTAAAGAAAGGCAAAGGAAAATGCTGCTTAGAACCGATTCAAAAATCTTTCATTTTGCTCGAATTTTACACAAGACGTTGCACAGTGGCGTATTTCCTCCAAAATTACGGTCAAAGCTATTTCAATATCCGCTCAATCTTTAAATTGCTATAACTTTGCTAAAGTTTATCCAAATTTGATGAAAAAAACCATTTTAAAGCTTGAGGCTTCTACTATTCGCTGAGAAAGGAAACGTGTCATTAGAATTTTAAACTTCCGACAAATCACAGTGCTCTATGAATGCATAAATTGAGAAAACGAATATTGATAGATTGTTCCTCGGACATTCAACTAACTCTAGAAATAAAAATTTTACAATTTCTGTAAAATTTTTTAAATTCACTAATGACCGGACGTTCGGGGCAAATACCTCACCGTGCGTCGTGTACAGCTCCCGTGTCTTGCAACCGATGCAGACGACGTTGATTCTGCGTAAGAATACTAGTATTCTAGTCGCGAACAACGTAAATCGATCTAGAAAGTTTTTCTAGCCAGAATTTCTGTTCGCGTCTCCGCAAAGCGTTCCAAGTATAACTCCCGTAATCTACATTCGAGCGCGAGAAGCACGTGACCGTTTCCTAGTGGTCCACCAGTTTACTTAGGACTAAAGGCGACATAATTTGCATCCGGCTGTCGTTGGCGGGCTTAAACGAATCTCGAGTGAAATGGCCTAACGATATTAAACCTGTCTGTCAACAGGGTTGTCGAGATACGATCGCGGCCGAGGGTCGTAAACGACTGTGGCGCACCTTTGTAACTTGACCAACATCGAACACGGTCTCTCGTCGATTTGTTTTACGAGCCATTTTGCCATATTTCGCGCCCTCATCGTTCTCTCGTCATCTCGTAATCGCCGTCATCATCATTATCGTCGTAATCTTACGTCCTCCACTCGGGACTCCCTTTCCTCGATGCGACCTCTTTGGAGGTTGGCTGGCGATCACAGGCTGCATCCTCTTCCGAATCTCGAGTTCGCAGTGGGTCGACGTTTGATCCATAATCTCAAAAATCCATGCTTCGAGAATAAATTGCATCTGCTTTTTATTTTTGCCATTCGAAGTTATTTTAACTGTTGGATTTTATCAGGTAGGTAAATATGAAATCGGAAATTTGGATTACTACACTTTCGTGTAGAAAATACACGTTTATTGTGCCATCTCTCTGACATTTTGTGAATGACACGTCAAAAGAACTGTTCCTCTTTCGAGACAAACCAGTCGTCCAGCCGTTTCCGTACATTTTCGTAAGATGCGAAGCATCGATGCAAATAAGTGACATGTGCCCATAATTATGAAAGTGGTCTAAGTCAAGATTTAAAAAAAATGAGTTTATCAGTTATTCACACAAAAAAGACAAATAAAATGACAACCGAGTCGGCAACCTGGCACACCGACTTTTTTGGCTTCTTGTTTCGAGTAATGGTTCGCACTCGGAAATTGTTGAATTTTTTCTCCTCCGCTGACTGCAATAGTCAGTGACTCCATTCAGCGTCTTTCAGTTAGTATTTCCCCCATAGTACTTTTCATTGTAACACATAACACGCCAGCAATTGTTTCTTCATTTTTTAAAGGCTGAGGATCTTATGATAGATCCTTCATCATTATGGAGACGGCTTCTCGTGTCACATTTATTAAATTATATTAGCTATTAATATAATATTAGATATTAAATTATAACAGCTTTCCGAATTAAGTCCTATCAATTCAATTCAATACAGTAGAATGCATTGCCTCAAAACCGACGCAAGTTTTGTTTCATTACGCTATCCACTAGCTGCAAGCTTCGAAAATAGACATGACGAAGAACGACAGAACTTTGAAAAAGTTGTAAAATATTTCTTGCAGAAGTTGAAGATACATTTTTGCATTTCGCACGGAATGTGAGCAGCGTGATTCGAATTGATATATTTTGTATCAATTTTTTCGGAGACTTGTTAAAGACCATGACTTCGACAGGACGCGTTAACCACATTTTCTCTCTCTGAGAAATTGCTAGCTCTTGCGCTCGCGGTACCGGTTTCCATCTTTCTAGATGTTATCGGGCGCCAGCACGACGCACGCCACATTCACGTTAGTATAGTAAATAGTATAGCGAAGCAGATGCTCCCAGTCGTGCTTCTCGTCTTAGGGTATTAGAACTAGTCGACAATTTTTGCTCTTCACTCTAATGGAAACCGAAGATCTTGATTCTGTCCGTGGTTTCAGTGGAGGCTGTATCGATGCAACATTATCGTATTAATTACTGGATAATGTCCGTGTGCCGTCGATTACAGAATATCACGGTCCCTTCGACACCCTATCCAATTACCAGAGAACCCCTAACAGCAGCGATATATATCGCCGTATGTTTACCTGAACTACAATTTTGTTCACTGTATTAACTCTTTGCGGATAAACGTCGACGTTAAAGAAAATCAGAATAGTTTGCGTATAAATAATGTCAAACTAATTATCATTAGTCGTGGCATGTCTTCGTTTTGGTAACTGTTATAGTTTGCGCTTCGACTCAAATCTCGTTTAATCCTCCAACTTCGGGTTTCTCATTTATGCATTTAGATTTTTACATTTGCACTAATAAATAGCATTGCACAAAGACTAACACGTTCGTAAGAGGTACTTAGAAGTACTCGGCAATTATCAAGTTTTAACCCTTTGCACTCCTAGCAATTTTAATTCCACAATCGAGACATTTAAATTATAAACGTGGAAGAAGATAGATAGATCGGATAAGAATTTATTTATTTATTTATTTATGATTTAAATCGCATGGTTCTTTTATGCCCACGATTTATTTAACGTTTAAATATTGGTCGCAGGAGAATAGAATATTATTTTGGCGTTGAAAGTGTATTCGATATAACACAGTTTAACTTTTTCATTTTTATTCCGTCGGATGATAATCGAAGCATAAATCGAGCGAATCGAATTTTTAATAAAATTCTGTAAATTATTTTTGTATTAATTGTTCGGAAGGGTTCGAAAGCAGCGTACGAAAGACAAGAATTTTTCACGTAATTATCATCGTGTTTGATTAGGTTGAACTTGTTAAATGATGCGGGAAGCTATTAACTCGTGACGTTATAATACCGAAGCGTCACGGTTATTATCTACTTGGTAATGCGCAAGACGAGATGCAAAGCTACGAAAAAGTGCCGAAATGATCGAGCGAGTCAGAACCTAATTCCATTACGCTACGCGGTTATGGAGATCCGTCGTTCTCGTTACAATAAACATTACTCGCGAGAGGCAGTTAACGGATATTATTGTTATTATCGTTGCCTCGTTCGGAGTCAAACGTCGAAAATCTTTAACGCGCTTAACGCTGTCCGACAAATTATGACTTCTTAAAACGATGCAAATTTTTGACGAACATCGTTTTGAAAATTTAATGAAGTCGTCTCTATGACTTCGAAACTTCGAACAAACAAATTACGTTTTATTAACCCTTTGCACTCGAATAGCACTGTTCAAAATAATTCTTACATAATTATACTTGTGTCAAAGAAATTCGTAAAAATTGAATTGTTGCAAGGACGAGTAATAGTATAAGAACTTTATATGTATAAGATAAAATACATCTTGTAGAATGAAAATATTCTAGGTCAAAAAAAATGCCTTGGGTTTGGAGTTAAAACAGCTTCGAGTGCAAAGGGTTAATAAATATACCTCCATATCGGCGAATACCTAAAAATATAGGTTTGACGATGCTGCTTGCAGAAAAGTACACCTTCTTTCTTAAATTTATTTAATTTAAAATAAAATAATTAATCACCCTTGCCCTACCATTTTCTTTGTGACAAAAGTTACTGCAATATATTCATCGTTAAGAATGTTACAGAAGACGACAGACAATTTATATCTGTTACGTTGCTACGTATACTTGAATGCTTAAATATTGGTTAGAAGAGAATAAAATTTAATTTCGTCGAAAAAGAAAGGCACAATATTTATGTTTGTTAGAATTTGTTGAAAATCTTCATCACAAGTTTGACTCGTTATAATATGGCAAGGGGTTAAATGAAGCCAGTCAGGCTAAGCAATTAAATAAAGATGAGGAGCATCATGATAACGAGACGATTGATGATAAAACAGCGAAAAGCGAGTGGAAAAGTTAGGGCGAAAAGTTGATGGTTCTCATAACGGCGGCAAATTTGATTGTTCTGCGCTAGTTCGTTTAACTAGCAGCGGACCGGTCACTAACTATCGCCAAGGGAAGCACGGAGGATCAATATTTGCGTGGATGCCGAACGATTTGTAACAATTACGAGCTGATCTGTGAGAGCAGATAGTAGCGTGTGGTATGGCAATAACCCTATGTCATTTCGAGCCTCAGACACGAGCTTGTCGAGTAACATGTTGTCGGAGAGTAAAGCCTCGGAAACGTTTGGTGTCCGGTAATCGTGTTAGCGTGTAACGGTGCCACCCCATTCTCATCCCTTCTATCGTTATATCCTCCGTTAAAGCCACGTACAACGTTCACTGGGCTATCCATGGTGATCATCGGAACACTTTCCGTTCACCGATATTTTCTAATCAACGCGACGATAGAATTACAACCGGGACCACGCGTTGACTTCGCCAGAGCAGATCTTCGGAAATATGCAAAACCTCTGGTTGTCTCGTTCGTTTCTCTTTAATCCCCGGACGACGGCAGTTTGAGTTGATTTCCATCCAGAATTTTAACCGTTTCGGTCCATATCGGTGTCAGTTTGAAAAGTTATTTCTCTAAACATCTTCAAAAATATTGAATCTACGGAAAAATTATTCAAACGAAAGTTGTGCAACTTTTTTACGAATTATATTACTGTGACACAAAGACATAGTTTTGTGATTAACAAAAAGAAACGAGATGATCTTAAAATGGCTTTGGAAACGTCTTATAAATAGTGCTATTTGAATCTCTGCTTAAAACACTATAAAAAGTGTATCAGTTTATTCTTTTTAATACTAGGTTTTCGGAGAACTAAAACCGACTATTTTGCGTTACTCTATAAAAATAATATTCACGAGTCTATCGAAATGTTTAGATAATTTATATTCAATAAATAATTTAATAATAATAATAATTTTATTACATTTAATATTAAAACTAGAATTACCAAGCCGGTCATTATTATAATGTTTTAATTGTTCAAATGCTATCACAATTTTTTGTTGTAATTGTTCGATGCTCGTTATGTCGTCAAGATACACAATCGATTTTACCTGACCCCACAAATAAAAATCTAACGGTGACAAATCCGGAGATCGTGGCGGCCAAAGTACTCTGAGAGTATAATGAGACCTGAAGGCGTAATTTCGTTAAAATGGGAAAAGAATAGGAGCGATAAAAGTGATATCATTATTTTGACAATGTTTTTAAACATATTTAGAAGTACGAAGATAATTTCCGAGATATTCAGACGTGAGGCAGTGGAATCCGTTAAGCCACAAGTATGCCGTAAGTAAGCCGAGTGCACGCGCACTTAGACAAATTTTCAAACTAATTTTTCTCGAAAACAATGCCTTGTATCAAAAAATTTTATACTATATTTTCGACTCAGTTTTTCATGTAGAATCACCTCTTACTCGGTTCTACCACCAGTTACGGGACACCCTGTACAATAACGTGATTTTGAGTGGTTCCGCACGCTGCTACACAGAAAAGAGAAGGTGGTGTGGCCCGATGCCAGCGGAGTCAAAAATGAGTACATAGTACTCGGAGGGTTAATTGTCAGTGGAATGCTGCGATTCGTTAACAGGAGAAAGAACGAACGAGGAAGCAGGAGTGTCGCAAAAATAATGCAAGAGGAGATGTAGCAACGCGCCGGCGAATAAGGAAAAGAAATGTTAACGAAATTGATTCGTGTATTTCACCGTCGAGTTTTCTGTCGATCGGAATGCACGATAGGCAGCCAAACTGGTCGCACGCCTCCTCGGCACCTTTCGCAATCCTGTCGATCGTTTGCCTTTAATTCCATTCGAGGAAGAGCCGGTATGGGCCTGCACGCGTTTAACATCGACGCTCGCCGGTTTTTCATCGCGGCGACAATTTTATTAGTAATCTCGCGATAGACATCTGCGAAATTTCAGGCCTCCTTTTATGTTTGCCACCTCCTCCTTTCTCTCTCCGAGTCCTTTTAAGCGGAGCCGGACTCGTGTTCGAGGCGCCATGGCGCATACTGGGTCACGCGAGGCTGAAAAATTAATTTCTTCAACTTAAATATCTACATATTTTTCTTTTTTATTACATCTCCATAATTGGTAGAACTGTTCGAGCATCAGGATCAAAAAGAGTCCACTATATGTAAAGATCGTTCAGTTGCAAGGGAATATTTAAGCGAATGGCTGCGACTCTGAGATAATCGCTTTAAGTTTCCATCGAATCTGTGAAACGTTAAAGAAATGCTATTTTCTGTTCGAAATGGATCTACTGTTCTATTACTTTCCGATTTTAAAACAAAATTGATATCTTATTGATAACATGAAATCTTTATCAGACGTGTATTTAAATTTTAAACTATGCTGATGAATTTTCTATCAACTGAAATTCTAGCACAAAGACAGAATCGTGTACTTTTCTACTATTTAAATTAATATTTCAAATGTACCTTTAAAGTTTACGAAATCTTTTTGACCAAAGCATTATATATCGTCGTTGTAATAGCTCGATGGTTTACCACTAAAAACAGCGATAAACGTTTCCGCGGCGCGACGTTATAGGGGGTGAACTGATATATTCTATTAGTACCACATTCTAAATCAACCGAGAAGATTAAATTTTCTTAGGGTAAAGCGCCCCTTCTGAAGGTAGTTTCTCGTTTCAGTGAAAGAAATAATACCAGAACGATCCTTTAAAAATCCCGCAAACGTCCTATTGAAAAGATTAAATTCTCTTAGGGTGAACACCCCTTCCAAGGGTAGTTTCTCTCCCCACAGAAACAATGCTAGAACAATCCTCTTGTACAAACGTACTGCTCGTAACGAGTAACGGGTAAACAACAGCGGTACGAATTTGGTCCAGGTTTTTACCGTTTCGCGCAACCGTGCGGCGTCGATTGTCGGCGAAACTCTTCGCGAATATAGTGAAACACGAAACGTATGCAATCCTAAAATAATACCGCACCCATCTCGGAGCCCTTCCGCCCTCACCCCGCCCCGTTCCATTGCGTTTCGTATTCCCTCCCGTTTGCCGTTTTTTCGCCTGCTTATATATTAGCTTCCTTTTGGCATGATACGTACCTTCACCCTCGTCATGCTCAACCGCGAGTTCCTCCTCTCGTCCGAGAGACTCTCTCCTCGTAGAGCTTGAAACATAAGACAATGTAATGAGCTGGTCATTTGCCGGGAAGATCCTTTGATCTCTCAGGCTCAGCTGAGGTTACCTTTCTCCTCTTCCCGCGGAACACCTTTTCCCCGAATCTCTCTCGAAGCACGCTGTCGTCCGATGGACTTAAACGCTTTGGCCCTTCTCCGTGATTCTCGAAATTTTTCCATTAAGTCCCTGAGAAAAATCGGAATGAATTTATTCATCGGTAAAGCAACATCTTAGACGATTTATTTTACGATGCTACGCGTGTAGCTGAACATAGACTCCATTCCTGATTTTCTGTTTTTCTTTTCATGAACAGCTATTTTGTGATTTTTGATCTTCAGCTTCGAGGTTTTATTTGTAATTTATTTAAAATATAACGCTTAATGGATTAATGAGAACCGTTCAAGTTTTTCACGTTCGACATGGAACACCTATTGAGATTCGAATGGGAGTAGTACCTTTTACAAATTGAACAATTTTGTAAGTTAGGAATTATATAACGTGTGCGTTTCAGTGTATTATAAAATGCGACGATGTTCGTGCAGAACGTTAATTTCTTACAATTTTTAAAAAATTCATAACTGTTGCAAATTGTTGTAAATATCTTTTACAAATTGAAGAATCTATTAAAAATCTGTCTTCATGAAGATTTTAGCTTGTATCGGGGTACTTTACACTGCTACAACGATCGCGTAAACGTTGACCGCAACTTTTGCAATTTAAAAAATCTCATAACTGGGAATAAAATTTTATATGTTATGAATTGCACAAAGATTTCAGTGCATTTCAGTGCACCTTAGAATGCAATGACGATACGTAGAACGTTAATCGTTTACAATGTTTAAAAATCTCGTAACTGTTGCAAATTGCTGAAAATACCTTTACAAATTGAAGAATCTATTAAAAATCTGTCTTCATGAAGATTTCAACGCATGTCGATGCACCTTACGTTGCGACAACGATACGTAGACCTTCCTAGATGGACGTACAGTCGCCGCGGAATGTATGTTGACATTGTTTCAGAACTGTGTATTTCTGATGAAAGACCAAGTGTTTACATTTTTTCCAGGCTCTGACCTTATATATCACTTATTGTTTACTGCTACTAGCTTACTGTTTTGTTTAGTTCAAGAAACAGTGAATAACAGACGTGTAGTATTAAGTTTGCATAAAAGGCTCACGCGGAAAGTAAGTTGACACGCAATTTTGAGCTTATTTTGTTATAATATGTTTATACAATAAGTGTTAATTAATGATTTATTTGTTGCCTTCTCAATGTTGAACAATATCTTACATATACTATCACGTTAAATTATAAACATTGCTTTATAGTGCCGAAAACTAGAGAACTTACACCTGCAGAAAGGTCACAAATATTTAACAGAAGAATAAGAGGAGATTCTTTAAGAAAAATTGCTCTCGATTTCAACATTTCTGCGGAAGGTGTAAGGAAAATAGTACATAGATTACAACAGAATGGAACTGCAGAAAATCAACCAAAATCTGGACGTCCTCGGAAGACAACTCGCAAACAGGATCGGGTGATTGTACGAGAAGTAAAGAAAAACTTCTTTGTTTCGACCAAACAGTTGAAATCTGATTTAAATCTACCGATTCAAGAAACACAAATTCGTGCACGCATAAAAGAAGCAGGATTCGCAGGACGAATATCAAGAAAACGGCCATTCATATCCAAAATTAATGCTAAAAAACGTTTAGCGGTTGCGAAACAATTCAAAAATAAATCACCAGATTTCTGGAAGAAGGTTGTATTTAGCGACGAGTCAAAATTTGAACTTCGATGTTGTAATAGAAGGAAATATGTGTGGAGAAAGCAAGGTGAATGCTTTAAGTCAACGGTGATAACGCCTACAGTAAAGCACGGTGGAGGATCAGTATGCGTTTGGGGTTGTTTTTCTGCAAATGGGGTTGGCAATTTACATTTTATAGACGGGATATTAACAGGAGCAGGATATGTAAATATTTTGGAACAGAATTTACAAGATTCAATACTAAAAATGAACATCCACGGTGATTATATCTTCCAGCAAGATAACGACCCCAAACATAAATGTAAACTAGCGACGAAATACTTCGATGAAAATGATATTCAATTGTTACCCTGGCCTGCTCAAAGTCCCGATTTGAATTTAATTGAACACCTGTGGAATCATTTAGATCGAAGTGTTAGTGAGAAATTTCGGAATAATAAATCAGTTTTTAAACAAGCACTACTGAGTGCTTGGAATAGTATTGACGAAAATGTTATAAATAAATTGTTTGAAAGTATGTCTAAAAGACTTGATGAGGTCATAAGAAACAAAGGGTATCAAACTTCATATTAATTATGTCATTTTATTGTTAAGAATACACTCAAGCACGAAATTTCAATGTTGTCAACATACTTTCCGCAATCGATAAAAAAGTTATTTAATTTTTTCTGTCATTATTATAAACTTTATGTAATCTTTGGTGCTACACATACTAGTTTGTACTATATTAAATAACATACGTACTATATATTTTCCATTAACTCCTAAATTATTGATTTAAAACAGAAAATATGCATTTTTGAGACACGTCAACATACATTCCGCGGCGACTGTACCTTCTACGATTTTAAAAATATCATAACAGAAATTTTGTACATTATGAATTGCACAAAGATTTCAGTGCTTTTCAGAATGACATTTTGTATATTACAATTTTGCAATTTTAAAAATGTCACAACTGGGAATAAAATTTTCTATGTTATGAATTGCACAAATATTTGAGTGTTTTAGAATGAAATTTTGTATATTAAGAATTGCAGAAAGATTTAAGTGTATTCGAGTGTACCTTAGTGTGCAACAACGATCGCGGAGAACGTTGACCGAGGAGCGTTGAACAAAAGGGATTAAATGAATCGTTGAAGCGCACGATTCCCAGCGCGGTCGCGTTTGATTGGTACGATGATTTCGCCGAGATGTCTGCGGAAGATTATGTTTTTGATACCTTCCCTCGTAATTAATATACTTGGCCGTCAGTCGTGGAAAAATTGCCCGCAGATATGCCGCGTTCGCATATAACAAGCATGGAGAGGAAGACGTTGGCGGCGTCTAGTTCGTCGGACAAAGCTGACGTTCGTTCACGAGCTGTGAAATTGAATTCAGATCCCTTAGAAGACTCCCATGGCTGCCAGCCGATGGAACATGGGTTGGCTTGGGGATACACGCGTGCATGCACACGTGGCGCATAGTTTTATCGTATGAGTCGCGTGTTTCATGGGGGTTGCTCGTTCGGAGGGGTGACAGGCCCCAGACCCCCATAGCCAGCGTCTCGACAGCACGGTTCCTCTTCCAGCACTTTCGAAATTGTAAATTAAATTCCGTCGTCATACTTTCCATGGATTCGTCCTACGAAGACGCTTCGGCCCTTTGTTCCTTGTTAACCCCTTCCGCTGTAACATCGAGCCAGACTCGTGACGAAGATTCTGAACGGGGTCCAATAAATCTGGGTGTTACCTCCGAAGCGATCTACGATATTTTAGTCATCTGCAGCCACCTGACGGAAAATGTTTATAACAAATTTTGCAGGGTATGTGCAAAATGTACTAGCAAAATAATTTTTCAAATAGGAACACTATATGTAGGATACTTCTATTTTACAAAAATCAGCTTTAAGAACGAGTTTAATTTATCAACTAAGCAATTCCTTACAAGAAGTGTGAATTTATTTAATATTAAATATTTAAAAACTGTGGACATAATATAAATGCATAAATATTCGCAGTGACATTAATGATTGTAAAAAGTAACAAGCTTACCTTAGCAGCAGGAAAGACGAAGTAAAAATTAACTGGACTGCAGATCTTTGTACAAACTCTACATTTCATAGCTCATTTTATAAAAACCAAAATTATGATTAACCCTTAGCACTCCAGAGGCGCCTCTGAGACGACATTAAATATTGCCATACTGTTATTCAAAATAACTTTGACATCACTATGGATGGGTTTAAAAATCAGTAAAAATTAAAATGTTGCCCTTACGAGTAATAGTAATAAATTTGCTATGCACGAAAGGAAATGAACCATGTAAAATGGAACTATTCTGGTTCGAAAAATATCTTTATTTTGGAATTAAAATTGTTTGGAGTGCAAAGGGTTATGTTTAAATGACCAACTTAAAGATTCCTTATTGTAAACCTAGAATAGAGATATCATTGACATTTGCTACTACACATGCATTTGTGTATTTTAAAAGTCTGCACGTACCATACACGCACAAATATTCGCAGTAACATTAACGATCGTAAAAAGGTAACAAGCTTACATTACTATTAAGAAAATCGAAATAATTATTGACTGGAATGCAGATCTTTGTACAAATTACATTTCATAGCTGATTTTACAAAAACCAAAATGAGGATTAAGTTTAAATGATCAACCAAAAAATTTCTTACTGCAAGCCTAGAGCAGAGATATCATAATCATTTGTGACTATACATGAATTTAAAAACTGTGGACATACTATAAATGCAGCACTACTATAAATTAATAGCAGGAAAGGCAAAGTAATTATTGACTGGAATTTAAATCTTTGTACAGATTCTACATTTCATAGCTGATTTTACAAAAACCAAAATGAGGATTAAGTTTAAATGATCAACCAAAAAATTTCTTACTGCAAGCCTAGAAGAGAGATATCATTGACGTCTGTTACTACACAGGTATTTGTGTATTTTAAAAATCTGCACGTACCATACACGCACAAATATTCGCAGTTTATTAATGACGTTTAATCGAGAACGTGACGAGTGATCGTAAAGCCCAAGAGAAACCCGAAGTCAGCGGTAGCGCCATCGAAATCAAAGAAGGACTGAAGTCTTAAGGTAGCTTCGGCATTCGATAACAGATAGGGGAAACGTTCGGCTCGGCAACGAAATATACTCGATGAATCGAATGCGTGAGAAACCGAGCGGATACCCGTCATCGGCCGATGATTAATAGAGGGCGGCGCGATAGCGCTGACTGTCCTTAAAAACAAGATTCCTTCATTCTTGCTCCTCTACTGTCTCCCAAGCATACACGGTGTCCCATAAGCACCTGACATGTCGAACCTCCCCCGGAATCGTTGGATCGCCGAGCATCGATCATCGAAAATATGTCAGGCATGCTCGATCAAAGTCCATTCTCTGTTCACTGGTATCTGTGCGAGGTTTGGCCCAGTTCGGAATTACCCGATACGGCCGAATCGTGGACAAACGCAATCGCCGGGTACTTAATTGTCACTTACGAAGTGTCTCATTCTCAGCGACAATGATAAATAAAAATGTAACTCTTTACATAAAATTTATTGGTCGAAGGAAACACCACTGTCAGTGAATTATAAGATTATCAATTGCGTTATGGTAAAAATTGAATTTTTTCTTTAAGGAACAAGATAGCAATCTTAGACTTTTTTATTTCTTTTATATTATTGAATAATGCGTTTTTTTATTACACATTTTTATTAAACATTGCATAATGCTTTCGACAAAATTATAGTCGGGTCGCGTCGGATCGAACTGGGACCTAGAAAGTTTGCAATGCTCGAGTGCCCGAAAAGTAAAAATATAAAATTAAATTAAAAATTTCTGAGAAAGCATCATACTTATGTGATTACAATTTTTGGGATCCTCAAACTTGAATCCACACGAATGAAACTTCGAGTACACGAACTTCGGATCGGACTGGGACCTAGAAAGTTTGCAATATCGAGTGCCCGAAAAGTAAAAATATAAAATTCAATTAGAAGTTCCTAAAACAGCGCCATATTTATATAATTACAATTTTTGGAATCCTAAAACTTGAATCCATCTGATTGAAACTTCGGATACCTGTGTAAATTATTGTGCCGGAATCTACTTTGACCCGGAGTATCAAAATCGCCTTTTAATTACACAAACTTTAGCAGTTAAATGAAACGAATATCTACTATACTAGGATCTAAAAATGAGTTTTAATAAATTAATAGAAAAACCAATAGAATAGTCCTGGATATTATTAATTATAGAACTGTAAAAATAGTCTTTCATCAGAGGATTAATGAAACCCTATATTCCATAAAGGGATTTCACAAATGTTCTGCAAAATTGTGAAGATCTTCGGATCGAGATACTCACAGTGGCACTCCCATTTCTATGATTGAACCAAGCGAGTGTTTTTCGTTTCCGACCGATGACCTCTTTTCTTCAGGCCGTGTCTTCGAGATGGAGAATCGAGCGTCATTTCGAGCCATCTATTCAAAGCCGCTTGGTCTTTCTCGCTCTCGCAAATTTCACAGGGAAAGTGATTTATGATAAACGTTCGTTCGACGGTTCGAGAGAAGAATAAGCGACGGGATTATACCACGACGAGGATAGTTAGCAAAGCTCGCTAACTCCCTCACAAGACGGAGATTGAAATTTAATCTTCCTTTGATAACCATTATTGCTCGATTATACTATTACCGTTGCTGTCACCGATTTCGAAATTTCTATACGCCGCCAAGTGGTTCAATTTTCAATGGAAAGATTGGATGTACCTATAAACTAGAGGATACACTCGAGACAAAGGCTGGAACGTTTATCATTCGTTTACATCATGTTTAACGTTAGATTTACGTGGCACCAAAAGCGACCATTTAAACAAATTTTTGATAATTCGACTAAGAAATGTTTTTAACAAACTGTTTTGTTTATTTATCTGTGACTTTCGTATTTTCACAGTTCTCTTGCGGTTTCTTGTCTCCACAAACAACTAAATACCAATAAAATTAGTAGACTGGGAATTTTATGCACATGTGACAAAAATTAATAGAAGGAACATGAAACAGTGAAATTATTAAAGGAATATAGAACTGTTGTCACAGTAATTTTATTTAATCCACCTATCAATCCTTAACGATTACTGGAACGCCACTAAAAATTGCCACACTGTTGTTTCAAACAAGTTTTACGTCTTCATGTGTTATATAAAAGATTGATAAAACTGTAACTGTTTTAAATTGAATGCAAGAGATTAACCCCTTGCCATATTACGATGAATCAGGCTTGTGTTGAATATTTCAGAAAAATTCAAGTGGTTTTTTAGACAAAACCAAATTTCATCTTCTTATTATCGATATTCAAGCATCGAATTAAATATAACTGTATGGATAAAACTAAAATTTCTTGCATCTTCTGCAACAGTCTCAGCGATGAAGCCGTTACAATAATTATAGTCACAAAGAAAATTGTATGGCAAGGGTTAAGCAATATTTCAGCATTGAAGCAAATACAGCCATAGAAAAAATATAAATTTTCTTTTTTCTTCTGTAACATTTTTGGCGATGAAGATGTTACAATAACTGGAGCCGCTAAGAAAATTGTATGGCAAGGGTTAAGCAATATTTCAGCATTAAAATAAATGCAGCAAAATAAATGCATTTTATTGATGAAGACGTTACAACATCTATAGTCGCAAAGAAAATGACATGGCCAGGAGTGAAGAAGGAAAATCAATTTCGCTCCAGTTCGTTGCAGTCGAGGCGAATAAATGATATTTTGCATAAAAATGTGCAGTACGTGCGGTAAACATGCCGAAAGGTTTCTCCTCTAAGCTCCGAGCATGAGCATAGTCTTATTTTGCTGAACGATTAAATCCGTAACGAGAAAAGATCGAGTTCGATCGGTGCTGCACGGTTGTTCCTTTTGCGAGAACAGCGATTTCATAGCGCGCGCAGTAGACTCTGTTGCACTTGGCTCGGAAAGAACCGTGTAAGTAGTTGCGTCGAAGGTGCATGTCCCCGATTCGTTCGTCAGAAGACGCCAGAGTCCGTGGCATTTGTCCAGGAGATCTTGACCTCGGTCAATTTGACCGTAGACCGGACCCGGGGTCAGGATGTCAGCAGCCATGTCCTCGTCAGCATATATCGATCTCAATCGGCGCTACGCCGACGTTATCGGGCATCTTGAAGAAATTATAGGCCGCTGCTGGAGCCAGAGTGACTTGAGACAATGGTGCCCATCACCTGCCCGTTTCGGGAGAGAGAAAGTGAGCGAGATAGAGAGAGAAAGAGAAAGAATGCTCTGCCTCCCACTCGTCGACAGCCGGATCGTATCTCTCGTATCAGCTTCGACGGCTCTTCTTAATTGGTTGGTGTTGACTTAATATGTTTCAATAGGCCGTCCTGTCAGTCGGCTCTATATCGCGCACGTTCCTTTCTTTTTACAGATACGCGCGCTCTTCTCGCCTATTGAAACGCTCGCAGCTACGTAATTAATCTTCTTTAAACTAAATTGGTTTTAATATCGTTACGGTTCACGGTCTCTTTCGGTTCCGACCGGTGATGAAGTGTTACGTATTTGGTCAGGCAAAAGATAGCTGGACGATCGAAAGTGATCATTACGTACCCACGGTGCCGCACCATGGGGACCAGGAAGGTACAGGCACAATACTCTCGCGTCGTGTGAACTTACGCATTGTCATGGTACATATAGAGAAAATGTTAACACATACGTGTGGCTCATTGTCTGTCAGTTATTTTCAATGATTTTTAAGCGACGCGATGGTTATGCGTTTGTACCTGTATGTGCATTTTCTTTTTCTCTGAGTGGTACGCAATGATACATGAACATATGTATTGTTGCATTATGTGCAGAGACTATATTAATGCATATATGTGGTGCACAGTCTGTTAGTTATCTTCAATCGTTTTTAAGTAATGCGATTGTTATGTGTTTGTACCTGTATGTGCATTTTTTTTTCTCTGGATAGTATGCAATGATACATGAACATATGTATTGTCGCATTATGTGCGGAGATTATATTAATGCATATATGTAGCTCACAATCTATTAGTTATTTTCAATGATTTTTAAACGACGTAATGGTTATGTGTTTGTACCTGTATGTGCATTTTATTTTTCTCTGAATGATACGCAATAATACATGAACATATGTATTATCGCATTATGTACAGAAATTATATTAATGCATATATATGTGGCTCACAGTTTATTAGTTATCTGCAATTGTTTTTAAGTAACGTGTTAGTTATATGTTTGCACATGTACGTGCATTATTATTTCCTCTGCACGGTACGCAATGATACATGAACATATGTATTGTTGCATTATGTGCAGAGATTATATTAATGCATATATGTGGTGCACAGTCTGTTAGTTATCTTCAATCGTTTTTAAGTAATGCGATTGTTATGTGTTTGTACCTGTATGTGCATTTTTTTTTCTCTGGATAGTATGCAATGATACATGAACATATGTATTGTCGCATTATGTGCGGAGATTATACTAATGCACATATGTGACTCACAGTCTACTGTGTTTAAGCATCGTGATTGCGCATTAACACAAACTGTGCATAAAAATGGTGTTCAAATATCATTCTCTAATGTTGTTACGTTTAAACATGCATCTTCTCACGATGTCTAAATATCCAGTTCTCTAATTTACGAACTAAAGCTGCCCTCAACCATTTCGACCGTCGCCAAGGTAAAAAATCAGACGAACAACAACTAGAATTATTTCGCGCAGTATGGCGCTGTGGAACGTTCCAGAAGCGCCATGAAACGCGTTGAACTCGCGGTGTGTTATGGGTTTAAGACGAAATTTCGACGCTGCATGCCTCTCCTGTTGTCACCGCGATAATAGCGAACGACGAGCACAATAGAAGCAGGAAAAGGACATGGGTTTGGTACGAATATCTCAGTGGAGCATACGTAGGTACCCCGGGGGCTCTTGCACTCCGCGGGGCCCCTGATATACGCCATCGTAAACCCCACGAAATTGTGCCACAAGTATTGGCTGATGCCTCCATTAAGACGCGCTGATGTTATTACTACCGGGGCTGGTTCTCCACGATTTTTGTTCCCTTTATTCGAGTTGGCCCGTTCCGTTTTCTTCCTTTTTCCTTTGGTCCTAGAACGTGACTGGGTGTACCTGGTGTATATATTTCGTGGCTCGACAGGTCAACGACATCCTTCCATTCGTCCTCGGCTTGTACGTATCCGCCGGATGAAGCCGAGGAGGGATGAGGAAGATACCCTTTCGCCTCCCCTTTACTTTGCCCAGCCAGCTTTCGCAGTTTAAATCAATCAAGGATCCCTGAGAAACGATCTCGAGCCGCGCGGCGCACGTGGAACGACGTCTTTCGTAACGGCTGCTAACGCGCACAATTTATAGCGGTGTAAAACTATAAAAATTGAAGAAGATTTCATTGACACGCGACCAACGCATAATTTATTTTATTATGATCTTCCGACGTGCGATCGTCCTTCTACCGGTATGCACGCGGACGCTGCGCTGCAAGCGCTTTGGCACGATCGGCGGTACTCTTTTGATTTTCATAAATTTAAAGTTATTTAAGCGATCCAACGTGTTTAGTGAATATTAGACACTTTAATCTACGTATGTTCTCAACCACATTGTTCGTAAAATTTTTATATGAATGCCCAAATGATTTTACAAAGAAATTTCTCCTTTCAGCTATAATTTGGTTCGTAGTAAAAGCTGTGGAAGTTTAAACATTTTTTAAAATTTCGTAATAATGATCTCGCCTCGACGCTCCGTTGTCTGGGGAAGACAAGTGCGCTCGAAGAAAGATTAAAAATAAGAAAACCGAGTTTCGACGCTAACATTTGTTTACACGAAGCGACAGGATTTCGTGAATTGAATAATTGTTTTCGGAGGGCAGCGACGTATGAATCAAGAACAGGATAACGGGAAGAGAGAAAGCCTGTCATCGCGACTGTCCTGAATTTTCCGAGCATCATTTTTGTCCGAAGAACTATAGCTCGCAGAAGCAAGAAAAGCGTCGTCGAAGATTATCCACGGGAAGCACAAACGAGAGGATTTTTTCGAGGCCGCATAAAATAGTTGCTCGGTTGGTAGTCGATCGAAAATTATGAGTCCCGAAGTCGTTTGTATTCTTAACAATGGTATTAAGGTTGGAAGGGTGGATTCAACCCTTTTTTGCGGGGACCTTAACACTCTCTGGCACCGTGGAAGGGGCTTATTATACGAAACCGATCCACCGCGGCGCCCCTTTCAGAACTTCTTCCTTTTATTAGCTGTATTTCGTTCCTTGTAGCTCCGCCATCCTGGCATTCATATGCTAACGTGACTCATGGGGTTGTCTGTGAGCCTTGTTACCGTACCCGGTGGTGTTCAAGCATCGGCGTGCCTCGTTAACGATACCATAAAAATTCGAATTCATCCCCTCGCTTGAGCGCCACTGACCCGCTAAGAGTAAGCCAACAGGCCTATAAAAATTCAATCCGGCGCAGTCTTAAAAATAATAACGTGGCGCTAGCCTATACGGTATCCTATAACCGTGCATTCACGTATCTGCACGTGCACGCATACCTGGCCTGCGGTTAGGCTCGCTTACCTTGTCTTCCTCCTCATCCTTCCCGCGCCGTTTACGACCGGGAAATCCATTTTGATTTATGGTAACGTGGCGGACGCACACTTTCCTCCGTGTGGAAAATTCACTATCAATAGCGATCTCGAAAATTCATATCACGCTTTCGTTCCTTGCAGACGTTCCACTCGTTCAGCACTTTCGGCACTTTCGGCACTCGTTCGTCTATCATAATCACTTCATGGGTTACGCCATCTTTAAATCGTCGAAGTAGCATCAAACCTTGTGAATTCTTGTTTTGGGAAACTGTGGAAAGGCACAATTGCTTCTTCGTTATTTATGTTCAGCGTACATTACATAAATATAACACATTATCAAAATCGTCATTTAATTACGCGGATTCTAGCAATTAAATTAAACAAATACTTGTTATATGTTGGACAATACTTTGAATAAAACGTAAAGTACCATTCTCTTGCAAGAAATGGTCAATTTAGATGAAAAGCGGCGGGGACTTATTTGTACTGCGAATCAACTGATGTAACTCTGAAAATACGCTTGAAAAATTAATAAATAGAGCAATGAATGGTTCTAACCATCCTCAACGATTTTATACTATACTGATAATATTTAAAAAGTCTTCACGATTTATCTCTGCTAAATTAATTAGAATCGTTAGAATTAGAGCGCCTTTATATTAGGACACAGAAAACTTTCTTCTTAATTTCTCGCAAAGATTTGTTTCCCATCCACTTGACAATGGACCATGATTTCCAATGTAAATTATCGGTTTCTGGAAACTTTGCTGTTCGCAACACTAAATATGAACTAGTACGAATTTTGCCGTCGCATAATTTTTCTTTGCGCGGCTCACGCGGTAATCATAACTACTGTCAATTATCAATTTCTGGAAACGTTTCTGCGCGCAGCACTAAGTACGAACTAGTACAAAATTTTCCACGACGGTCGCATAATTTTTCTTTGCGCGTCTCGCGCGATAATTATAATTTCACTGTGCGGTCGTGTTTATGGAGTAGCGAGCGACCGCGCTCTCTACATCGGTCTCGGTGATTTACTGCTAATTATCGTCCGGTGTGAATCCGCTTCTACCCCGGTTGTATACATACATAGTGAGAACCGATAAGTGAACGAGTCGGAATCGCCGCGGACAAGACGGGTACGCGTCGTTTCGCAAAAATCGACAAGTCGACGTCGTGCGGCGCGCGTTCGTGCCGGGTTACAAGCGGCTCGCATGCGGACATCGAGAGGCAAAAAAGGTCCCGCCGCCATTCGACAGACCCCTTGCGAACACTAAATTATTGTTCTTGTACCGCGGTGCCAAAATGTTTACAGCCTTTCCGTGCGGAAGGTTCGCGAGCGCCGACCGGGCAGAATGGATCGCGTAGAAACAAGAGAAAAACAGCCGCCGGTTAATATACTGTTACGGCAAACAGACGGAAACGAAGAATTCTCGTGCAAATAGAATACATACATCTACCGATAGTTTTCGCGATTTCTTCGTTCGCCTCGAAAACAATCGTCGGCGACCTGCGATCAGGGGTTGGAAACAGTTATGACTTTGGTTCTTGAAACCGCTACGGAGAACCGACAGGATTCCATAACCGTTGCCGAGGTATACCAATTTCGTTTATGTTTCCGTAACTGTTATGTTTCGTTTCTACTTCTATTTCGCAGGATAAGCTCATTGTAGTTTCTTTAGAAATTTTTTGAATACTTTGAAATACTTTATATTATTTCTACGCATATGTTTTTTCTGTCGTATTGATATATTTCCGAAGAATAACAATTTTCACAGATCTCGACAACCGCGTTTAAAGTCGCGGCGCATCATCGGCGAGATTCTAAAGCGAGTATAACGCGTAAAATTTAAATGCTTCCCGATCGCGGAGCATCGAGAAGCTAAATTGTTTTTAGATTCGCCCGTCGATCGTATTTTACGACGGAATATTGTAGAATTCGAACGGTACACGGGAGGGAAATGGTGGAACGTATCGCGTTGCAACGGCGTCTTAATGGTGTTTTCAAAGGATTCGAACAGTATTCGATCTTTTTCCCTCGAGATGATAAAACAATGCATCGAGCGTCGCCGGACTCCGTAGAAGGATCATAAATAGGTGCTTCGGTCAATGAAATGGGACGGTAGCCATGCAGATCCGACAATAATGTCGCAAATTTACAGTCGGTAAAGTCCAACGGGGTGCGAGAATGTGAAGGTGGACGACAATGCGCAAGTGCTGAAGAACGGTGCGAAAAGGAGTGTATCGCTCGTAAATAAAGGCACAAGGTAAACCGTGGAGCTGCAGCTTTCTTCGTGAGGTCGTTCTTTTCTTTATCGTTATACAGTCATAAATAAATCGAACCAGATATCTTCTTCTGTCCGTTGCATCCCCTGCACCCGTTTTCGTTCGACGCGTTTTCTACCCCCATAGTTTATTCCACAACGCTTTTCCCACCTATGTTCTATGCTTCGCGCACACCCCTCGTCAATCTTCCGTTTCCGTTTCTCTTGGTTGTTCTTTAACGTTCTTTATTTCTTTCCTGTTTTCCTTGCCGGCCCTCTTCGATTTTTCCTTTTGCAAGTCCTTCGGCGTTCCGTATTTTGCTCAACACTTCTCGGTTTTATACAGTACGGATTCTTAACTGAATTGCGCAGCCATTTTATTAACCTTTCAATGAAATGTACTAACTATGCAGAATTTAAACTCTTCGATTTTTATTTATGGCAAGTCCTTCACCGTTCCATATTTTGCTCGAATCTTCCCGTTTTTCTACAGTACGGATTCTTGACTGAACTACGCCGCCATTTTATTAACTTTTTACTGAAATGTATTAATTATACAGAACTTAAGCTCTCCGATTTTTCTTTCTGGAAGTTCTTCACCGTTTCTTATTTTGCGCAACACTTTCCGTTTTTATACAGTATGGATTCTTAAGTAAACTATACTGCAATTTTATCAACCTTTTATTAAAATGTATTAACTATACAAAATTTAAACTCTTCGATTTTTCCTTTTGCAAGTTTTTCTTCGTTCCGTACTTTGCGGATCATTTCCGGTTTTTATACAGTACAGATTCTTAACTGAACTACGCCGCCATTTTATTAACGTTTTATTAAAATGTATTAATTATACAGAATTTAAACTTTTCAATTTTTATTTTTGCAAGTCCTTCATCGTTCCATATTTTGCGCGAATCTTCTCGTTTTAATACAGTTTAGATTTTCAGGGGAGGAACACTGCGATTTTTTTAATATCTCGATGTAATGTATCAACTGCACAGACTTTTAACTCTCCGATTTCTCTTTTTGCAAGTCCTTCGCTGTTCCACATTTTACTCGACTCTTCCCACTTTTAAGCCGCACCGATTTTTAACGAAATTACACCGCGATTTTATTAACCTTTCAATAAAATGCACTAACTGTATAGAATTTATAGTCTTGAATTTTGCATTAAATGGTATTTAAAATAATCCTTGCCGACAAAAAATAGATTAAGGAAACATGTAACATTAGATTATAAAGAATTCTTATATTTTCGAAATCGACTTTCACGAAAATCGTCGAACGAGTAGAATTCCAATTTATTTTCTCATGTGCCGTCACCTCTTGAAATAAAATTAACACTATCTCGAGAATCCTTTCACTGAAACATTATTTTAACCCTTTACACTCGAAGTTGTTTCACCTTCGAAAACCAAGGCACGTCTTGTGGTCTCGAAAATTTCACTTTACGTAATTTATTTCCTTTTATACACATTCAGGTTTTAACTATTATTCGTCTTTGCAACAATGAAACTATTATCACTTTCCTAGACGCAATAACAGTAATGTAAAATTAATTTCAAATAATGGCATTGCAATTTTTTAGTAATGCCCCAGAGTTACCATTCCAATGCAAAGGGTTAAAAGTTTCTTCTAACAAATAATACGTGCTATTTTAACAAAAGAACTACCGGACCAGTCAAAATGACTGGTTCGTAATATTTTCTTTCCCAATTTGAGAAATTATAAAAGTATCTTCATTGGAAAGCTTCAAATGAATTTCTTTAATGAAGCAGACATTGTAATAAAAATGGGACACGATCAGAATAGATGCAGTCTTGTCATTAATACAAGACAATGTACATCAGTCGCGTTTATTACTCGGTAGATCAAGTGTTAAAGAAACACGTAAGATTTCAAATAAAATAGACTATTGACTGTTTGAAATAATATTTTACCCAGCTCTGCACGATTTTCGTCTTTCACGTTCGCCATGGCCGATTCGTCTGCGATGTAGATTCAACGCGAAGAATTGTAAACTCGCCTTTAAGTGTTCGTTCACTGGTCACCCTATGTCCCATCAAAGGCTGCGCCGGTTTACTTTGAAGGGCCGATACGTAGATATTCGTTGGTACTAAAGACACGCGATCTGGGTAGGATCGTCTAAGGGCAAGGTAAGAGGAGGACTGCCATCCCCGCCCAACTGACCCTTCGACCTCGGGGCCCTCAGGGGAAAAAAGGCGCCGACGCGCCACTAAATAAGCGCCATGCACATACGCTGACATCTGTACAAGTACTATACACATGCTTCGTCCCGTTGTCGCGCACACCGACAACCGTAAACAAATACGTGCGCATGTGTCCAGCGCGTAACAAACCGTAAACCATTCCACCGTATATTACTATACACCTATGGGGTTTATGGAGCTCGCGCGTTTTTGCCCTGTCATTTTTCTCACGATGATAAAATGCCCGAGACGAAGCCGAGGCATCGATGGCCGCCGCGGGACTAATGGCGATCGGCAAATATTGCGAATGATGTCCGACCGAAACCATTATTCAACCCCCATACGATCCCCAAGATAGAGATCTGCCCATTTTCTTTTTCTAGGTACCACAAAACAAATGATTTCCTTGGCTTGTGTTGCAATATGCACTTCCTTTCTCTGGTTCCTCGTGTTTCCGTTCGTGGCTTTCGTGTTCCCTGATCGCAAATTATTTATAGGATTGTATTGTACAGTACTCAGTTGCGTACTATAACTTTTTGTTAAAATTCCTTCGATAATAAATTGTTTCATAAATTGTTTCATCCGTCGATGTTTTTAATTCTCTCGTCAATCGCGATTAAATCGTTGATCTTTGCGCAAAATAAAAATCTCTTCCCAAGATTATTGTAATAAGTTAATACTAAACCTACAACAATGGGTCAAACGACCCTTTTTAGATTTTCTATTTCACTATTATTGAAGTTATAAAATTACCTTCGTAAGAATCGATTCGATAGATTTATTTATTAAATTAATTTATTAAATTCTAAATAAATTATATATTGTCAGTTTTATGAGAAAATTTATGCTAATTAATTTTAATGCACGGTAGGTTTAGTGTTAATAATATAATCTTAATTTTAACATCACATTTTCAGATTAGTTTCGAGTAACAGCTGATGGAATTATCGCAGCGGCAAATTGAAAAATTCGCGACTCCTGTTGAATGTATCGCACCGTAATATAATCTCATTTAACGTACCGCTTGATTTCAATATAATCTGAGATTCATGCACTTCGATGCTCCCAATTTGCTCGCAGTTGGTTTGGCAAGGTGACAAACTATCTCCGCGGTCTAGAAATATGAAATACATATTTAATTGTTAATCGCAACATCTATATTTCGAGCAAGACAATATTATACACGACTCGCCAACCAAATGATACTTTGCACTCGATAACTATCAGACGACGTATTATATGCATTTATGGTAAAAACTAGTAGATCAATTGCGAGGCAGTGAAAATATTGTTCCATTATTTCTATTCTATTAAAATTATTAGTCCTGTATCTTGCAATTAATATTAAATTTATCACAGTTGGTGAAACGAGGCTTTTTAGATTTTCTATTTTATTAGTTATAAAGTTATGAAGTTATAAAATTTTCTTCATAGGAATTTATTCAATCATATATTGCAATAAAAGTCGCAGAAATTCTAAACAAATTGTGGATACGAGACATCCGTGAAACGGGCCTATAAATTAACAAAATATCGTGCATGGATGATCCATAAGTCGTATATTGTAATAAAAATCACTCAAAGTTTAAATAAATCAAATCTTATCATTTTTATAAGGTAATATACCACAGTCAATTTTAATACTCGGTAGGTTTAGCATTAATCGAGACAATTTTTATTTTGTAGAACAATACATAGTATAATAATTAATAACTCCTTTAACTAAATTCAGTATTCCAATGGCGCCTCTAAGGCGACATTATAAATTATCATACTATTATTCAAAACAATTTTTACATCGCTATATTTGCATTTTAAAAATCGGTAAAAATTCAAGCCTTTACAAATGAGTATTAACAAGTAAAAGAAAAATAACCATGTGCTGTGAAACTATAGTAGATAAAAAAATGTCTCGGTTTTGGAATAAAAATTGCTTGGAGCGCAAAGGGTTAAGATCAGCGTTGAACGAGGGCAAACGTAAATAGCACACGATTCAAGCCAACTGCTAGAAAATTAGAATTTAGATGGAACGTTCGCCAGTCTGGGTCAAAATGGACCCAAGTCGCGAGAGTGGCTGTTCCTTGAATTATGGCCAGCGGATGAGATTCCAAGCGTACAGATATCAAGACCGATAAAACTGCAAGTCGGAAACGAGCATTCTCGGCGCGAGAGAAACTTCAATTTTCATATTTGTGTAACAGCTGCAGGTCGACGCATAAATGAATCGCATTTGGAGAAAAGGCGTGGTCATTGTGTGTGCGTTCATTTTTCTTTTTTCTTTTTTTTGCGTCTGAAATAGTTCAAAGTTCAGAGAGGGTGGTTTACGTTCGGCCGTGCATGCAAATTTTGCGTTCGATTTGACGAACAAAGGCGCACCTTCGCCGGCTACATATTGCAAACTGCATAGAGAGTTGCCAGACCAGAAACAATTAAGCTCTAGGTTATCTTTCGCGACCACGCGGCCACGCGGTTCGGTCCAATCCTCAGTGGTTCTCATTTACCTTTTATATCGTCGCATTGTTTTAGATCTTACAACCTTTTGTGCGTGCTCGGGCCGCCAAGGTTATGACCGCCAGAGAATGGGTGAAAGAGAAATTGAAACCATTGCGTGGGTGACTCGCCGATTCTTTCAAAGAAACGCATCGTTGCAATTTGCCGCGGGATCTGGTCGATCGAGGTGCGCCGTGTTTCATTGTTAATTTATGCTAAATATAATTAGTATTGCATTGAAAGCAAAGTACGCGCGTGCCTAGAGCATCGGCAGAAGCGGCCACCACAGACATTTTTTGAATTTTGCGTCTTGTACATGGACTGCAAAATTTTATGCAAAATAGAAATTCTAGGATTTCTAGATTTCCTTTCTTAACCCTTTGCAATAGAAGCTGCTTTAACTCTAAAACATTTCATCTATTTCCATTCTGCAAATGGAATTTATGGATTATGGATTTATTTCTTCTTATGCGTATGGAAGGTTTACTATTATTCGTTGTTATTTTTAAAATTTGTTTTAAATAATAGTGTGGCAATTTTTAGTGGTGCCTATTTATTAACAGTTAGCACCCCAATGGTGTCTCTAAGGCGATACTAAAAATTGCCATACTATTATTCGAAACAACTTTTACATCACTATATTTGCATTTTAAGAATCGTTAAAAATTCAAACCTTTGCGAATGAGTGATAGTAACAAACTTTATACGCACGGAAGAAAAATAACCATGTGCAGTGAAACTATCGAAGATCAAAAAATGTCTCGATTTTGGAATTAAAATTGCTTGTAGTGCAAAGGGTTAATAAGTTCAACAGGGCGGAATTACTGTAACAGCAGTTCTGAATTGTTTGAATGTTTTCACCGTTTCGTATTTCATTGGTTTTTGTCGTAAATGCATAAAATTCGCAGACTAGCGATTTTATTGCTTTTTAAGTGCATGTGTGCGTACGAACGGAGAGAACGAGAGAACAGTGGAAAGATGAGAATTAGTAGCGAGCTGGCAAAACTCGTCAACTTTTGTTAAAACCACTTTTCAGTCAGATTATCGAAAATGCCTAACAAGCCGGACGAGTCCATCCGCCATTGCATGGGACAGATTCTGTACGAGGAGGATCTCGAAATTTTTCAAGTACTTCAGGCCTCTAAAGGTTTCAATCCGACACTAAGTGAAAAATACTAAACAATAGTTCCTTGAAAAACTATCATTCGAATTGCAACAAAAGTTTCCCTCGACTGGAAGTAAAACTTTTGTATTTGAATAACGACAAAAATTGATACAAGTTTTTGATTTTAACGATTTTTCAGCAAATCTTTTATCCATACATTTGTGACATTTTTCTGGTTGAAACAATACTAAACACGACATAGTTCGTAGCACGATTAAATAGAATCTCTATTATCCGAGTCGATATCCGACTCCTCCATTGAGCCAACACGATTTTCATAGTTTCATCAGTTAAATCTAAAGCGATCCACGTACTGTACGATTTATTACACAAATTAATAGAAATTTAACGAACGAGGTTCTACTTTATCGTATATATCGGAAAAATTTCATGAATATATTTCCAAGAGTTTAAAAAGGTCAAATTACTTAAATTTTAGATAAACTAAATTTTACTTAAACTCAATTTAAATGCAACGTCTTCCACTAAAAACACGTTTGATTCTGAATAACTCTACAATGCTCTGTTGTCCTTTATCAAAAATGAAAGGAGGAACGTTGACCTAAAAGCAGGAATTTCTGCGAACCCGTGCGAATAATTCGATACTTTTGAGTCGAAGTTTAAAAATGAGTAGGCGTGCTGGGAAAATCAGTACGAATGGCCGCATCGGGTGTAACTCACTTCTAAATGACCCGTTTTACAAGAACAGTAATTTTCGCGCGCGGAATATAATATTAGGAATTTATCCTCAGCAATATCGATGATGGAGGCTCAAAAGCGACAGTTATTTATACACCACACCGATAAACAGATGCGAGTAAAGTCGTATTTACGAGCTACATTGATCGATATATGGCTTGGCATGCTCGCTTCGAAGAAACCGACAGACTTTCATCCCTTTCAGTGTGATATACGTGCACATGGTGTTCGTACATATTTATAAGACAGTCGAATAGCCAGGCCGTTTTCGGCTGTAAAGGGACCTTCATAGAAATACCATAATATTCTGTCAAATTGTTTACCCACGGAAGCCTCGGGCGTCAACGCCCTCCTGGATCTCAGCCTCCATTGATACTCTCTGTTTAGGCTCTTTAGCCTTCTTTAGGCTCTGAACCGAACCCTAACTCGAGCATTCAATGATAAACCGTTTAAACCTCAGTTTGATGTCGGAGCTACGAATTGTCCTGTCACAACGTTCAACTTACACGCGCACGCAAACACGCACAGCAAAATCCAATCGCACTACCAGCCTTCTTACGACAATTTTCATTTTAATCCTGGTTTCGAATGCAAAGGGTACTGACATGGTACGAAATGCTACGATGCGTCTCAAACTTAATCACAATTCGAGAAACAGAAAAATTAACAGTGCTTTAATTGTCATGGGGATTTAAAAGGCTAATAAAATATAGTTCAAAAAGAGAATACATTGTGAGTATATGTATCTGGCTATATGCTAAGTGCTGCAATGCGTCGCAAATTTAATGACAATTAAAAAAACAGAAAAATTATCAGTGCATTCATTGTCACGGGAATTTAAGAGTATAATAAAGCATAGTTTAGAAAGAGAATAAGTTGTGAATATGTCTGGTCACATAATCGGACAAAATCGACGCAAATAGAAGTTGTAAAATATAAAAGGAAGAGTAAAATAAAATTTGTATAAATTGTACAAAAACAGGAGCGAAAATATTGGTCCCGTAATTTCTTTAACGAGTTTACTCAGTTGAAATCGACACATTCATGTTTCAGACTCTTTACAGCCCGTCCGCTGCATTTAATTAAATACTCGACGTTGTCATAAATACGTAAAATCCACGGTAATCGTTTTTAATGCAAAACAGATGCCTCCACTGATGTTTAGAACATTTACGACAAAACACCCCTGTGTAATAACCGTTCACAAAAATGTAGTCACTGGCAACTGCGTCTTGACTGAAGGACGACTGAAATGGCGGAGATGCGCGTCGTAAATGTGCGAGTACTCCTTGGAAATTGTGAATGCTCGTATGAATTGCGAATATTCGTTGTAAATTGCGAATATTCGTCGCGGAGGTATCGCTAATGAGTTAGCTGGCATCGCGATATGTGGCGAGCAGGTAACAATCTGGTGATTCGATATCAAATGACGAGATGCTCCATATAGAGGGTGAGTGGCGCGTGGCAAGTGCCCGAGGCGCGGTTGCAAACCTCGCGTGTCGCAAATTGCTTTGGCTGGTCCAGGTCCGGAAGGTGTAGCAGGCATTCGGACGCTTACTTATTTACTTGTTCGCTTTGGAACGTAGTAATACATCGACTTTACACCGCTACAACACTACCAGCCGGCTCCTGTTACCCGCGGACTCGCAATACGCCAGCGCCCAAAACGAAATCGCGTATCTCGTCCTTTCATGCACCATTTAGATTTCGGATACCCAAATTACAATAAGGCACGGATACGCAAGACAGTTTTATTCCGAGCACCATTTTTCATAGTCAATTTGCGATTTAACGCTTCAGTTTTGGTTTATTCGTGAAAAACACGGACCTATTGGTGTGAGGCTATGGAAGACATATGTGCCCATCTTATCGCAAATCTTTAACGTATTGCAGGAAAAAGTATAAAAACATACATTATTATTAAACACAATTTATCTTTCATACATGTATCTATTTACAATTAACTCATGACTTTACAACAAAGAAATAAATATTTATTTATAATTTATTTATTTATAATAATTTCAAAGTTGCGCCACGGCCGCAATACGTTTCTAATGGACACAAGAATTGAACTACACGCTTCCTATGAGTCGTCCCTTCAGCGTTTGCCAATATTTGGCAATCTTTGAAGGCGTTCCCCGACCAAACAATTAGAGCTATCGACATGAGCCCAACGGCAAAATCTTCCCCAAACCTTCCTCTTTAAGAAGAGCACCCTGAATTTAGGCTAGCATTTCAGGGGACTGCAGGACGGTCCGTTTTATCAACCCCATTTTCCCATATTTGCGACTTTCACCAGACCGAAAATTTCAAAGTCGTGCCACTGCCACAATTCGCTTCCAATGGACCCAGGAATTGAAATACACCCTTACTATGGGTCCAGTTACTTGTAGCCAGACTTAGAAAAGAATCTGACAAACTAAGTTTTTTGACGGTTTCAGGAGTTGGGGTCGTGACTTCCCCCATCAGTTTCCCAACTTCGGGAGTTGCCCGATTCCACCGATCTCAAGATTTTTCGTAATTCGATTCCGATCGACCTGAAAATTGGCATACACTCTGTCTATTGGTCTAGAAACGTGTATCCAAAATTACAAAAGAATCGGGGACCAAAAATTTTTTCCACACTTTTTCGCGATTTTCGACAGGTAGTGAGTCGTCCCTTCGCTAGTTGGCGATATTTGGCAATCTTTGAAGTCGTGCCCCGACCAAACTAATAGAGCTATCGACATGAATCAAACGGCAAAATCTTCCACTAACCTTCTTCTAAATACCTCGAAACAAGAAATATATCACTTAGACCTCTTTCATAATTATGGGCACATATTTTGACTCGACTAATGGCAACGCTCAGGGAAATTCGTTCGGTGTAGCCGCACACTCATTGATCCGCGTTTCTTGTTAACCCTTTACGATTTATTTTAAGGCTGCAGAGATTAGGAAACGAGAATTGAGAACTATTATTTGCCTACGTGTTCTTCAATGGATGTACGAACTTTTTAGACTGTGTTCTGAATCTGCATCGTTGATCTGACACGATGTTGTAAGACAAGAGATGAATAAGTTGTAAATGGAACGTCAATTGGCGAATTGGGAAAAGTGAATGGTGCTTAGAGTCACCTCAGGAATCTATCATTAAAAATTGTTTTTAATCTGACGGGACAATCTGTATGGCCACGAGTTATCCTCGACAATTGTTGACAGCGTTCACTTGAGGCCCGTTTTGATACGAACCGACTCATTCTGGTCTCTATGTCTCTCTCTCTCTCTCTCATTCACTTTCGCATTCTTATCGATACCGACAAAACAAATTCCTGGAAATTCACCTCTCTCGATATATGGCGACTGACCGTAACTACGTCGCTGTATACAGAATGCCTCTCGCAAATAGAACAGACTATACTTCCTCATCGGCGGGAAATAGAAGAGACTGCTATAGATTCAAATTAAATGGTATTTGACGGAGCAATAATATGTAAAGAACTTTAGGCTCTTCTGTGCGTCGATGCATCGGAAACATGCATCACTTTCGGCTTTTTAAATACCTATCTTTTTGCCTCGTAAGAAAGTCTGAACACACTGTTGCCCTAAACGTATTCGTTATTGAGGATTCTGTGCAACTACGTTACAACAAGTGCGGTTCTAGTATACTAGCCTTAAATAACAGGCTATCAGTGTCATTACTCTAGAACAACTAGCTTTTCATACACGTCCCCTCCGCTACTCTCTAAGCATCTGACAATTCAGATCACGAATGTAAATGTAAAAAGCAGATTGGGGATTTTTATGAAAAAGATAAATTTTGCGCGTCGATTACAAAAAAAAGGAGGCAAGGAAAAAGTACTTCTTTCCTTTAACAATTTTAATAAACTGAAAGTACGTCGATGTCTCCAAATTGTTATAAACCTACCACTATTTTATAAACGATCATTATTTCTATTGATTTAATGAAATTATCACAGTCCAGTAATAAATATATTGCAGATGTGCAGAGTTTAGTAAATTGAAAGTAATCAACCTTTCCAACTTCTCTTAATCCTACTACTGCAATTTAATTTAATTCTAACCACAGAAAAGTATTTTTTTTCTAATTCTGATTGAATAGCGCACGAAAAATGAAGTAATAAACGAGGAAGTACAGGTGAGTCCGTAAATGCTGCCAGCGTAAGCGGTCTACTTACAGATCTTTCAACACCTTCGTCATAGAATGCAAGAAAATATTTTTGTTGATTCGGGGGGGGGGAAGGGCGTCAAAAGATATTAGCGGACCCGTGTACGCCGGCCTTTTCTGACTTGGCTAATATACGAAGAGCCGCGAAGCGACGAATATAAAACCTGCTGCCGCCTGCGGTCGTCCCTTCTTTCGGCCCCGGCACGACTAATGGCCGGGCATGGTTTTGCAACTGAAAGGAACCAGCGACGCCGTTGAATCGGCTATCGTCAGTCCGCGTAAATTGCCTAATTTAGACGGCGGGGCCAGTCGGGTCACCGTTTCTTAGCGAATGGCAATCAAGTGGCATTCTGAGGGGGTTGGTTGCGTGGCTCATTAGGCTACCGACGCCCCGTCGGCAGCTTCTGCTCGCATTGCTAACCGTTTCACCGTTTTCGATATTCATCCGGTACGCAAAACTTGTTTCGCATCGATTCGGAAATCGCGAGCGCGAAATTGCCGTGGAAAGTTACCGCATAAAATCGCGGAACATCCCCGCGAGATCTCCCGCTCCTCTAGGATACGATGTACCATAACGTTAACACCCTGAATAATCGGTCATGCGAGATCGAAAACAACTGCGATGGGCTGCTACGACGCAGTGCCTCGTGAAAACCGTTTTATGCTGGCGATATTTCCGAGAGCAGCAACCGATCTTCTTTATTTAAGAATTTGTTTCTGCTTCTGTCTTCTCGCGTGAAGGTTGCAATGAAAATAACAAGTCGTCGATGGCGACAAGTTTGAGAAATTGAATATTGAATCTGAGGAAGAATTCAGAGCTTATGAAAATTATTTTATGCTGGCGATATTTTTGAGAGCCTGAATTGATCTTCTTCATTTTAGAATTTGTTTCTACTTCTAAAATAACAAGTCGTCGATAGCGACATGTTTGAGAAGTTGAATATTGAATCTGCAGAAAAATTCGGAGCTTATGATTAACCTTTTGCACTCGAAGCAATTCCATTCCAAAATCGAAACAATATTTTTACCTATAATAGCTCCATTATACATAGTTTATTTCCTTCCGTACATATGAAATTAATTACTATTATTCGTACTTAGAAAATTAAAATTTTTATCGTTTTCTTAACTGCAAACCTAGTGCATTCGAATGCTAAGGGATAAATCTTTAAAAAAAATGGAGTTGCCTATATTGCAATTACTTTTCGCGACACAGAACGAAAATCCTGAACGTCTTTAACCAGTTTAAATCATTTAACAGTTATATCGAGTCCAATAATAATATTAACTATAATCTCAAAAAATTAAGTTTAAAAATTTATTTACAACTCTCCTACATAAACCACGAATCTTAACACAAGACAAATATTTTCCGTCTGAATTGCCATCAAATCCAAGTAAAGCAGGAAGCAGTTCTTTTTTAAAAATATATTTAATAGTCTTTTAATGGCTCCATTGTGTTAAATTACGCGCACTCCGTTTTATCGCAAATGCATCAAATCTACAATCTAGTCGTAAACGATAAGAATCTTACTTAAAATGTGACCGCCGATGAAGAGTTGAATGTTATCAAAGTTCATCCCGAAATATCGTATTTACGACACTGTACGAACTCTTATCTCGATCACCTTTTTCACCGGGCATCTGCGTTATTTCGTTGAAGAATGATTAACAGTCGGCTCAAAAGGCGCGCGCAGCCTTTTATAATGTTGCAGAGTTATTACATCTCAGTTCCACGAAATCCAATTAGGCGTGAAAGATTGGTTCGCGAGTCGGGTCGAGAACAGGAATACAAAATGCGAGTTTAACCGACAACTGCCCCATTACTGGCAAATCCCTGACAAACGGATATTGTCGGAAGTGTCAACGGCTTCCCGGTCGTATAATCGAATCAGGATGAACTGCAACCGGCACGAAAGAAGAGAGCAGAGATTTCGTCGGACTAAGCTGATTAACTCGACTGCCGTTTAGCAGCCGGTGATTGAGACTCGTTGTGGATATCTGCGCTAACATAAAGGACCCTTTTCTGGTAGGTTTGCTCAGCTGGGACACCGTACCTGCCTCTACCTTTTTTGCTATTTTGCATTTTCATGCATTATTTCGGCGGGCTGCTCGAACCTATACAGGGTGTTCCAAACGCGTTCGAGTTCCTCGAAAGGGTTGATTCCTGGGTTTATTCCAAGAAGCTTTCTCCTCAGCAAAAATATCACGCGCGGCTTCGTCTTCGAATTATTAAGAAAAAAACACGGACCGATCAGAAAGAGAGCCTACAATGGCGTTATCGTTGGTCGACCGGAAGTACGTACGCCGTAGTCGAATGTACACCCTTTAACTGAAAAGCGAAGCCTCGAGTCCTACATTTGCGAAAGATGAAATTTCTCAGAAGAACCCGAGGTGTTATTCTTTTCAAAAACCTCGAATATCTTTGGGACACCCTGTATGTTTTACTTGAAAGTTGCGCCAACGGTCGGGTCACCTAAATGAATTCGTGTAAACGTCTCTGGGGTTTGCGAACGTTTCTCAGCGTTGAAGAAATGTCAACGAGTTTCGTTTTCCACGTTTTGACCAAAAGTTATATAATATTCTGATTAATATGGAAAAATTTTATTTTATTTTATTTTTGCATGTCGATGCCTGGTCACTGTATACAATAAATTGTTGTTGAAAATAGTTGAACAGCAGAATATCTTATTATCTAAAAATTTCTTCCACGAATACGTTTGATCTCCGTTCGGTTCGTATAACAAATTCTTCGGAGTATTATCGCGTTTCCATCGGAGAGAAAGCTTTCCTCAGAAAATGGCGACGCGACGAGTAGTCGCGCGTCATGCTGCAGGAATTTTTATCGGAGACCTACGAGAAATCATCGATGACAATCGAGGGCGAGAAACACCGGCGCAGGCAAGTGCCGCTCATTCGTGATAAATATAAAAATGCAAATGCGAATGGGAAAAGGCGCGGTAGACCGTGGAGGAAGCAGCCCGCGATCGTAAACCGGTGCGACGCCGGTGAAGACGCGCGAGAATTGCAACTCAAACATAATACGACTGGAAGAAGGACGAAGAATTGTCAGTTGGTTCGGTGGAATACTCCGGACTACCGCGTAATCGGAGTTCAAACCGGATTGAGGGTGCGATGCGCGTCATTGCTGGAAGCCCTGCGTCAAGAAACACTTTGTGCGCCATAATGGCGTAGAAAAGAACACGCGTGCACTACAATGCCGCAGGAGCAAAACAAACTCTTCTCGGAGACTGTCGTGCCACAACACTCGCGACCCTGACAATGCACAGGACAATGTTAACCTTCGCGCGATCATTCTAGCGATTTTTTTCACTAGCTGGAGGTTTATTGCGTTTTCATCATCGTGCGCGTCGTGCGATTCGCTTTCGGTCAGAAATTTCGAGCAGCATCTTTTGTGAAAATAACAATAAAATAAAAATAAAAATCGAATTGAACATTGTTAGAAAATTGTACGTACTTGTGTTGTAATTTTATAACGTAATTGTACAACAAAATATTGTGTAGAAATAATAATAGAAAGGACTCCGCGTGACCCGTGCTTAATGTCTATAAATGTGAAAATGTAAATTGTGGTTATAACTTTATGTGATTAATAACTTTAGCGTTCTGGCTAACTGGTGTGTTCTGACTGACGCTGAGACAACGTTCTCGATTTTATGTTTCGGTTCTTCTATCCTTTGGGAAAACCACCCCTTAACACTTTAACTGCCCAGCCAACAACTTCAAAAATTCCATAAAATCAAAGTAAATGTGCAACACACAGTTATCCTTCAACCTTCTTGTTTCTCCAGATTTCAACTAAATTTCGTGCAACGAATATATTAACATACAAATTTATTTTCAAACATGGATAAATAATTTTGTCAACCACATATGAGTGACATGGCAGTTAAAACGTTAAACCTAAGCACTTAAAGTCCGAGATGATATGGTTTCGTTGCATTCCAACAAACATTAACAGATTAAAACATAATCTGGTAGTCATTACTAGACAGCGCGACTTGCTGCAAAATAAAAATTTCCTACCCGAATAGTGACAAACCGAAGTGAAATAAAAATTGACTTTGTACCTTAATAAATTTATCATCTTAAAAATAATATAAAACTATTTTTAAATTCCACTGATGTTTTTACTATTTCAAATAGCATCTACTCACTTCTGCTACAAATACATAAAAACCGCTGGCTAGCGATTATTAATTCGAAATTTAATCTGCAACGATTAAAAACATTAACAGGTTAAACACAATCTAGTAATTACTATACAGCGTGTTTTGCCGCAAAATAAAAATGTCCTACCCGAATTGTGACAAACAGAGATGAAATAGAAATTGACTTTGTACCTTAATACATTTATCATCTTAAAAATAATATATAACTATTTTCAAATTCCACTAATGTTTCCACTATTTCGAATGACATCTAGTCATTTCTGCTACAAATACACACAAAAATTTCATTTGCAACGATTAAAATCTAAATATCTGACAAATAAACACTAGAACCCCCATGGGCCGTAGAAAGCCTACCCCAACGGCTCTCAAATTTTGCGGCCAGATCGGAAAGCTGTCCTTTCCGTCGTTCGTAGCAGCTTTCCCCGATTCGAAGGAAAAATCGACTTTGAGCCGAGGGCAAGATATCCCGTCGAAGGGTTGTACCAAAGAGGAGTATTCTTAGAGACAGCCGCGGCCGTCGTGCCCGTATTATTCATAGGAGCCGGCGTCTATAGCGTGCGCGGCGTGCCAGTGTACCCGGAGGTCCGTGCACTCGGCGCCGATCGATAATCGATGGAACAAAAAGTTGGAATTTGTTTACAGTTTAGTAACCCAAATCACGGCGGCGGCGGCGGTGGCAGAGGCGGCAGAGGCGGCTCGCCAACCTCTGCCATTCTGTTCCCCTTCGAGCCCTGTGTTCCCCTCTACCGGGGGCACACGAACAACCCCCCCGCCGGGCGTCGTCGTCTCCGACCAATGCGGACGCTTCTTTTCCTCCACCGTCATCATCGGTACCAACATCATCGCAACCGACGAATTTCACCGACGTTCACCGACGGTCACCGACGTCGATGGCAAAACTAACACCAACGATAACGTAAACGCCAACGTCAATCCCCTGGGGTGTCTACCGATATATACCCGGGCCACTACCACCCGGGAACGCTACCACCACCATCGGACGAGACTGCCACCGACGCTGCCGCCGCCGCCGTCGCCGACGCCGCCGCTACCACTACCATTCGGCCACCACTACCATCGACGACACGGACCATCCACCTCCTCGCCACTGGCACCGGGGTACTCGTATCACTTTATTTTTCCTCACTTTTCCCTCCGCCGTTTCGTTCCATCAAACGAGTTTGCCGAACTACTTGCCCATACTGGTCCCGAATGCATTTGTCAAACGGTGAAACAAATTGGTAGACAGCTCACAAATACCAGCCCGGGCTCGACGACCACGTAAACTGCTTTTGACTAATGTGTTGTTCATCCGACGGCACGGGCCATGTACTCCACATTCGGACGAATTTTATAACAACTATTTTTATAATACCGGAGACGCGTCGCCTGCAAGGCTGTTCGACTCTAGATCGGTAAACAAAGGATTTGTGTACCTTCCACAGCGTGCGGTCGTTGGTGTATGGCCGTTTAGGGTGATACGGTCATATTCACGCAGCGACGGAAACTATTTCGTTCGTGTTCTTGTAGCATTGCACTTCCGCGGTTTCGAAAAATATTTTTGGGACTCCGCGGCGAATCGTTTTGTAATTGTAGCGGTGATTACGGAGGTTTCTTTGTCGCTTTATTAACACTAAATTTGTAGAGTATCAACTCCTGTATTATGACGAGTCAGAGTCGTGCAGAAGAGTTTGCATTTTAATGAATGCGAATGCTATGCTTTTCGTTTTAGATAAAATGCAATGTTGTTCTTTTTTAGCAGGCTCGCGTTGAAGATTTGAAACAAACTCCAGAAAATATAAATGCTTTGCCTAATTATTTGGACGAAATCAAATTCCATCCTCTCGTTATCGATATTCGAGCATTGAGCGAAATATAGCTGTATAAGAAAAATAAATTTTTACTTTTATACTTTTTTTTTTATTTCTACTTTTATTTTTTTAATCGAATATACATAATTGTTTTGAATTGCAGAATATTCATTTTTGGTAGTACCTTTGAGAGAACATCAAGTGCAAAGGGTTAATTTGAGTGTCAAAGTGTTAAGAATTCCACGAACGTTAATGGTTCTCTTTAGTATGGTTTCGTCGATGTTTATTCTCTCTGAGCGAAAATGGTCACGCGTTCGTTGTATTATCAACGAAATATTTGTAGATACTCAGTATCATATTATACCGCTCGAAGCATGTTTTTTTATACATACAATCCGTGTAAAAAGTATACGTACACCTTCCAGAGACGTATGTCTATTTTTAAATGTGGACCAAACGGCTTGATTTCTTTTTTCTTGATATTAGAAATTTTGTATCTAATCCGTAAATATATATATATTTTTTATTTGCTACTGGTCACAATTGCAAAGGGAAACTAAATGTCACGATTTTTAAATTTTTTATCTGTGCTTATTATAAAAATTTCAAACATGCTTATCCTATAAATGAGTAACTTATACAAATAAGCAAAGTTGCATCGAAATCGGTCGTCGCACACAAAAGTAACAAGCATTGTAAGAAATTTTTTAATTTAGGATTTGCAATTCATTTAAATCGCAGCTATTTTAAAAAAATTATATTCCATAGCAATCTTAATCGATTTAGGTGAATCATTGTGCATGTATATAACTTACTCGGATCTAGAAAAGGCGTCTTTTAAATTATCATTAAAGACACAGATAAAAAACCTAAAAATTGTGATCTTTAATCTTTTCTTCGCAAGACCGACGAGTATCAATTTTTCCATAAATTAATTTCGCCTGGTTCCTCTAATTATCACTAATAATAAATAATTAAAAAAGTAAAAAGATAAATATCAATCCTGTAACACCTCAAAAACGAAACTGAAGTGGTTCGGTTCACTTTGAAAATAATTATACGTTTTTAAAGGATGTACGAATACTTTCTACACCGACTGTATGTAAGATTACCTCGGCTTCGAGCTTCGTTCCGCAATAAAAGAATATTTTTCTTTGCATGATTTATTACATTCGATCTCATCCACACCGTGATTATCGTTTCATTCAAATTTTTGAAAGAAATCCGTCGGATTCTTGGAACAATCATAGTATTACGTGAGCTTGCTGTTTTCTTCGAGGATTTCATTGAGAACGGTATAGTAACGGGGAGGAGAACTCTACGTATTATCTCTCGCAGCCGAAATATCAGCCAATTTTCGTGGGTCCGTCTTACGTGTGGCCTGTGGTTTTTCGGGGAATATCTTGTTGCTCAAGAATTAAACACCGTGACCGATCAAAGTCCTAAAACTGTGTTTTATCGTCTACAAGTTGTTTCGGAATGACCCCGACCTAATCCGTTTTGAACACTCATCGTGAACTATAGTTTCCCACGAATTATCGTGACAATCCCGCCAAGTATCAGATGTAAGGGAAAACTTTGTCTACTTTTTCTCGTAAAAACCCTTAGCGCTCCGATGGCGCCTGTAAGGCGACTATTATTCAATACGAATTTTACACCACTATGTCTGCATTTAAGATATAGATCAGAATTGAACTGTTTAACAAATTGTGTAAATAAATTTTATATGCATGAGAGGAAATTAACTATGTAGGTACAACAAAATTATTCTAGGTTAAAAAGTATAGCTTGATTTTGGAATTAAAATTTCTTGGAGTGCAAAGGGTTAAAGTAATTTATTATTAGGTCCGATATTGTTTGGCGAACTCGAAGCAAACCTGTTTTCAATCGTGGTTCCTAAAACATCACGAATGTCAAAGGATCTCAGTGATCTGGGTTTTCTTTTAACGAAAAATCGCCATTTTGAAATTTTTCGAATTATCTCTGACAGATTTTCGAACGCTTTTCATATTTGGCTCACATGCTGCTTCGAATCGCACTTTGATGAATAGATCAACCCTCTGGGGCATCACTGTGCTTATATCTAAGAAATTGATAAAAGTTTAACTTGTTTAAATTGTTTAAGGACGAAAAATAGTAATTTTTATAGAGCTTCATAGCCTTATATGCTTGAGAGGAAATGAATCATGTAGAATGAAAATATTCCAGGTGAGAAGATACGCCTTGAGATTGGAGTTAAAACAGCTTCGAGTGCAAAGGGTTAATATTAGATAATAACAGCCTATAGGACTAAGTTCTATCATTGGATACAATAGAATGCATACACTTAAAACTCGTGCAAGTTCTGCTTCAATATATGTCATCATCTGTTGACAGTTGACACAACAAAACGACTGAACTTTCCCAGACACTTAATACTATATTTAACCCTTTGCATTCAAAGCAATTTGAAACATCTGACAAAGACTTCATTCTCGAAATTGCAAGTTTTAGATATTTATTTCAGTTTTGTAATAATACGATCGATGTATTCCAAACTACACCTGGGTGTAGATATAAAAGTGTGAATGAGCTAAACAAAACCCGATGAACGTAGCAGTGTTAAATATTTGATTGGATCTGTATTAGATCAATAAAACGAGAGCATTCCATTCTTTCATTGAAAAGTATTTGATCAACCATATTTATCAAACCTAACCGTAACAGATAAAAGAATACATTTTTGCGATTTTCTAAAGCTGTACGAAAGACAAGAATAAACAGAGAGTATGGTACTAAAATAGTTCTCTAATATTTAAACTTTCTAGTTCTTACAATCTGATTTTTACTTTGTGCCAGATAAGCACCATTTTTCAAGTAATACGAATGACAAATAGGAAACTAGAAGTTCCCGTTCTTACTGTGTTCTTTTCATTTTGCTGTAAAACAGAACCAGTACATAGACAGTTTTAGAAGAGTAAATTCATTAACAAATTACACACGAAAAACTATAAAAATAGACTAAAGCGAAACTATTGTGGTTCGGATGTCTATTAACAGATTTTCGTAGATTCGAACGAGCCAATGCTGGGCCCATTACTCGCATCCAATGTATAGCTTCATAGAATAAAATTAGGGAACGGTATATTAACCCTTTACCACATTACGAGTCAGACTCGTGTTGAAGAGTTTAAACAAAGTCTAACAAACACAAATATTAGCAAATATTACGTTTTTCTTTTTAGACGAAATTAAATTTTATTCTTTTGTAATCAATATTTAAGCATTTAAGTAAACGCAGCACTATAAAATATATAAATTGCCTTTTTTTTCCTTACTATATTATAATAATTTTAATTACAAAGAAAATAGTAAGAATAAGAATCATTACAGATTCTTTACTTCGTCATTATTAAAATAATAAAATGGCCTTTGCAGAATTCCACTAAAAATTGCACAAAATTCAAATA
>CM052093.1:14081129-14096607 GCA_028453745.1 Agapostemon virescens | reverse complement strand
AATGAAATCTTGTCATTTTTATAAGACTACTGTTAAGATAATTTACCACCGCCATACTGCAACAGTAATCTTACCCCAACCAATCAAGCAACCAGATTCACATTTTTTATTTCTATATTAAGTTATAAAATTACCTGCCGAAGAATCAATTCGATAGATTTCCGTATTCAATAACAATGTGCAATAAAAATTGCACAAAATTCAAATGAATGAAATCTTGTCATTTTTATAAGACTACTGTTAAGATAATTTACCACCGCCATACTGCAACAGTAATCTTACCCCAACCAATCAAGCAACCAGATTCAGATTTTTTATTTCTATATTAAGTTATAAAATTACCTGCCGAAGAATCAATTCGATAGATTTCCGTATTCAATAACAATGTGCAATAAAATTTGCACAAAATCTAAATGAATGAAATCTTGTAATTTTTGCAAGATGCTACCCATCTAACAATCCTGATGCTCGCTGGTTTCCCGGTAACGGGCAATCTACAGGAACCAAATTATCCTACGAGAAAATTGAACCGATTGGATTTCGAAGCTTTCGTTATAATGTTGACGCAGCCCGTGGTTTCGATAACAAAGACTTTACGTTGGGATCGATTGAAGCGAGGCTTACAGTGTGAACTGTAGATACGAATGGTGAATGGCCGATGGCCTAGGCGTTGGATTTGATGACGTATTGACTGTGGTCCGTGTTTACCGGACTCGGTGCGACGGCCTTGCGGCGCCAAGCGTCGAGAAATGCGGCCACCTTTGCGATCGAACATCCGACGAGAACCTACCGCTCCCGATTGATCGATCCCGTTTTTTCCCTCCTCTCCTTGTTTTCCAATTTCTTGCTATCCCTGGCTCGATCGTCGCTTAAGGATCTACGCCCTATTGACGTCCCATCACCGAATCCTCGATCCCCCTGCGTCGGTCATTTGCCAATTTTCATTTACCGAATGAATAATTTTAACACGTTGAATGCCACGCGAATTTTGCATGCTTCGAACAAGTTTCATTTGTTTCATTTATAGAAATGATCAGCGTTATTGAACAAAATTGTTAGTTACTAAAAACTAAAGTTCCCTCCTCGTACTATGATCTGATTAATTTTGGCAGTACTGCGTTAATGTTCAATATCACTGGCATTCAACGTGTTAACGATGATCCAATTATACCTGATCGTATAGCGAGAATAAAATATAGTATACCAATACTTTTTGTGATTTGTAGAATATAGTAATTCTTCAGAATATATTGCTGCGTGGGGCGACCCCGTGATCGCGGCATTATCAAAGCCACTACTAAAATAATCTTTATTATAAGAGAAGGGTCACACGTCCACCTACAACGAAGTCTAATCTCTGACTCTGCTTTGTTCTCGTTACAACGTCGTTACCAAAACGTATCTCGGATCATTTCACGTATAATATCGATATCTGAACGGATATCGATAGACCCCACCTATATTCGTAACAATGCGTACATATCAGAGATTTGAGACTTTCACGGCCCGGAATCATACAGTTTTGTCTGTTGAGGCTTTCGGGTGTAAGCCGTGTCCTAAAGGAAGAAATTTCCCAACGTTTCGCAAGCATTGCAGCTAGCTTCATCAGGGGGGGTCCGAAGACACACTGATACAGTATCAGTGTAATGCGTACATATTATTGGTGCGCGACTGTCTACACTTTCGTCTGTGTCTTGGAATATTGTTCGTTTCAATCAAGTTCAACGAAGATGTAATTTGTCACTGTACAAACTAATTGACTATTCCGTTATTGCAACTGTCTCTGCTACAGGCTGGAACTTAGCGAATTTGAAAACGTTGTTGTCAGTCCTGTGACAATTATTTCGAAGTGATTCGAAGTCGATCGCTGTTGTATGCTTTGAGTGTAATATGTAGATCTAATTTAGATTTATTATTATTTTTGCTGCATTTATTATATTTTTTTATTATATTTATTTATTATATTATTATATTTATTATATTTATTGCTGCAGGTATTGCGTGTAATGTATACTGTGAAAGTGTAATTATTTTCTTTTTGTTCATATAAATAATAGATTGCTGTTAGAATTACAGAGATAGAACAGTACATCGTATTGCACAACATTTTCGGTATTTATGTTTACGTATCTTTTGATTTGGAGATGTTTGAATCATTCAAAATATATTCAGTTTTTACTACACACATACTATATCGTATTATTTATTCTTGTTTGTGTAATTCATGACACCATTTCATTAAAAAAAATTTTAATAAAATATGTACCTAAGAAATGCATTTGTAAGAGGTGATAGGTAAGTGAATGCCACAAAGTGTTGTCGCCATTCTATTTATTCGTGATCGTTCGTATGGACTAGATCGCACGTTGCGCTCTTCGCTGGCCACGATAGACTGGCGACAACACCTTGTGTCATTCGCTTATCTATCACCTCCACATAATTGGTGACCCCGACGCGATCTGTCGCGCAAGACAGGTTGTATTTTTAGTGTAGAGTTAAGTTAAGTGTCGAGCGTGGCATCTGACTGACAGTGAACGCGATGGATCAGGTACTAGTGAGAAAGTCTCGTCCTATTGCCCCTCTGTCGGTGGGCGCAGGAGGTACAGTCACCACACATTGAATTAATAGTCATACTTTTATATAGTCGGTAGATTTAGGGTGAATTTGTTTATTAGATAATCCTAGTTTCAACAAATGATTCAAATTATTGTCTCTATGCAACAAAGTATATCATTCTCAAATTATCTCTTATGTAAATTTTTATGTAATCAAGTCAACTGAACCTTATTAATTATCTACAATTATAACAATATCTAATAAACATCGCGATATGCAGTAGTTTGATGCTGTTGTTTTTTCGGGATGCATCGGTGCCACATTACACGTTCTGGTTTGTACTAAAGAGGTTGTACTATTTCTCAAACATTCATCATCCACTGTCTAGTTCGGATAAGAGAGATTCTACTATATCCCGAATAAAAAGAGTAAATGCCATACAAATCGCATCGTGCTTAATCTCATTTTAATCTGTCACCGTTACGATGTTAACACTTTATCGACCGGCCATTATTTTAGAATTCTTCAAGGTCCATGGTTCATGAATGAAAACTTTTTAATGGATCTTTCAACGTTGACAGCAATTTTTATTGCAAATCAACTGGGCATCCCCAGTAACGTTACCTAATAATTTCATTCAAAATTACGATGTAAAAGCAATTTTTAAGCTTTACTTTTGTTACAGAACAATTATTGAAAGTCCTATTAACACTTTGACTGCCATGTCACTCATATATGGGTGACGGAATTATTTGTATTGTTTCTAAATAAATTTTTACGTTAATATATTTATTTGTACCAAAGTTGATGGTTATACAAAAATTGCAAGAAGGTAGGGCGACCACTTTACGACATACATTTTATTTTTCCCATTTTTACTTCAGTCAACATCCCATTTCGATTTCTTAGAAATTTTTTTGCTGCTAGTTTGGCAGTCAAAGCGTCAATAGGCTTCCGGTCGGTAAAGTGTTAATAGTTTCTTAGAAAAGTTATTCGTAACAAACAAGTAAGTACTGAATTCGAAATAATTTCGCAGAAACTATTGTGTCGTCGAAAAAAAAAGTTTCCGACGAAATGTTTGCCATCGAAACCGCGACGATGGCATTGCATTTGCATCGAAGCCAATCGTTTCGTTATAAAATGGCGGCGATACGCGATTCAAATCGTTTCAATAGCGACGCAACCGGTCACGTATCTCAGCGAATACACTAGAATCTTTATCGATGGTGGCGCAAGACCCCGTCGATGGAAAGAAAGGCTATCAGAGGGGAAGAACAAGTGCCGAGCGTGTTTAGCAAATAGCCGAGGGATTAATGTTTTATTGGCATGACGATTGCAGTCGTTATCTGTGACAGACAAATAGGAATGCGCTCCTTTTCCGTGAACACGGGAGAACGGAATGCCGATGGGTACCACCCCACCGGAAGCCTTCAATCGATGAGTGTTCTGCGTCTCGTGCAATTCAACGTTTACATATTTGTCTCCGCGCGTCGTCGATGCATTCTCGAAAGCGTGAGGTGTCTTGCGAAAAAAAAGAATGGAATAACGGACTCAATGAACTCGGCTTTTGCGAACCTCCGATCTCCGTTTTCTCAAAAATTTCGTTGTCAAGAAACAGTTATGATTTGTGAGTGTCAGTCACACTGAATAGCTATCTTAGAATATCTTAGAATTGGCAGTTTCTATTATTCAATTTTATGTATTTGCAATTCTAGCTTTACTTTACTTTAATGAATCTAATTAATGAAAAATATTGCTGCTATCAGTTCTCGACCTTTAATAACTTCTTTTAGAATTTTAAGATTAATGTCAAGTCTAATGTACCTTTCGTATTCTTCAAGAATTTACTTCCTTTTTATTTAATTTAACAACTTTCCGAGTCATTTTATGTCAACGCTGATGAGATGTAGTTGGTGAAAGGACAGTAAAAATATTAAAATTGAGAATAATCTTATTAATTCTTTTTATTTTATTTTTTAGCATACCTACATTACGCGTTATAACCTAGAATTGAAATTGGTGTAATATCCTTTTTCAGTCGCCATTACTGAAAGTTTATGAACGGTTTTATTTTTTATTTTAATTTCGAATGGACTTTCCTTTGTTGAATCACGTGTTACGATCAAAATTGTATGAAATACGAATAGAATTATCACTATTGAACATGAGTGGATTTTATATATTTATAGCCAAAGTTGGCGAATGTAATTTCATACAATAAGGAAATTAAATGAATTTAAGAATATCGATACGTCTCGTGCGACTTAATAAAACTACTACAGAAAGAAACAAATTTTTAGGATTTGCAATCAGTGCAAACAATTTTTATGTTGCATAAAGAATTACAGTCTAGGAATTATTATGCATCAGTTGCATTCTTTATTCAGTAGTTTTTCAATGATTTTCTTTAGAATGATTTTTTTTTTTGGAATTTTGAAAAATTACAACTTTTAAAAACTTGGAGAAATGGATCATATTTTCCTCGAACTGCAATGGATCCTATCCGGGTACGCGGAAACTAATCGACTGATTAATTTTCTGATACAGTTTCAACTAGATAATGTTCATTGGCATAGTACAACATTCTACATAAGCAATATACTATTTTCCGATGTGATTTCTCTCATGAAAAAATATAATTTCCCTTCCAAACATCGATCTCGTTGAATTTTTCATCTTTCTCTTCTAAATCACTACGATCTCAGCGTAAACTACTTAATTTGATAAAAATCATGAATTTTTTGCATTCGCGTGACTATGACAGGTGCTACACGTCACGCAGTAATTGCTTCCTCATCCAACACGTTGACACGATCGTACGCTGTCCAACAAATAAATAAACAAATGCGACACAACAAAAGTGTTTTCTTGTGCGAATTCAATATGGTACTAACAATGATCTAAATAATAATTTCTAGCGTATTTTCAACTGTGTTATATTTTTTCTGTTTTTCCCGGTCTATTTTTTCCTTGAACTTTTCCGAAAAATAAATGCACAAATGTTACCGTAACTTTCTATGAAATATTCCAAGGTAAAATGGCGCGGACTTCAGGGTTTGTTGGATGTTCTTTTTTGGGCGATCAGTTGAAGGACTACCGGATATCGTTTCGATAAAGAGTACATCGGAAGTAATCCGTAAGGAAGGATCCTCGTCGTGACTTCTGGTTCTAAAGAACGGCGAAGAAGTCGAACGAGACCCTTATGCAAACACTTTTAACCGGACATTCTGGGACCATTCGAGCTATATCTCCGCGGAGAACATTTCTCTCGACCTCTTCGTTGTAGCCTCTTTATGTTTGTCTACGCTGGTATTTGTACGTCACATTCCACTATCGCTCGAATCACAGCGTGGTTATTCAGCGAGTTGAAGGAAAAGCGAAATTTCACGTAACATGTATCGGGATTACCTTTTGTTAGCATTAGAACTACCAAACCTGTCATTTTGACTGGTTTGCAATATTTTCTTTCGCAATTATTGAAGTTAGAAAAATGTTTTCATCAGAAATTTTCGTACGTACTTCTGTAATGACGTATTAAACGTTACAATGAGAATTGTATGAAGTTTTAATAGATGCAACCTCATTACTATTACAAAGCAATGTATATCGTTGAATTAGTGTTAGTAGTTTTAGTAGTTTAGTAGTTTTAGTTGTTTGAAAAATAGTTGAGATAATGTATTATTTTATTTGGCTAGTCGTTGCTTGAAACCATTCTCTTACGTCGACAGAGAAATAATTTTTCATTTTATATTTTGTTGTTAAAAACAAATAATTTTTCAAATGAAATCCTGAATGTCGGCATCGCCAACTTTATCTTAAATGTGAGTTTATAGCGCGTTTTGGTTAATTAATCGATGTAGTTTGACATTTTGCATAAAATTATTTGTAATTTTTTTCTTGAAACAAAGTGTGTTAATTTTGAAGAGTTACAGAATATTTTGCGAATTTTTTCGGCGAAATTAGAATTGTCTGCATCAGTTACGAAGAATAAGAACGACATGGACATTCAATTCTTCGATCGTTTTCTAATTTTATGGTCTTGCTACTATTTTAAACTTCGCCAATTCCATTTTGTCATTCTCATAGGAAGTTGTAAAAATAGTGACGAATTACATTTACGACAGGAAGGTACTCTATATTCCGCGTTATCTAAAATACCCGCTTTCTTTATCGTAAATTATGGGATCACTTCCTTTGCTCGATTGGCGATCAGGCAGCACAGTAACGTTCCTGGAAAATCAGTATCATTCTCGAGAGTCACAAGTCATCGGCCGCGTTTTATGCAATCAGGGAAGTACTGTGACTAACCAACTTCCTATTGCGATTTTTCTTAAAGTGCGTGTACGATCGAGAGCGTTATTGATTTTGCTTATTCTTTTTCCAATCTCATGGATGGTAATGTTGCTGTATGCGAAAATTTATTGCAAAATTCCAATGAATTTTCTAACATTGAAATCAAAATGCTTCGTCAAACCTTTTTAAAGCACTCTGCTAATTCTTTTTTCAATCCCATCGATAACGTTGCTGTATGCGAAACTCTGTTGCAAAATTGCAATGAATTTTCTAACATTGAAATCAAAATGCTTCGTCGAACCTTTTTGAAGCTGTCTGTTAATTCTTTTTTCAATCCTATAAATAACGTTGCTGTATGCGAAACTCTTTTGCAAAGTTGCAATGAATTTTCTAACATTGAAATTAAAATGCTTCGTTGAACTTTTGTGAAGCAGTCTGCTAATTCTTTTCCCAGTCCCATCGATGGTAACGTTGCTGTATGCGAAACTCTGTTGCAAAATTCCAATGAATTTTCTATGCAATCTTGTGGCCGCAATTGCATCGGTGCGAGTCTGACAGACACTTGATCCTTTTTAGACTCGGTCGTCGAACCGTACCGGTGTAGAGATAATATTTTTACATTTACGGTAGAGATCTTCTTCGACGGTTACGGAAATGTACCTTTCGTATTTCACTGGGTCATTCTATTAACGTTACGTTATTGTGTAACGATTTATTTTTACGTCTTCTTGTCAATTTTATCAGTGATTTTAACAGTGATTGAAGTAATATTTTCAGCACTTTATCTGAATCGATTAGGAATAAAAATATCGATTCTCTTTTGCACGTCATAATAATCAGTTGCGATCGTAACTCTTTCGTGTGTAACTCTTTTTTCGACGAAGGAAAATGTGTTTAGTTACGTCAATAGTGTAGTAAAATCTAAAATTTCAAAAGGATTCTCTATACCATTTGGTTATAATAAATTTCTAAAACTTCGTAATTGTTTATGTTGTAATGTAACGATCGAATCGTTGGAGTGCACTCGCGATGCAATGTCGATGCTGCAATCATTCACGAAATACCCAACGAATGCGTTTGTACGTACTACTCGATTATTGTTGTTCTATAACTAATTTGACTCGATGCTGGTCGATACAGTTGCTTATCTATCGATTGAATTATTTTTATCGTCTCGGGCTTGGATGATTTAAGCGATTACTTGTAATGCCATCATATGTTCCACGTTGCCGATAACCCAGCACAACATTCGGATATTATCGACCATGGTTAAGATTAACCATCTTATCGTGGATGTTGTTTCGAATAAAATACCAACGTTTTTTTCCACAATACTCTAACGGGTTTATGTAGACATTCCTCGAGCACTATAACTATTAATTTTCCGGTAAACATATTTCCTCGTTCAAATGCATCGAACATATCGTTGACATCAACTCACAAACTTTTGTATCCTGGTTTATAAAGAAAGGTAGACATCGCTGCGTCTTCTATATCAAGTGAGTATAACATTCACTCAATTATAATCATAAAAAATCAGTTACCGAAAAGCGATTGCTTTAAAACGGTTCAACGAAGCAGTTCGATTTCGATGTTAGAAAATTCATTGGAATTTTGCATCAGAATTTCCTATACAGCAACGTTACGACCAATGAGATTAGAAAAAGAATAAGCAAAATTAATAACGCTCTCAGGAACTTTAAGAAAAATCGCAATAGGAAGTTGGTTAACATATACGGTGAAAACAGAAAATGTATTCACTATGGAAACAAACTGTCCACGAAATAGTATACTAACATTTATTGTACACCACATATCCTGCGACGTATGTTCCAAATATTTCCTGTCAGGCAACTACAGTGACTCACAAAAGTATTCGGACACTCATCAAATCTAAATAACTTTTTTAAGACTGGACCAAACGTCTAGACTTTTCTTGAGCAATTAGTTGCATTGATTTAATAAATGATATGCAAAATGAATTTTGTAAATATTGCAATTGGTATGAATTACATGACCAATAAAAAAGGAACTTTTTAAATATTTTTTATTTGAGCCATGTACAAAGAATTTTAAAGACGCATCTGGTAGATCTATGATAGTTATACACATACAGAAAAATTCATTGAAATACATTGACAGACACGTGCTACATGCCATCGAAAATGGCGTCTGCCAATTCTTTTTCCAATCCCATGGATGATAACGTTGCTGTATGTGAAACTCTGTTGCAAAATTGCAATGAATTTTCTAACATTGAAGTCAAAAAGCCTTGTCGAACCTTTTTGAAGCAGTCTGCCAATTATTTTTCCAATCCCATTATTTAGTAAATCGATGCTTCTAGTTGCTCCAGAAAAGTCAAGTCGTTTGGCTCGATTTTGAAAAAGTTATTTATATTTAAAAAGTGTCCGAATACTTTCGTGAGTCATTGTATATCCGAGAACGTTCGCCCGGGACGTTTTTCTCTGTAGATTTTCGAATAATGGAATTTCGTGGAGAAAACGGGCTTTTCAACGCGGTGTGGACCGGTCCCGTTCGGTGGTTGCTCCCGGGCGCTCGGTTTTATGGGCAGTACGATCAGGTTGATGGCTGATCCTCGATCGAATGATTCTTAGGCGCGGCTTATGCGAGCCGACTCGATAAGACAGCTTTGCGCCGACACCGTCACGGTGAGTACTCGGCGCTTGCGTAAAGTGCCGTGTTAAGTCTTCCGATTAAACGCGTACGCATTCGCGTGGGCCAGCCTCATCGACACGTGGGCTGTAGCGCGCCGACACGTGGACTGGCACCGTAACCTTCGATCGACGATGGACCACGTGCTTGCACACCTCCTTCTCCTCTGTACAATAATTCACCTCTTCCATCCAGACGCAGACGCATCTTTTTCTCGAAAGATGCCTCCTCGAACCTTTTGTTCGAACCGCACGGACACGTTCATTCTTGGGAACCGGCGCGCGTACATGCCGACAACCAACGGCGCCGCTCTCTCTCTCTATCAACTCTGATAGCGACCACCGTGAATCGGCGGCTACTTCGCAGAACCATTCGAGACGCGTGTTTATTGTTACCCAGCCGTTTTCTTAAACGCTTAACGCTATGCCGGGGACACCACGTTGGTGTCGGGCAGAAACTATCGCGCAAAGGCCGGTGACACCACGTCGGTGTCGTGCACAAAACTATTAACCCTCTATGGGCCGAATTTTTGTTTTTAATCCAAAAAATTTGGGGGAACGAAAAATCAGAAATTATAAACGTATATATGCAAATGAAAAAAAAATGTTTCCGTTTAAACAATTTTATTGCAATATATTCACTATGTGACTTTCAGGTAGCAACGGCCTATAAAGTTTGCACTTCTGTGCATAAAAGCTTAAGCGTGAAATTCCATAAAACAATTTGCACTTGACGTTAAACAATTTATTTTTGAAATCTCTTTGTTGGATCACATTGCATACATATTGGTATAGTCAACTATATAGCCCACTGTAACCTCAAAGTTACAAAACATAAAAAAAACTGTAACAAATTGAAAATTGAAATGCAAACAAATAGGTTGTTATTGATATACGAACCCAGAGCTATTATGTGCACTATTTTTAGTTTGGTAATCACTGACAAAAGCACAAATAATATCAATTGGATCAAATGATTTCGCTTATTTTTACTGCAGACAGTTTGCACAGCATTTATTTTGTTACTTCAGGTTGATGAGCCTGGCAACGGTCATATATATTAATATTGGTTGTCTTGGCAACGTTATAGAATTAAGAGTTATCCTCCATCTCATGAAAGAAGCTATAATTATTTGGTAAAATGTCGATAAATTAAAATGTGACCTGAAAGTTACACGGGCCCATAGAGGGTTAATTATTATCGTAACATGTGGTTCATTAAAGAAGTACATCGGAAAATTATTGATGAAAACATTTTTATAACTTCAGTTATCCCGAATGAAATAAGTAGGGATCAGTCACTTTGAGTGGTTTGGTAGTTCCAGTGTTAACAGTAGAACTAACGCATCGGGTCAAACGATTCTTTTCAGATGTTTTATTTCACAATCATTGAAATTATAAAATTGCCTTCGTAGGAATCGATTCGATAGATCTCTTTGGTCAGTTATACTTTGATATGAATATCGCAAATAATCCAAGTAAACTAAATCTTGGCATAAGAGAATATAAATATGTATATTCTGGTCAATTTTTATGCTCGGTAAATTTAGCGTTAATAATAGCGAAAACGAATTGTCATTTGAAACAGCGAAAACGTTAGAAGAATTTGAAATTATTTTTATATTGTTTCCAATTTATTAAACACATTAAATAAGAATATAAATATTGATTTCACTACTAATTACAAATACCTATACTACGACAAATTCAAGTGTAACTAAGATCATTAATTTTCATTTTACAAGCACTGTAAATGGTAAACTGGAAAACTGAATCTGCGAGAGCAAAGAAAATAAATCAGCCTGAAGTTTCCACACGAAACTCTTCGCAGAAGAAAATGATTCCACGGTTTCGGTGAGATTGACGACAAAATTGGCAAATTACGGGGCAGTTAAATAATTCCCAGTGCCTTGTCATTTCGATTCTCGCGCAATCGGGGGAATACTTAAAAGCTCTTTAAGACCAGCACATTAGCGGACCTAACGAAACCACTTAAATTCGAATCGGGGGGAAGCCTTATACATCAAATCCGACAGCGGCGTTTGTCCTCGAACTCCGGTGGCGGGTCTATCCTCCTCCGGAAAATTAATCAAATAGGTTTTCTTAGGCCACCGTGCGCACACGAACTTGCCGCGTAACTTCCACGACGTCTACTTATCTCGAGTCCGCCGTTCGATCGCTGCCAGCGAGGCACTAATGTCCGACTATTATCCCTCAATTTGGCGGATTCGAAAAATCCACGGTACAAACTCTGCCCATAAATCGGCGGATTAACCCCGACGTTTAACATTATCAATTACCCCCTGACCGTGCACTGCGACCTCGCGGAAGTGTCTGTACATGCTGGACGCTGCGATGCTCGAATCATTTTCATCATGCACGATTTTGATACAACATCTCAGAATTCTATGACCTCTCCATTCTCCGCACAGTTCCTGCATTTAATATTTTGTAAATTAATACGTTATTAAATTGCGAATCTTTATAAAAAATAGAAACACTATTCATAGACTTTGTTTAGTAGTTTTTAACCAGTTAGCTGTGTTTGACGAGAATTGGCGGTATTTTGTGTCGTGACGAGTATACTCGTCGTGCGAAAAATTTAGTTACCATTGGCTATTTAAATTGTAATTTTAGCGTAAACTAAGATGTATTCGTAGATTTCAATGTATCCAGAATATTTGTAGGTCAAGACGAAATAAAAGGAACAAAAAGAAAGTATAAATAATTTCAGATGGCTAGAACTCTTAATTTTCGCGACACACATACAGTGGCTCGCGAAAGTGTTCGGACGCTCTTTGAATTTGTATAACTTTCTTAAGATTGAACCCAACGTCTTGACTTTTCTTGAGCAATTAGATGCATCGATTTACATACGAAATTAATTACTATTACTCGTACTTACAACACTAAAATTGTTAACGATTTCTTAACTGCAAACGTAGTGATGTAAAAATTGCTTAAATATTATTATAACAATTTTTAGCGGCACCTTAGAAGCGCTATCCGAGTGCTAAAGGTTAACCCTTTGCACTCGAAGCTGTTTTAGCTCGAAAACCTAGAATATTTTCATTCTACCTGATCTATTTTATCTTCTGGATATGGATTCATTTGCAATTAAATTTACAGCAGTTGAATTATTTTGTCATTATACATAATAGTGTGGCAATTTTTAGTGGTGCCTCCGAGTCACCATTCGAGTGCAAAGGGTTAATATATAAAGATTTCACAATAGTTGTGCAACCAAAGATTTTCGAAAAGATTCTGTTTGCCAGCGGTTCGAATGGTTGGTTCCCTTGAAAATCTGTAACCTCGTGGATCCGTAATTCGATACGTTCCGGCAGCAAAAAGATAACTGAAAAGAAGAACCAGATAAGACAAATCGTGTGTCTTAGGATCCGAGCAAACTTTGCCCATAAATCGACAGATCAACCTCGGCATTTAACATTATCAATTACTCTGTGTACCGTGAGGTCGCGGAAGTGTCTGTACGTGTACACAGGAGAAAGGAGTTCGCCAGGGGAGGAGGAAACGTAGAAGAAAACGAATGATGGGAAAAGGGAGGCTGAGAAGTGAAGTTGAAACGAAGAGGAGAAGGCGAAACACGGCGAGATCGCGTTATTACTGGTAATGGTTCAGCGTAGGCGACGATGGAAGAGGAGCACGGTCGAAACATTCTGCACCGGATGAATCCGTCGAAACGAGAAAAAGGAAGACCCCCCTGCTTCAAGAATCGTGCAGCAATTGTGGCTGCAGAGGATAGGATCTGAACGGTGTAACAGCGAATGATTTTGCCGGGCTTCGCAATCGTTGAACCTTATTAATCCTTTCAAAGCCGGGAGAACTTCCAAAGAAAAGAATCAAACGTCGGAAGATGTATCGAATTAACTCTATCATCATGTTCCACGATTTTTATTAACTATTTTTAGAAAGATCGTATTTGCCTTTTCGACGCTGGAATGTTTTCCTGGTTCTAAATATTGGATAGTCGGAAAAGTATTGAGAGAATTTTGTTATTTTTTTAATTAAATGTTTCTTTTATTCAACATGAATTTTATTCAAGTATATACTGGTCATTATTAACTATGATCTTTTGCCATTTTTGGGGTAGAGTCATAATCCTATCGGAATAGGATTTCTGTGGTTTATCGACTAGAAACTTGGCCAAATGATATTCACAGTCCTTTTTGGAATCCAACTTTTTACCATCAAGGTAGTTTTGCAGAGATCGAAACAAACGATAATCTGATGGCGCAAGGTCTGGGCTATACGGCGGAAGCATCTAAATTTCCCGGTCAAACTCTCTCAATTTTTGTTTGAGCAATGATTCGTAGATGGAAACTCGATGCGTCAAATTTTTCTCTGTTAAATCATGAGGCACCCAAACATCGAGCTTCATTTTGTATCCTGCCTTCTACAAATGATCCAAAACGATTGAATGGTGAATGTTTAGTTCCTTAGCAATCTAATGATTGTTTATATGCCAATCTTGCTCAAAGTTACGAGAGCCCGGAGATAAAATAAAATAGTGATTGTGTCAACGATGCTTCTTAGCACGGTAGAATTATTTATATAGTTTATCGGAGGGAGAGTTTCGCTGGATTTCGCGCACGACTTTCCTTCGACGCGTTTTGCATACGTAAAACCGTGTTTCATAAAGTTAAGATCGCACGAAATCGAAGACGGAGCATAAACGCGCACCGATGCCCCCGGAAAAAATTATCCGAGCTCAAAACAGCCGATTATCTTCCCGCAGAGCGTTACAGTAACGTGTCTTTATTATAATTAATCGCCGGCCGGCGCACGCTAATTGACAAGGGCGTGATTATACCAGCATGGTGAAAGTAACGCGGAAACGAACCCGTGCATGCCAATTCGTGCGCATTTACGTCGGAATCTCAGCGAGCCACGTGGCTTAAATATTCATACGGCGATAAAACCGATCACCTTTTCGGATCCATTAAATCGCCCAACAGGATGTTACACGTGTACATCAACCCTCGATCCTGACACCAAAATTATTTCCACACCGCGACAAAACGTTACGTACACTGTAATAAAACGTTCGCGGCATGCTCGAAGAAGACACAGCGCCTATTCAAATTCGCGAACGATCATTTCTGAACGAAACATTATCGCTGATTTATTATTTTGTTTATACGTTGCCGTAAAATGACATTTCAGAGACGCAATGGATTTCGGTTGTTAATTACGTTTTACATTCTTTTGTAAACTAACATTCCTAATAGGGAACCTTGTTATACTTTAATTTTGAACAAGCACAAATTATTTTATCTTTTCACGAATAGAATTGCGAATTTTAACACTTTACCGACTGGAAGCCTATTAACCCATTTGCATCATAAGCGCATATATGCGCGCATTTTGTCTGGCCACTATCACCAGAGCGCATATTATACCTGTGTATATTTCAAAACGATTTATAAGGACAGAGCATTTCATGTTTTCAAGCAAAAATTAGCGGAAGAAATACTTGAAAAAAATCTACCACAAAAAGAAAGAACATTTACACCATGTCCATCATTACCACGAAGATTTACCGGTCAACATTCTCCAACCCTTATTGAAACGACTTCATCCAAGAAAGCTCGCAAACGTGTAGTTTGCTTATCAGACAAAAGAAAGAAAAGATACATTTTATCAATGTGATAATTGCCATGCGACATTATGCATTGACCATTTCAAGTGTTATCATGTTGTGCAAAATAATTAGATTAAATTTCTTTTATTATTATTAATCTATAATGAAATAAAAATTCTTTATTTATAAAATATTGTTTTTATTTTTCATATTGTGACACATATTCATTCAAATAGAATAAAAAAAAATGTTGGTGATAAGAACGAATTTTCCACTTTTCCGTGTGATGCAAATGGGTTAATAGGACTTTAACCCTTAACGGTCCGGAAGTATTTCAAGTTTACTTCCCACCAGG
>CM052093.1:14036152-14080729 GCA_028453745.1 Agapostemon virescens | reverse complement strand
TTGCACAGCATTTATTTTGTTATTTCAGGTTGATGAGCCTAGCAACGGTCATAAATATTAATATTGATTGCCTTGGCAACGTTATAGAATTAAGATTTATGCGCCATGAAAAAAGCTATAATTATTTGGTAAAATGTCGATAAATTAAAATGTGACCTGAGCCAGTGGCTCAGAGTCGTCATTCGAGTTCAAATGTTGCAAAATCCTAGAAACTGGAGTCACTGAACGCAGATTAATTTAAAATTGATTGTATTGATTTCTCTGATAGTTCTAGTGTTAATTGTTATTGATGTCGTTGACCAATTCTGTGTCCCATCTTGCACAACGATCTTTTTAACACGTTCGATATCGTAATTTGCTTCATTGCTTATCTGCATCGTTAAAATACTTGATTGGAGACAACGAATCTACTTTATGACGTGCCAAACTAGCTCAGCAAAAAAGGGCATTGTCTCCTCCAACATTATGCAATATTCTACGATTTTGAGCAATAATATATAAAATTACTAAACTGCACATGAAAATGCTGCAAAATAAAAATTTTGTGAACCGATTGCAAAAGATTGGAGTCAAATAAATCAAATAATAATAAAATAATGGAGTTAAATAAATTTTTAAAAGTTTTTAATATTTTAAAAATAATTTTAATAATTCAGCAAAGATTTTTCTTTAATAATTTTAATAAGTTGAAAATGATTTATTGCTAATTCAACTTCTCCTCATCTTTTCACTGTTTTAAATTGTACCTACCTATCTTCGTCACAAATACGTAAATTTGTAATCATTTAAAAATCATCCGATGGAAATGATCAGATAGGCTGGTCCATGACCGAAAATGATCATTGCTGTACAATGATACTTTAAGAAATTGATAGCTGAATGCCTTTGTGCTGAACCACGCGCAGCGGCGTTATCCGTGCCGAACGTGTGACAGCATTTTCGTTATCTGTGTGAATGCAGAATGCATTATAATAGTTTCGGACCACGAAGCAAGTTTATTTCCAGCATATTTCACCGATGCGATTCGATCGAAAACCGACGATGCAAGCGCATAATAAAAACTCCGTATCTTTTTGTTCGCGCGAACGCATTCCAGTCGACCGATTGTTTTGCTTCCATTATCAATCGGTAAGCCATATTTGTGATTTGAATTCGCGCGAACGCAGAGCTGTCGGCCAATTTGTCACTGGTTTCGCGTATTTCCGGCGATGTACATCGAAAGTCTACGAAACGCTGGATCGTTCTTGCATTTCCGCGCATTCGATTCCTCGAATAATGTTTGTCTCGAGTTCTCGGCTTCCTGATATGATTTCTTCCATCGAATGTCCACGATTACGTTTGCCATATCAATCCGCTAACAAAATTGTAAAAGTTACGACTAATAAAAATAGGTTAAAACGTCTTCTTTAGCGTAAAGTCCTATATTCTCTGTAAAATGATTTTAAGTTCTCGTTTATTGTTAATTGATCAATTATTAAGTTAAGATTTTGAGTTCTCGTTTATTGCTGCGTGCAAGTTATAATTTTACGAAAAACAAAATCGACCCTCATTTCAGAATTTCTGAAGAATATTCAGTTGTTTTTAGAATTCCAAATAATAAATAATTTTTGAAGTATTATATTACGTGAAACTTTTATGTGGCATGTACACGTTTTTAAATTTGTACTGCGATTTTTCTGTATTATTTTATGTTGCCCAGTGAGGAAGGAAATTAGTGTACCTCTAATCATATTAATCCAGACATACCTATCGTTTCTTTTTAAGCAAAGCTTTCGCCGTTAAAAATCTTCACAACTCGAATTCTTTTATCGAAATAAATTGCATAGAGAAATTTCCCGCGAATTAAACACCATCGAATAACAGATTCACAATACCTCCACGAGGTTTCCTCGTTTCAGCTGCGAATTGAGAAAGCAATTTGTATAGGCAAATTCCTACGATCGGCGGAACGTCTCGTCGATGGTCACGCGTACTATTAATTAATTTCGAATTCAATTAACGACGATTGTAATTTAACGTTCGCGCGGTCGTATAACGCGACCGCTAATTGAAACGCACCCTGTTAATGACCCGAATCGGAGAGACGAGCAGTTGGACGCGCGTCGACGCGACGTCGGACATTTTCGTTCGTTTCGAACGTCCACGGATGGAGGAGCACCTCTATAAAATTTTATAAAGTAGCTATAATGCGGCGGGAATGTAAGCGAAACGTGAGTCGGACGAAACGATGCAGGAACGTCGACGGGGAAACGTTCTAAACCACGAAGGTAATATTTGCAAACAAGTAATAGACGTGTTAGGACGGCGCCTTGATAAGTGGCAGACTGTCCCCTTGTTGTTCAAATGGACGCGAATGTGTGAATGGATTTTCTGTGCGCAGAAAGTGCGGAGAGTTTCGCAAGATTTCCATTCACGACCGCTCTCTCAACGGTTTTTCAGTTCTCTCGCCGTCAATCATCGTCCTGTCGAATAAAAACCGCACGGGAATTCTGCGAAACAGTTTGAAATTCGAATGGGACGCGTTTGACGCGCCGATTTCAAATTGTCCGAACGGGAACGTCGATGATTGCTAGATATTAACTCTAATACTTACCACAAGCAATCGAACGACCTCTTTCAGATTTTTTATCTTACATTCATTAAACCTATAAAATTGCCTTTATAGAAATCGATTCGGCAGATTTCTTTATTCGCTTTTACATCGTAATAAAAATCGCACAGAATTCGTTTGTCATTTTTATAAGGCAACATGCACGATTTTTAATATTAGCTTTACGGAGCACTATAAGCGACTATTTCGTATTATTATTTATACAAATTTTTAGCCGTTTCGTTAACCCTTTCAGGGATGAAATTTTAGAAAATAAAATTGCACATAGCAATTGCAAAATTTCGAGGTGGGTCAAGAAATATTTTAGCCTGCATATTCACGCATTAACACGTTAACTACCCAACTGACGACCTCAAAAATTCCATAAAATTAAATTAATTTATAATAATGAAGCAGTGACGTAAAACTTTAAATATGTGGCATATAGTTATCTAGCAACCTTCTTCTATTCTTCAGATATCAACTAAATTGAATGCATCGAATATATTAACGTACAAATTTATTTTTAATAAATAAAATTTATGTTATTACAAACTACAATGAGTGTTCTGTTATATTACAAAACAAGAACACCAAATTTACTATTGCACACGATTTAAACTAGAATATTAATAAGAGTCACTGTATGTCTCACATATAATGTAAGAAATTTCAAGATCGTCGTTGTCATAAAGCAGCGTGCAGTGGCCTCGTTTAGAGCTGGGTAGTTTCGGTGTTAATTTTGAGCAGCGATGGTGATCGAGGAGAAAGGTATGAGCACCACTGGCACGGCCACACGTGCAGTATTATTGTTGCAGAGTGGGTCTCTCGTCCGCGAATACGATTTGTTGTTGTAAAGGCGCAAATGTTATTGCAGCGGAAAGTTGTGGTGTCACAAAGCTGCGGTGGGTCTTGCGGCATCCAGGCCGTTGTGCGGATCACCTAAAGATATCATCACTGGCAAATACGTCTCCTTCACCTTCGCGAGAAAACTCGCTAACAATCCCGCCTGTAAATTTGCCATGGGAGAAACGCCGTTTCGAGTAGCAAGTTGTAACATTCGGCGTCACATTCTTGCGGTTATAGGAGCTCGAGTTTCACGCACAGCATCCTCGAAGCTTCGTCAACGACCGAAAATCGCTTCTTTGTCAGTTCCGCTGTCTTTCGCTCCTACGACTTCATTTTGCGCCGACGTCGCTGCCAAGATACCCGCGGAATTCCCGAGTTTCTCTGTATGCGAAAATGTTGCGACCTGGCCGATTGAATTACTGCCAACTGTTAATCGATTGTTTATCCTAATCGACAATATTGACGGAATACATTTGTATCGATATACAGGGTGAGTCGCTGAAGACGTTCGTGCTCGAATTATTTTCTTTGTTTTTTAGCAATAGTGGAAATACGATGAGAAAAGGAACGTTTGATTCGAACAGCAAATTTTTGAAGGTAGAATTCTTTTGCTTGTGATCCGATAGATAGATAAATAGATTATGTGCCATTATGAAATGGAGTTTAATCTGGATTGCAGGTGTTAATTATATTATTTTTGTTTTCTAACGGCTTTAAAGTTTTGATGGTCTCGAGCAGGTTATATTTCGTTGCTATTAGTTTTCTCTTTTGCGAATAGACACGAAAAGTCTACATGTAGATCAATTTCACATTTTCTAATAGAATGACGGAGTTTTTAACTTGTCGATTGACAACACATTTTTTAATACTCAATCTGAAATATTTCTCCCTGCGAGTAATGAAAGCGAGAAAATCAAAGTGAAAAGATTAGGCGAGACGCGCTGTATGTTAATCTGAAGAATGAAAATGCGAGTAAGCTGCGAGGGCTAACAATTTGTTGAGACTTCTCTGGTAAACTGTGGATTTCTTGTTTTCCGGTATCACAATGTCAAATAGAAAGCCGTTAATTCGTACAGGTGTTGCGAGGCGAGAGAAATTGTAATGAATGGTGTCGCCGGTGAAAATTTGTCGGTTTCCTTCGACGGTCAGTTCTAGAGTATGTCAATGGAGTCGAGGAAACGCGCGGGGATTCCTGACAAATTTTAAGATTGACATAAGAATCCTTCCGAAAAAACCTGGTCGGCAATAATTCGAGGAGCCATTCAGGACCACACAGGATCGAGGATATATCCTTGGAGGGTCCTGACTTCTGAAATGAAGGTATACATATACCTCTTGGCACGTTACGATGAAATAAAACGTGAGCGTACCTGGTATGCCTCCATCCACTTTCGAAATCCTCTCGTGGATCCTGCGGGACATCTTCAACCGCGTCGTTATGTTAATGGGACGGACTATTATTTAATTCCAGTAAATTGCCGGCCGACCCCTGAAACAGGCGTAAAACCTCTTAAAAATCGCCGCGGGACTTTCTTACTCCCGAATTTTACGAAAAACTGATTCAACCGGTAGGATCGAGCAAGAAACGTCACATTCGTTCTTGCTTCGATAAAAACGCCTATTTATTAATTTCTATATCATTTCGTTTTCCCGGGGAGGAGATCTCTTAACCGTAAACCTACCATAGTCGATCGAATGACCGGTCTCGGATTTTTTTATTTTACAATTATTCATATTATAAAGTTAGTTTCATAGAAATCGATTCGATAGATCTGTTTGTTCGGATATTATGATAAAAATCGCACAGAATTCAATGAAATGAAATGTTGCCATTTTTACAAGACAATATCCACACTAATCTAAACTAATTCACTAAATTTTAATATTTTGTAGGTGAAGCAATTTTATTTCCAAATTTAAAACGTTTTTTTAATTCTGGACATTTTTATTTGGTACTGGAATTTGGTAGTATGAAGATCGTTTTGAAGAATGGTGTTGAAATTTTTACTGACACTTCAGAATCGCCGTTCGAGTGCAAAAAGTTAATTCTCATTAATTCGAATTAATTATCTCATATGAAATTAATTTTGTTCAGAATACAGTTGTGCGAACCGAACCATTTCATTAAGTTTGATATCATCAAAACAGTTTAAGATCTTTCTGATACGCTTTAGCTCTTCAGTCTCGATTACAATAATTGAATTGCTTTGATTTTGTCGAACTGTCGGTGTTGATCGTTCGGCTGTCAATGTATATGTAAATTTTCGTGAAATGAATTTAACACGCAAATTAACAGCGTCGCAGACACTCGATGTTCACAATTTCGTAGCTTACTCAAAGATAGTCAAATTGATGTTAGAAACTTTGTTTGTTGGGTCATAATCTACAGTACAATTTTCAGAGATTTCGTGACATCTTAATAGTAGACAATGTATTATTTTTAAGTAATTATAATTATTCAAGTAAGGGTGGCGATTTTATTTAGGTCACATTTCGTGGTAAAATTGTATTTGTTGAAGTATTGTTCATTTTTATGTACTCCCAATGATTTTGTGCTGAAATAAAACAACTTTCAATAAATTTAAGGTTATCTGTCGCACCAAAATCTTTTTTATAATTTTTTCACTGCAAGATTATATTCTTATCCATTTATATTGAATCAAGGTCAAATCGTGTCTACACCAGAAATATATTTGCTCTTTAGTTTAGAAATGTTCATTTCCATCTCACGTCTTAAAAATGTTGTCCAAAGATTTAGTTACTTGTATACATCTTTGAAATTGTATTTTTATGTTAGCCAAAAATTAGACAGATTAGGGTGCGAATGAAATGTTTATCTTAAAACGGAAGCGCTGGAGAGTTCGATGTAGACCAATTTCACAGCATGTGCCCGGTGCCATTCTAAAAACGGTTTCCACACCCCAGTGTTCTCCTAGTTAGGTATTGCGCAGCGAGCTTATGCGAGGGAGTTGAGTTACGTCGCGTCGCGGTGTCGCGCGAGAGCAAAGAATGAGAGGAGAGAAGAAAACGTATTAAAAGGATATAAGAGAGCGGACCGCGACCGCAAACTGATTAAATGCGGTCTGGCCAGGTTATGCCGCTATGCCACAGGGCTCATGATCGGTACCGGCCTCGGCCAAGCCACGTCACTTGAAAGAGATCCCCTATGACGCATGCATACTGTCCAGATTCTATCCTCCATATCATGGATCCACCTGTGACGGTATTTTTACAAATGCAAAACGGGTTCTATGATTTCCAACAATCTCGAGAGGAAACCTCTGGTTTTGAGATCTAACGAATTTTCCTCCTCATACAGTTACGCACAAATAGATCAAGGATCTTTATTCTAGCATTTGTTATAGATTCAATTTTATGAAAATGTGTACTATATTATAAAAATAATGAGAGTCTATTTATTCCAATTTTTGTGGAATTTTTATCGCGTGATTCTAAGGTGATGGTAAGAAGCGAAGATTGTCCGAAGAATGTAGCTTTACAGTTTCAAGGATTGCCTAATAAAATAATTTTAATTAATCGTGTGTTTGATTTGAGATTTGTAGACTTTCAAGACGCGTCACTTGAAAGAGATCCCCTATGACGCAGGTGTACTGTCCAGATTCTAATCTCCATATCTTGGATCCACCTGATACGTTATTTTTACAAATGCAAAACAAGCTCTATGACTTCCAAAAATCTCGAGAGAAAACTTATGATTTGAAATTTAACGCTAAACCTATCGAATTGCAAATGTAACTGGAATGTATTGTCTTATAAAAATAAAATAAACTGGAAATGAACGAACGTTCCTTTCGATACAGTTCTACACGAACAGACTTGTGGATCTTTAGGCTATTCATCATCGTATATTAAATTCTACAAAAGAAAGTCTACGCAAATATTTCGATCACGTTCTTCTAAATTGATAAGCTGTAATAATTGCCGAAACGAACGTCTCTATAATTGATGAATTCAATGCAGGAGTTTTTTGCGCAAACGATAAGTGCATGTATCGCAAAATAATTTACATGAGAAAATCCGTTTTCGATGTTCCCACATTCGACTGTTCGCCCGGCTTACCTGTCCAATCAAAGTTGCACACTCTAAAAGGAAGGTGCAGGTAAATCATTTATTTACTACGACAGTCTATAATTAATGATCGTATATTTTTTCTTGGAATATTAAAATATCCGTAAGCTACGTAATTATACAGTCCATCTTTTTTTTGTTCATACGAATATTTTAATCATTCTTCAAGGCTTCACGCGAGGATAGAATAATTTTGGCATCGTTGGAATTTTAAATCATCGTTACAAATATAGTGTCAGTCTCTTAAACTCGTATATTCAACGTCGCGAACCTATTCACGGTTTCCTCTTAATAACAATCTGCGGAATTATTAACACTAATAAGAATTGCCACAAATCTTTCTACACTAAATCCTCCAAACTAATTATCATATTATGCATCATTATTATACTTAAGAATTTATGTTACAGTAATCTGTACGCATTTACGGTGTCTCAACATTTTTAAATGTTAAAAGAGATATCGGTAAAAGTTAATAATACTTTTTATTCGTCTTCGAAATGATGACTGACCTCAACCATTTCTTTTATTTCGAGTTTCAGAAAGCGACATACGCAAACTAGAATTCGCATAAAAATCTGCATTTTCAAACAATTGCCCAGAAGCTGCGAATTCTTGTCGAAACACTCGAAACACGAGGACGAGTTCTCGAGCAGGTAAGTCGTAACGAAAGTGACTGACTGATGCATTCGCTGCAATCTGTTACCTGTTGACATTGTAACAAATAGGGGTCCTGACACGAACTTGTCGCAACAGTATCTTTTCGTCTTTGAAATGCATCTTGCCAATAACTCACTGCAACGTGGCCCTGATCCCAGAAAATCGCTTAAGAAGTCTTTAGGCGATTCATTATGCCAGAATCTTTCGTTTGTCCAGTTTCCAAAAGCATTGTACCCATTTTTTAACCTCGGAATGGAGACGCAGCGTTTAATAAAAATTTTCCAATCGCGAAAATCTTAATTTTATCGCATTTTTATGGGATTCTCTATCAGGCTCGATAGTCTGAAGAATACAAAATTTAAGATAATAATAGTTCATTGTTCTAGATTACGCTCTTAACCAGCGAAGCTTCCTCGTCTGCCTTTCTTTGACATAATAACGAACTACTTGTTATTGAAGGTCACGAGATATGAAGACCAGTTGATAATTCGTGTTACCAATGTAATGCGACGTGTATCGACAAGTTTTCTTTGATATCGAAAAAATTCTGTAATCAATCATAAAAATCGAAGGTGTAGTCTGGACGATTTCGAATTTTTATGGTGTACTGTACTACGATTGTTTTACTATTTCTTCGTGTCTTTATTCCCATCAGAATTGATGCAGACGTACATTTTCAACAACTTTTACTGTACTATTATAGACAAACACAATGAATTTTAGAATTTAGCTGTTGACAATATTTAAAAAAAAATTTTTCGATTTTTTTAGGTTATTACTATTGAAATTGTAAAGTTATTTTTATAATATTTATAAACAAACACAATGTATTCTAGAGCTTGACTCTTGAGAATATTTAAAAAAATAGTTTTCTCTGCTCGAACATTCGAATTCAATTCTCCATTAAAATAAATAGTTTTAGATTTTTTTAGTTTACAACTGTTAAAATTGTGAAGATATTTTTATAATTAAATAACTTTTTTGTAAATGGACCAAACGACTTCGGTTTTTCTACCAAGCTAGATTAGTTTAGTGCATGATATGTAATGAACCTTTTTAAAAAATTATGTTCAGTCTCATTTTGGGGAACCGTACATGTTACATATTTGCCGAAAGTTACATCGAAATTGATTAATGGACTGGAAATCGTGAAAACTATAACATTCAGCATTTCCAATCGTCTATAACTCAGAAATCAATTAATTAGTTTCGATGAAAGATTAAGCATGTATATAACGTATATGAGTCAACAAAATACATATATACAAAATTTTGTTATCGACCAATTAAAAAAGTTGCATAATGCAATTTCTACTATGTATTTCAGAATTCAGACTGAACATATTTTCTTCAAAATGTGTCTTGCATATCATCCAGTAAACTAACCTCTCTATCTTGGGAGAGAAAACGAAATGATTTGATCCATAAATTAAAAAAGTTATTCTTCATTCAAAACTTGTGTCATTAATTATGCGTGAATTTAAATCGCACAAAATCCAAATAAATTCAAAATTGTTATATCCTTAAGACAATGAATATTAAAATTGCAGAACATTTCCCTTCGATCATTTTAACAAATCCTTTTAATAATATCCTCAAATTCTCTGAACGTTTCAAATTTAGTCTCGGATCTTCTTTGTTTCACAAATTTATAAAATCCGCAGTCTACAAATCAACCAGTTTGAACGTTCGGCAGAGTCACCGTTAAAAATCACGTCCAGCCGAACGTAGGGGCGTATCTACGAGAAAAAGTTAACACTTCCTGTTTTATTGACACTGTCCGCGTTCCTTTGTTGCGCAAATGTTGCGTGAAATCGCTGTGTCTTCTCGCAGTTGAGAAATGTCGGCTTCGCAAGACGGTCGCAGTTCATCGAATCGATCGTACTAATTAGAAAGATTACAGAGCATCTTCGTTAGCTCTAAACGGCCTCGGCAAACCTTCGGAGTATTCGTCGAGATCGGTGCGTTTGATCATTACCGGACATGGATCTTTATCTCGCTATCTTCTCCGCTGGTGTTAAGCTACCTAACGACACGTTACACCGTTTCCCAGTTCGCCGGGGCCAGGGTAGAACAAGCAGTTAGTTTAATGCTGAAGACAGGAAGTCGGCTCGAAAGAGATACGGCACCGAGACCTAACCCGGCCGAGGAACAAGGGTGAATTCGGGTGAATTGGGGTGCGCACTTAATTTTCAATGGTGACAAGTACCGGCATCATAGCAGGGAACTCACGACAGTACCTGGTTGATGTACCTGAAACCTAACGGCGTAAATCATCCAACAATGCGACTCGAACCTCTGTCCCGCTTATCAGTTTGAGCGAAAATACCTGGCCGCCGGTTTCACCTTCCTAAAACCAACCCTAATTTCAACCTTCGGTCGACAACAATCGTGCTCGAGCTTACTATGCCCCTGGCAACGGGTCGAGGAAGTTTGCAAATAGAGTGGAAGTGTCTTTATTGCCCGAACGCTTCCCGTAAACCAATATTTCCATCGGAACCGAATCAAATACAGTCGCCGACATTAATATTTTGACAGTCTTTACAGTTTACCGACCGGTGGCCTGAAAATTGGATTTTCAATAATCGCGCTCGAAGAAAATGAAGCTTACAACGCTGCTTTTACATTGTAATTCGTTAGAGAATTATTTGGTAACTTTGAGAGATTTATGAAAAAGTTTTCAGTTATGGACCGTGGATCTCGAAAAATTCTTAAATAATCGTCGGTCGTTGAAGGGTTACAGAGTGTTAAAATTGATTAGTATATACTGTCCTGTAGAAATTGAAAGATTTGATTTGTTAGAATTTTGTGCAATTTTTATTACAGTGTATGAAGCGTTTGATGTAAAATTAAGACAGTTCTTTCGACATTGAACATTTTTACTCTGTGGAATTCTTTTTATGTTATGCATTTTACGTTGAACCTGTCTTCTTGTTCAACAGTTGAATTTTTAGCAATTTATGGAATACAGACGAATTTAGTAGTGAAAAGACAATTTTGAAAAATGGTATTGCAATTTTTATTGACGTCTCGGCATTCGAGGACAAAGGGTTAAATGAAGAAATCGTTGAATCGATTTGTGTGATGACAATTTTGATGAAATTTAAAATCTGAAGAGAGCCGTTTGGACTCTCTGTGACAGGTTTAGTGCCCAACTAACACTATTATTTTTAAGAATGTGTGAATATTAATACTAGTGATTGTTTTGGATATTTTGTGGCGACTAGGAAGTGTTTTATTTTATTTATGCATTAAACCAAGTGGTTTATTTAGCCAATACACAGTACTTAAATGTCCAAGCATACATTGTTGGAAAAAATTATAAACTATTCTTAATCTCACAATATCAGGATTTCCTAGGAAGGAGCCAATGCAAAGTGAGAAGCTGTTGAAATTTAGTGTTTTCATCCACAAGAAAGTATTCTGTAATACATTTTTAAAAGAATTGAATTTTCTCTGTTTCGTTAAATCTTTGCAAATGGAATCTGTGTTAAATGTGGATCTAAAGCTTCGGTTCTATATATAGGTCAGAAGAATTTTGCCACGCTTGAAACACTCGATGAAAAATCTAATTTATCGATTGTTCATTAAATCAAGTATTTTATCGGAGACTCATCTAATCCATTCGATAATTTTCGACGAGTTTGAAATGTGATGGAAGCATAGAGCCCGGCGAGCCGTTAAACTGTGCGTATCGGTGCTATCTGGAGCTCCGGTTATCGTATTTCCCGTGCATAAGCTGGATACGCGACTTGGCTCTCGCACATTAGAAAAATGAGAAATAAGTTTGTTGGGAATAGGTTTATGCGCGACCTGTGGGCAACCGTGGACGATAATCTGACGTAAAACGTATGCGATATGCCCTCCGGTTGCTCGCGCAATGTAATTCTCCACCACTGGCGATGCAGCGACAGACTGCACCGAACGTAATCCGACTGCATTCTGGGGAACTGTCTGCTGGTTATGTGCACTAAGCTCGAATTCAGCGGTTCGATTGATAATTAAATTATCGCAACGTCGCGTTGGGTCGACGATCGTTCGCGTCGATCGTATACAATTTTATCCTCGACGAAATGAGACGAACCGATTTTTATAGTGTACTCCTACTTTTCAAAGAGTTTAGGAATTTCAACAATCCCTTAGAAAATAGTTTCATAAAATTGAATTTAATTGCGGAGCGTTTCTTCCCAGTTGCAAACGCAAGGCTTCGTGTTTGGACCCTTTGTAATCGGACGGTGACTCTGAGTAACCAATAAAAATTGTCATACTATTATTAAAAACAGGTTTTATATTATTAACAATTTGAGGGCGATTGTCGTCACATTGGCCACATCAGCTCCGTGTATTCAATCCTTAGAGTTGCAAAATGCAAAATGCAAAAGGGCAGTAGGTATTTTTATCTTTCTTCACAACTTAAAATTTTAGTATAAGATCTAGTTTCCTACAGAAAATATTTCCAATATTTTAAAACATTCTTATCGCCAAAGGGTTAAATTTCTCCGTTTCCTCTAAATTCCAAAAAATCGAATTTACATGTAAAATAGGTTAAACTTCGTGGGCACGATATAAAAAAAGATTACAAGAATGAAAATTATCAAAGTTTAAAGAAATGTGTTGATTTTGGAATTCAAAGCGCTTCGAATGTAATGGATTGATACGTGTAACGTAGGATAAAGATATTCGATTAAATTGCGGGTAAAGAGTTAGCAATTATTTTTGTCTATAGTACATTTAATTAAATAATGTCCATTAAATATTCAGAATGTCTATGGTTCAGATTTACAAAATGTATTTTTTAAATTTTCGATACAGACCTAGATCAGAATGTTGTGAACCATAACATTTAGTATTTTCTCTACATTTCAGACCAATTGCATAATTTTTTTTAAAGAAAATGCAAGTCTTATGCTTCATTAATAAAAAAGTTATGTAACTGTATGTGGTGCACGATAATGATTAGACCATAAATTTTCGTGCAACGTATAATTGTAAGAAATAACTGCCAGGGCGCTAAAACACATTCCATCAGAACAAACTAATACAGTCATTGTAATAAAAAGTACAATTAGAAAATGCAATTACAAAAAGTTGTAATCAAAGCTTATCATGGGATCTAATTATTAAATTCTTTTAATCGTGCAAATTCGAACGAAATTCGGTTCAACCATCTATATTATAAACAAAATTAATTCTCAAGAATCATAATGGTGTAAGTCACGTATATAATCTGTTGAGTAAATTTCACGTTTATCGTTTCTCGTTTATCATTTATCGTTCAGTGCAAAAGAATAAACTGCCATCTTCCAGTAAAGAATGAAATTCTATATCCGTTAACGCTGTCGGTAAATAAATAATGTCTTCGAGATTAGTAAGACAATATTCACTCAAACTTTCTGATTTTGATTGACAATTACGACCAACATGGGTGTCAATACGTTAATAATTTTAATAACTAAGAAGTGATGTTTTAACACTAAACTTGCCACCACTGTTTCAACAATAGTTTTCAGATTGTTTATTTTATTCTATTTTGAATAATAAAAATGTTTTCACAAAACTAGTTGAATCAGTACCTTTATTCGAGCATATATTAAAATAAAAATGGCAGTTGGTGTAGATAAATTAATTCTTGCCATTTTTATTGGGCGACTTTCATAGTTTTAAACTGCACTTACTATTTTTGCCATAAATGCACAATCCGCGATGCAATCAAGACTTTCTAAGCATCTGTTAACAAAAGTTGTGCGAAGCTCAATTAAAAAATTGTATTTGCGATTTATGATTGTAGTTTGATCAGTTTCGCACCTTTTCAAATGATGCCAGTGAATGTTCGCTTCCCCTTTCGCGTTTTCTCGATTCCACGTCGAATCGCCGAAACAGAACGCGTCTACCGCTTGCCCACGGCTTGACTTCAACATTTATCGATATATATTATAATAATCGTGTCGTTGACTTTCTTATGAAAACAAACCTCGACTGGTTGCAATTGCGTAACACCGACGCATCATCCTCGGCATGGCTGGGCGAACACGACGAAGAAGACAGTCTATAGGTGTGTAATTTATATCGCGAGGCCGTCATTGTCGATGTAAAATAAAAAATAATAAACATCGACAGAACGAAAAAGAGAGAAAGAGAAAAACATCGGAGAATATAGAATGCACGTCTTCGTCGACGTTACTTGGAAAACATTTCTCCTGACGCTTGTATCTTTGCTTATTCCGATCATTTGTAAGTAGCCCGCGAATCTTTACGCGGAAATAAAAATCTTTCGAGTTATAATAACAAACATTGATTGAAAGTGTAATTATTCTTTCACAATTTTAACAAGTAGATTATTTGATCATTTTCGTAGGATTAGAACTACCAAGCACGAATCGTGCCTAATTAATACCTTGACTGCCATGTCACCCATATATGGATGACAGAATTATTTGTCCATGTTTAAAAATAAATTTGTACCCTAATATATTCGTTGCACTCAATTTAGTTCATATGTAGAGACTACAAAAAGGTTGAAGGATAACAATGTGTCAGACATGTTAAGTTTTCAATTGTTTGTGCATTGAATAAATTACTTTGATTTTGTGGAACTTTTGAGGCTATCGGTTGGGCAGTTAAAGTGTTAATAACGTATTGCTTTGTGAAGCAACCGAGATACATTTATTTCAGTCTTGCGAAGTTTATAGCCAATTAAAACATTTGTTCAATAATTTCTCAAGAAAGCAGGTTTACAATTTCAATAATTATTAAATGAAAGGATCTCTAAACTTCTTTAAGGTTTCGTTTTTTATTCTACACCTGTCATAAGCGTGTAAAGTCTACAGTTTATTTATAAAATTTATGCATTCATAAAAGTTCTACTGTACCTCGAAGGTGATGATGTATTATCAAAGTGGGTTTTTGTAACAAGGTTGTCGACACAAAATAATTTCAAGAATTACAGAAGAAAGGATATGCAATTCGTCATTTCACCTTTCTCGACATTTCTAGTATTAAGACGAAACTCGTGCCCAAACGTTGTCGACGAATAAATTCGTGATCGATACGCTTTTTTCTCGTATAAGCGTAAGTGCGTTTCCGGAGAGCATACAGTGTGCTGTTCAGTATACCACAGTCTGTGTCTTTTGCTAATAAAGCCCATCGAGTTATGTGCTTTACTATAAAAAAAAATATCAACCATGACAGACCGCAACAGTGCAGAATTTAGCGAAGTTAATTTATATTATCTCACTTCCACATTCGATTACGAAATAATGGCCGGCGACATGAGATAAGTTCAGAGAAAAATTGCCGGTCAACAAAAGCTTACTATTAGGACTTTCAATAGTTGAACTGTACGAAAACGAAGCCTGGCAAGCTGCTTTGACATTGTAATTTGTAACCAAATTATTAGATAACGTTACGGAAGATGCCTTTTGGATTGCCAATAAAAATTGCTGTCGATAGATCGATTCAAACGTTTTCAGTCATAAACTATGGATCTTAAAAAATTCTGAAAGAATCGTCGGTCGGTAAAGTGTTAAACCATTGTTAACCGGTCACGAATTAACTCGTCTCCTCATGCCCAAACGTTGCCGACGTGTAAACTCGTGATCGATGCGCTTTTTTCTCGCATCTAGTACTAGTGTGCTGTCTAGTATACCACAATCTGTATCTTTCGCTAATAAAACCCATCGAGTTATGTACTTTACTATAAAAAAAAAATGTCAACCATGACAAACCGCAACAGTGCAGAATTAAGCGAAGTTAATTTATATTATCTCACTTCCATATTCGATTACGAAATAGTATCCAACAACGTGAGATAAGTTGATAGAAAAATTGCCAGTCAACAAAAGCCCATTATTAGGACTTTCCATAGTTGCACTGTACGACAACAAAGCCTAACAAGCTGCTTTCCCATTATAATTTGCAACCAAATTCTTAGGTAACGTTACCGAGGATGCCTCGTGGATTCCCAATAAAAGTCGCTGTCAGCGTCGATAGATCCAATGAAACGTTTTCAATCATGAAAAATTGAAAAATTTTTCAACCTTGAAAAATTCCGAAACACTGACCGGTCGGTGAAGTGTTAAAAACAAACCCCCATACAGCAGTTGCCCTCTGAAACGCTGCATCCGATTCGCAAGCAGTCCGGTTTCCGGATTGCAGCGTCTGACCGGTGTCGCTTACCTTGGTCCGCAGATCGGTAGGGTAGCAAGCTGGGTGCACCCTCGGTGCAGGGTCCTCGGGGGTGAGTTCCGAGCGTGTAGCTCGCAGACGGGCAGGCAGGCAGGCAAGACACCGTTCGAAAAAGGGGTAACAGCTAGAAAGAAGTGAAAGGGGAGTAGCGTGTCGGTTAAGGGGAGGGGGGGTAAAGCCTCTTTGGAGGGGCAAGCTCGTGTGCGTGCCGAGAGTGGAGGGGTGGCAGGAGAAGAGGGGTGGGGGTACGGTCTAGGCGAGCAACAGCAGCAGGGCAGCGACCAGGTAAGCGAGCAGCGAGCACTAGTGGGACCGCACGGCTTCGAGCGTGTCCGAAGTCTCGCAACCAGAGGCGGTTGTATATCGTAGCACTGCGCGTGGTACGGTTGTGTTGTTATGCCGCTGCTGCAGTCGTCGCTGCGTTTCCGTCGTGCTCGTACAGTGACACACGCATCGACGCTCGGTCGTCGCTCGTAAATCGTTACGAATCTTCCGTCCAGGGGAGAATCGAATCGTCGCAGCCCCCCGTGTGTTTCTTGCCCGAGTTTGTTGGTGAAAACCGAGGAAAAAAAGAAGTGCCGCGACGCTGCAGGTTGCTCGCGAAAAGGAGGGTGTCTTTCTCACCTAGCCCGAACGAAAGCTTCCTCTCTCTCAGTTCTCTCTCTCTCTCTCACACACTGTTTGTCTCTCTATCTTTCTATCTCTGCCTATCTTGCTCTCTCTCCGAGATTTTTTCCCTCGCGTTTCCTTCAACCCCCGTTGACACGCCACTTTGGATGGGCGCCAACGATCCCCCGGCGACGCCACCTCGTCACGACGCTTCTGGCGCTTGTCCAAGTACGCGTGCTGCTCACCTGCGCTCCAGCCCCCATGTCCTCGATCGTCCCGCATCACGCTCCTGATCGTCATCGTCGTCATCGTCGTCGTCGGTGAGCTTTTCCCGAGGGTGAACCGGAAGCGCCCGATGCGAGCGACCAGCCCGCTGACGGGTCCTTGCGTGATCCTGCGCGCGATCCACGGTGCTCGGGGAACAGTGCGCGAATCGATCCACGATCCACGGACGATCAGCAGCCGTCGTCGTCGTCGTTCCGTTTCAGTGAATGATCGCTCGACCTTAGTGCGACCCGCAAGGATATGTGACGTGTAAACGATAGATCTTCTCGAGGGATCGACGTGTTTTGCACACCGTTTCGTTCTGTTCCGATTCGGATGCCGGTGGAAACTGTTGTTCTTCTTCTTCGTATTCTTTGTCGTGTAACAGTGCGGAAAATCGAGTGAGACCTGCGCCAGAGTTAAAAGGCTCGTTCAGTTCCGTGCGAAATTTTATCGATCATCGACAACGCGCGCGCATTACACGCATAAACATACATATATTTATATACACATAATATATGTATATATATAAACGCGCGTGAACGGAAAGACGCATCGTTTGGAAGAAAGGAGTCCCGTCTCTGGATGCAAGGATTTTGAAAGTAGCTCCAGAAGGCCAGCCCGACGCAATGCGTCGACGCTGCTGACGCAACGCGCCTGGATGCGTCTCACTTTAAGCACGTGAGTGTTGTTTATTAATTTTACGGAGGCTCGGTTTTTCTATTTCGAGTTGGGGTTGGGTACCACGGACGGGCTCTCTCGTCGAGCAACCGAAGATGATTCGAAGGGGTAGACAGACGATCTCGGCTTCGCCGCCAAGGTACTCGGACACCTGAACGATCGTTTGCTCGCGGCTCGTGTTCGACACGTGCTTGTTCGATTCGAATGATTCCAGAGCCGATCGGCTTACGCCTCGGTCCATGATAGTGTGGTTCTTAGAGGTGTTGTTCTTGTTGATGCTGCTGCTACCTGCTGATGTTTGTTCATTGTTGTTGTTGTTGTTCGATGTTGATGGTGGTGGTAGTGGTCGCGAGTGCGCACGCGACGACCGGTGGTGAATGATCCTGACTACCCGGCTGACAAAAGTTCTCGTATACGAATACTGGGATGACGTCCGCTTCGGATTACGCGCTCCTTTTACGATCTTATACGTCCACATCGCCCAACGCGGAACCAAATGTAAGTGTCCTAGCATGCGTAACTGTGGGAGGACTGCTTGGGAAAGGACCTCTTACTGGGGACTTCGTTTTCTCTTGTAACCCCATCCGATTGAAGGCTGTTTCCGCGCGAAAACGCGTCTCTTTGCAAACCTTTATGCGAATTCGCGATAACTCGCTCAACGGTTTACAGTTTCGAGCAACAACCTGCAGGATTCGGGCAACGTTGATCAATCTGGTCAAATTTTCTCCCAGGGGCATACTTCGTTGCTGCAGAAATTTATGCAAAATAAAGCAAGCAGCCGGGTACTACTAAGTGGAAATTTCTTTTCTTTAGAATTCAGTCAATATTTATGCCTCTTCAAATCGCATAGATTAATTTTTCTATATACGAAAAATTTTAAAATTTTTTTAAAATGATACTATTCGTTTCACAACGTTTTGTTCGCAACATAAACGGTATTCATTGAAATTTCTGGAGATTATTAAGCTGTAAATCTTAGCGTAAAAGATAATCCTACTACTACGGCTTAGCCTCTCGGATATACTATCTAGAATAATCTAGAAGTGTTTAATTAAAAATTGATTAAAAAATCTCGAACTTGTAAACAAACGTGGAACATGCGCTTTTCGTTCTTGCGCGGCTTGTACGTGGTTGGTCGAATCGAATTTCGAAGACGCGTTAAAATGTACGATCTCTTTTCGATTTTTTGCTGATCGTATTAGAAACTCGCTCGAACGGAGTACGAGAGGGGAAAAATCGCGTTTGCAAACGTTTGAGGAGCAAAAGCTGCGGCCGTGGCACGTTATGCTTGGCTAACGGTATACCGAAAGCTGGCAGGGGTGAAACGTTAGGCAGATACCGCTCAACAATGTGCGCGAAAGAAACGTTTAATGTGATATTAATGTTTGTTGGCACACACGCGTGCGCGCTCTCGCAACGTCGAGGAAATCACGTTATGTTAAGCAGGAATTCGCGGCGCTGTATTCGACGTTTTATGAGCGATTCGTGCTTCTTGAAAGCGTACTGGCGGACCGATTCAATGAAACTTGCTGATAGCATGATCGTCGTGCATGGTCTCGCAATACTTCGACCGAGGCTGAATGCAGTTTTGACCCCACTGAAAAATGATGGAAAGAGCGCGCGCGCGAGCGAGCGTCGTGGATTTCACGGTGCCGCGAACGACAATGTGATTTCTCGAATTTATTCCCTCGCGAAATTCGCCGCCGGTATCGTTGCACTTTTTCCGGAACGCGATCATATTTTGTAAATTGGATTACCACGCACAATTCAAACACCCGATTTTGACGCAACAGGAAATCGACCACGTCTTTCGATCGTCGTCCGTTATTCTCTCGACTTTATTGGTCATTCGAGAAGATTCATCGATTCGCGTAAAATAAAATTATTCGCAATAAATGAATATGAATGTGAATAAATGAATATGATAAAAATAAATAGAGAATTCCGAGAAAAAGATGAGGGTTTCGATTACAGTGTTGTTGTGTATAAAAATTTTGTTTGTTACATAGGGAATCGTTAACGGTAAAGGAATAGTGATTGGTAGAGGTGAATAAAATCGTTCGAGTATAGTATTACCGTCTAAAAGAATCGTCTGCCTAATTATGGTATTTACTTTGATAGAACTGACAAAATTAAGAAAACAATAATAATAATTATTTTTCTTAGAGAACGTCAATTGAAACTTAGTATTCTTACACTTGCAACTCATTTCGTGTGTTTAAAATCGTAAATGACCGTGGCAAACGATGCCATCGATAAGCCCCATATTAATTTTCGTTGAGTTGTTCCCACAACTAGGTACTTAACACTTTATCAATCGGAAGCGTATTAATTGGATCTTCAATGACTCTGCTGTACCAAATGGAAACGTAAAAATCATCTGTTACACACGAATCCCAGATAAAACGATTAGATTACGTTACTGAGAAAGAGTTGTTGGTTCATCATTCAAGTTTCCGTTGTCCATGAAAGATTTATTAAAAAATTCTCAATCATGGGCTGTAGACTTGCATAATTTGCAAAATAATCGCTGGTAGACGCTGTGCGAAGATTTTCCAAGATTTGCAGAAATTGTGTCAGGATTCTGCGAAAGATCTAATTTGAAAAAGTCCGATGAAAATCTGAAATTCCCGTTTCCTTTCAGGCTGAACTCGTTGTCTGGTCTGGTTATTGCACAGGCTCGTTGACAACGCGTGTCAGGTGATCCAGTAAGCCGTCGATCGTGATAGGCGGTCGTTTATTTATAGAATACACCCTATAAATACGAACGTGTATGTTTGAAATGATTTTGCCTGGAGAGTGTTCACTTTCGAACTGGCGATTTCGCGAAATCGATAGGATCAGGTTTGTTTGCGGAACGTGGTCAGATCGATCGAAGATGGCCAAACATGGATTTACGTTTCACGTGACCGACGGACAGCCAAGAGATCGTCCACGGATGCGAGAATGCTCGCCGTTAGGATTCCGTCACTTTGGTGGTTATCGAAAGCGATGGATGTCAGTTGGAAAATCAGACGATACGTCGACGATAAGCCGACATATTTTAGATAAGTGAAACGCGCAATTAAAATGCTTTCTGGATGAGCCCCGTTCGATTAAGCAACGGCCGCGCTCTCTGTTCGTCTCGCTCCCACGCTCTCGTCCCTCTGTTCTACTTTCGTCGCAGACTCGTTTTATCGTCCGTTCCTCTATCTCTCTTCACCTCTGTTCCCTTAAACTCGAACGCTCTAATCAATTGGTGCAGCGAGTCTTTCTTCCCGATGACGAATCACTGCGATCGGAATAATTGCTTTTCTTTTCCACCACCGGACCGCCTCGATCTTCGGGCGACTTCATTGTTTCGTAAAAACCAGACACAGCAACAAATTCTTCTATCCTTGGCGTCTTTCAGACGTCATTCGCCATGCAAAACTACCGTCTGGTGAAAATGAACAGTGCTTTTATTTTTTTGTGACAAACCGAGAGGAATACGTGGTTTTCTATTTTGCCACTTAATCGCTGATCCTTAGGCAATGTAATTGTTGCATGAAAACTAGACCCAACAACAAATTCTTCTATGGCGTCTATGGCGTCTTTGGCGTCTTTTCGACGTCATTCGCCATGCACAACTACCGTCTGGTCAGAATGAACAGTGCTTTTATTTTTTTGAAACAAACCGAGAGGAATAGGTAGTTTTCTTTTCAGCCACTTAATCGCTGATCCTTAGGTAACGTAATTGTTGCATAAAAACCAGACCCAACAACAAATTCTTCTATGGCGACTTTGGTGTCTTTGGCAAGTGTCTTAGAAAGACTCTAACATTGTTCGCTATGCACAACTACCGTCTGGTCAAAATGAACAGTGCTTTTATTAGTTGTAACAAACCGAGAAGAATAGGAGGTTTTCTTTTTAGCCACTTAATCGCTGATCCTTAAGCAACTTCATTGCTTCCTCAAAACCAGACAGAACAACCAATTTGTTCATCGTTAACATCTTTCCAACATTATTCGCCATTTGCAGCTACTTTTGGTCAAATTGAAATAATTGCTTCATTTGTTCTTTTTTAAATAATTCTCCTATGAGAATCTGGATAAATATTTGTGCTTGTCTGTCGCTGCTTATAGCCTGCAGAATCGCACATCGAAATTTCAAGTCATTGTCTACCATATTCTTTCTCCTTTTAAGTACATTAAATTTTGATTTGGACAACTAAAGAATTCGTGATTTGAAATGTTTTCGCAAGTTGCTAATTTTTGATACATCATAAGTGTACAAAAGTACGTAAAAATGCAAAAGTTTTATGGGGTATGATGTGATTTTTTTTTTTAGTTTGAATGACAAAGATTATAGAAATAGAGGAAGAACGTTTCAATGGTTTGTACGGTCTAAAAATTTGTCTACCGACAAATTGCATGATTTATCTGGTTGTGTGTATTTTCTCGTTGGACTTTGTCCAGAATTTGAAGTTACTCGATTTTCCAAGTAGATCATTTTGAACTATCGCAATACTCGTCGATCACGACGATAACGGAACTATCTCTGGCAAGTTTCGTGGATTCGCTACATTTTATAGTGACGTGTGGTCAAATATTATTTTTATACATACCGAACACATGTTCAGATAACGCAATCAGTTTCCACCTCTTCCACTGGCTATTATCGCGGACAATCGCATTCGCTCCGAATTGTTCCCCGGTTTTCAATTTTTCGTACACAATATCCTTGGCTAAACTGCATCCGATCGATTTCTCTCGATCGTAGAATCGAACGTCGTTGAACTAGCGAACATCCGATGCGATGCATCTGATCGCCATTTTTCATTGGAACTTTTTTTTTTTTTTATTGAAACGAACCGTCTTCCTGGGTGTCGCGAGTGTTCACGTGAAAATGACGCGACGAACTCGAAGAATTTCTGCCTACGCCACGAACGCGTCAATATTTCGAATGTCTCATGTGCTAATATGAATAACAAGTGAACACAAGAAAGATTTTAGTGGGCACGAATCCGGTTGTACAGATCGATAATGCACTTCGATTAACTATCCACGCGCGTCATCTCTTTGAACCTTGTCTGCTGACGTTCCAGCTACTTTTCCGACTAGTATATAATTCGTCTACTAAATCAAATAAGGAAATGTGTATCAGGGTACTCGAAACATTGTTTCAACTTCTCTGCAAGATTTTTCTTAGCAGTCTTTTCTCTCGGTGACGATTCGCAGTGCCGTGCAAAAGTACACCTTGCAACGAAAGAATAACCTTTTTAAAATTTGTTCTAATTTGTTTTAATTTTTAAAAACAATAAAAAATTATTATTGGTCGACGTTGCGAAGACCAACGACGTTCCTTTTTATCTGTGTCTATAATGAAAATTTAAAATATGTCTTTTGTATATTTGAAGAAAGTATATGAATCTAGAAAATTTTATTCAAATCAGTTAACGCACGAAAAAGTTGTGGACGTAGAAATCTTTGAACGTTTTTAATTATTTATAGCTCATAGTAACGTTCATAGATCTTTGTTAAACTTCGCTTTTGTTAGACTAACGGCATTTGTTTTAGTTATTTATAAATTATCCAGTAATGAAATTTTTCTGACGTTTCAAAAATACTTAAGTTGTTTCAATCAATTTTTAAAACGTTTATTCGTTTTTAAAGAATGTTCGGTTATTTTTGCAAACCATTGTATTTACTGTTTAAGAAAGAGTTAGGTATACTTGGAATACTATATGTAACGTGTTAAATGTCGCCAAAATTTCGAGAATCTATAGCAATCCTTGGATTCGCGAACGAGTTGCGACGGATTTGCTGAAAATTTAATGAAATTGTTGACGCTCAGTCTCGCCGCAAAGGGCAGCTGTTTTAAAAATACTTTAACACTAAATCTGCCATAGCTTACAAAACGATCGTTCACAGATTCGTTATTTCACAATTACCGAAGTTATAAAATTATCTTCAAAAGAATCGATTCAACAGATTTCCATTTTCAATCGTATCTAACATTGTATTGAACATATTTCTTTATGTAATCATATCTAAAATGTTATTCTACAGATTTCTTTATGTAATCATATCTAAAATCTTATTCAACAGATTTCTTTATCCAACCATATTTAAAATCTTATTCAACAGACTTCTTTGTTCAATCATATTTAAAGTTTTATACAACAGATTTTTTTATTCGATAATATTTGAAAGCTTATTTAACAGATTTCTTAATGCAATCATATTTAAAATCTTATTTAAGAGATTCATTGATTCAGTCATATTTAAAATTCCATTCAACAGAAATAAAATTCAATAAAATCAATAAAAATCACTCTAAATCTAAACAAATTGAGTCTTTTCATTTTTATGACAATATACACAACAAATGTTAATGCTTGGTTGGTTTAATGTTAATTACATTGTGCCTAGACTTGTGTCAGAATGGGCTATCCAATTAGCTCTCTGATTTGCGCGTCTTTCAATGCGATTAAGGTAGGAACACGTGACTCCACCATTTTGGCACAGATTGTTCGATTTACTCGTACCTAGGTACAGAACGAAGATGTTGAACGGAAGACAATATCGGCACAAATACGAGGGCAATCCAATCAGGAAAGCAAGGTCGTAGTAACGATATTATCCGCCTCGTGTCATGGATTGATATCAAATACTGTGACGGCGAGGCTTCGTCAAATGGCTTCGACGCCAACATGCAGCGGTCAAACTTTTCCCTCGATTCTTCCGAATCAGCGGAATCCTAACGTACGCTGCGCACGGTATAACATTTCCGTATTCAATAAGACAATTAAAAAATCATTTCCCAAATGTGCAAAAATAACATCGAGTCGTTCGAACATTCAATCCGGATTTCGAAAGTTTTTAACAATTCTAACATATTCCGCATAAAATCTACAAATTATCGTGTATTCATTTTTCTGTAAAAAAATTCTGTCACTTTCAAGCTGGTAGATAAATTTTACCGAAACTGCTGACTCGTTGTCTTCCATCGCACGTGACTTATTAATAGACTGCAAACCATTGTACAAAAAGGAAACAGTCTAGATATCGTCTGAAAGTAACGAACGTTATCTAAAATGTTCTTCGAACGATGCTTAATTCTGAAACATCGATTAGCAAATAACATTAAATTTCGTCAATCGTATAAACAATGCAGAAACGATGCACAAACTGCACACAAAAATCCGCAGTCTACCCATTAACATTTTCTTTATGTTTAAGCATAATCGCGACATCTGTTATGTACAATGTTAACCGTTATACTGACACGTATATACATATATATACGTACACGCGCGAGTATGTTTATTTCGTTGCAACCGTCCGGCATAGTCAGTCGACAAGAGACCTCCGAATAAGATATAAGCACTCGAAATGCTCTGCAAAATAAATTAGTTTCTACGGACAGATTCTGTGTCGTCATCGTCCCACTTGATACTGCTTACTCTTAACACTTTAAGACTATCGCGACGCGTACGCGAGTACCGTAATCGTGTTAATTAAAGCGAGAAGATAAAAAAAAAATAAGAATCGCCGAGGTCTCGGCCAAGGATGCCTAAGAATCCCCGAACGGTTAATAAATCATCGGTTTCAATGAAACGAAAGAACGAGAAAGGGACGACGAAGCAAATAAAAAGGGCGGTTACATCACGATCGGAAAGAAGAATCGGAACAATAGGGACTCCGCAACACAAATTGAAACCACTTCACACCTGGATGAGTCAAACGAGTAGTTCGAAACGTGTCGGTCGGTAGATCAAATACATCGAATTCTGGGAACACCGAAAGAAAAAAAAAGAGAAAAATAAAAAAAGGAAAAGAGAAACGAAAGAAGAAGAATCCTCTATCATGCAATAGACGCTTCTACGCGTTTAACGTCCTCTGTTAGATAAGGTCAGAGGCGCTCTTCGTACACCTGCCATAGTCGGAGAAGTACTAATGCCCGCGTACGAGAGCCTTTACTTAGCACATTATCGAGCCAAGTAATTGACCAAATTACTGATAAGAAATTGCCGGACGATTTCTGGGAAAAATACTCCCGGTGCTGTCGCGTCGCGTCTTCCGACCGAGGTTCGGAGTAAGCAGTGAGTGCTCTCGACTATCCGAAGTCGAAGGTTGAAACGACGATAAAGGTAATGGATCTTCTATTAGACCACCAAATATGTCCGGGAGAGTCTTTCCACTCAGCGTTTCTTGGCTTCTAATCGGAAATTAAGGGACACTACTCCCCGATGTTTACAGTTAAGTGACACCTAAGTGAATTAGGGGCTTATTAAATCGGGGGAATACAGATTTCGAAAGGATATTTATGGATCTGAGCAAACGCCCCGCGATCTTTCCTTGCGACGGTTAGGTTACCGTAAAATACTACGAAAACCCGGAAACCGATGCTTTATCTCGGACTGTTAACATTAAACCTAACGATAATTACTAAATAATAAAAATGACAAGATTTAAGGGAATACACTTTAGAGCGCCTAAAAAATAGTGATTTTTAGGAACTTTTTTCTCAATAAACTACAAAGCGAATCATTCTCAAACTTTCATGATATTATGTTCTATATTTAAACACTACAAAAAATTTTCTATTTTAATGATTAATGATTAATGATTAATTCGTTTTCTCCCTATTAAACTCCCTGTGGTAGATTTAGCGTTAAGCGGCGAATAATCGTTTAAATAAATAAGTAAATAATCGTTTCGCTGTTCGTATCGCTGCGAACTCTAGTGGCTCCTCGATTCGTTCCCACACTTTGGGAACAACAATTCAATAATTTCAGTAATTTATATTCCATCCGCATACTCGTTTCTCTTGACTTTTGTTCTAACTTCCTCTGTTTCAAATTGTTGAATTTATTTTACGCAGGTTACTTCGATAAACTGTACTTCTTCTTTCTTTACATGGAAATAATTATTTATTGATTTCAATGTCCACCGTCAATTGTATTTTACTTTGATGATCTAGCTGGACCATATTAATGTTATTTTGATATCCTTTCGACTTAACGATTTCTGTAAACGTCGTTATCCTATAGCTCTCGTTCGTCACGCGCTCGTTTTACACGTGGAATGGTTACTTTTAATAAATTATTCTTGTTATTTGAAATACGATGATATAAACAGTTAGGCGCTTGTTTATGCTTCCTTAATATACTCGTTTCGTCTTATTGCCATCGTAAAAGCAACTACATAGTGCTTTTTTCTAATCGGTTCTGTGGCGTATTAACGAGTCATTGATAAATGCCATTGATAACTGCTTGGTACTATTAAAAATGTAAGAATGGAGGAACGCTGCGCTACCGCGGCAAGAAAAAATTGTTTATTTTGCATCCTGAGTGCCTACATGCTGCTCAAGGAGTCTATAAATAATGAATGGAGCCGAGTGCGTGACACAAGGCGGAGTATAATTATGAACATTATGTAACAGTGCAAATAACGGAAGAAAAAGTAAATGTCACACGGTGTTATCTATGTCTAGCGAAAATGTAAGTGCCGACGAACGGATTCGGTCGTTAACTTGCAAATCGATCGACAAATTTGTACGAAAGCAAACCGGTACACGGACCTACGAAAATCCTCGAAAATTATACAAGCAGAACACAGATGGCGTCGAAATCTTTCTCACTCATTATTTGTCTTCAGGGTACCGTTATCGGTCTTGCGTAGGCACTACGAACCAAGCAAAATGCAAAATCGGGGACCTGTCTTTTTCCTTTTACAGGAAGAAAATTATAGATTAAAACGTATCACGTTTCTTCTTTTTTCCCCTTTTAATCTCTCGTTTTCAAAACCATTGTCCAAAATACAGAAAGAAATGCCAACGACTGGAGCACGAGGTCAAGGCTGCGAGGTGAAAAAATTTCACTGCGAAATTTGCTGCAGCTCTCGAGCTGCTGACGCAAAGCTACCAGGAACTTTTAAACTGCACTATTTACAAACTTTTACTTCGACTCTAAAACCAAACATTTCCGACAATGTAATTATTTAAATAATACCGGTACTGGAATGTTCTTTGTTCAATACTTTAAAGTTTGACGCACGATACGGTTCTCCGAGAATGAAAGATTGTAATTGTTGGTTAGTTAGTTTACGACTGCTTAAATTTAAGAATTCTAAAATAGTTGTCCTTTAGGAGACTACATGGTGTCTGGAATAAAATTGTATTTTGTAGTTTACGATATAGAACCAATGGAGGGCACGTATGTTTACGAAGAACATAACCTTTTTTCCCCTTTTTACGAAATTATTAACGTGAAAGAAATTCTAGTTACGGCAACAGTGAAATAAATGGCAATGCAAGGGGTGATAAATAAATTCGAGTAGTACAACGACTACATACTGTCCAAAATAAAATTGTATTTTGTAGTTTCCAATATGTAATCAATGGAGAGCACGTCAGTTTACGACGAACACAAGCTTCCTTCCCTTTTTACGAAAGTATGAACACTAAAGAAATTCTAATTGCGGCAACAGTGAAATAAATGGCAATACAAGGGTTCGATAAATAAATTCGAATAGTACTGAAAGGATAACGACTACATGCTGTCCGGATAAAACGATCTGGTCTGGGGATGGGTTGCGGTGTTACAGCCGGGTAGACGGTGTTAGCAGCATGCAGCCGAGAAATTGACTGTTCACGGTAGTTGACTTATTCGTGTTGGTAGCAGAGAGTCGGGTCTGGAGTCAGATTGAGTTTTGACCTCGAGGCAAACGTCGGAGGTGCTCCAGCCGCGACGCGTGCTTGCGGCTGCATGCTACCGGTGTTCCTAGCCTTAACAGTGCGCGTATGCATGTGGAACATGCGCATGTAGAAAGTAATGTGCTGCCGCGAAGGATATTTACATCCGGTGTGCGTTACGGGTCATAAGTTGAATCGGTGTAAGATGACAACTGATCCGCCAGAATTACACTCGCGTGGCTCCGAGGCTACTGTCCGCGCGGAAAGGACCGTGTCCGCTTACGCTGATTATTTTCGGCGCGAGCCTAATCCACCCAGTTTATGTTACTGTGTCGCTTTATCAATCGTTTGTTCGAAATACAGACAGATGTTGCAAATACAGATGTTGCGCGTTCCGCGGATTTTGCGTGGCGCGCGACGCGGTATCTCGTTCACACAACTATTAGGGTTAACCATAAGTATTCAATTTTTTGGATTGGATTTGAAGAAGCTTTTTGCAGTTGTGTACCCATCGTTGGAGAGGAAATACATATTCCTTTAAAGTTTTCGGTAAAGCAACCTGTGCTTTGAATATTCTAAGGAGTACACACTTTTTAATATCCTGCGATAAAATGGCGGCGTTCGCAACCTTCCTAGGACTGTAATAGTCGTTGCATACTTTTTCATTTTCTTGTGAGAATCAATGCAACGATCACTATTAGGGGTACCCATAAGTAATCAATTGTTTAGAAAGAAGTTATTTGTCTTTAATTCTGTAACGATGGTTGAAGAGAAAACACGTATTCCTATACAGTTTTCGTTAAAGCAGCCTGTGTTTTAAATATTCTAAGGAGTATACATTTTTTACTGCCCCGCAATAAAATGGCGGCATTCGCAACCTTCCGTGGATCGTATTCGTCGTTGCATACTTTTTCACTCTCGTGCAGGATTTAATGCAACGGTAACAATAAAGGAAAGTTGCGATATTTATGGAGGTGCATCGAAGGTCGACAAGTGTCAACGTTGGTTCAGGAGGTTTGGTGCTGGTGGTTATGACCTCTCTGACAGGCCTCGAAGCGGAGACAGCTTGAGTCAGATTTTGCTTTAAAATATTGCTTGCTAAAAGTTTGCAGGAAAGATGGAAAACTATTTTTGGTAATGTTCGGGATTGCATAATAGATTATAAATAAAGACTTGATTTTATTACAAAGTTTGTTTTAGATTTCAAAATAATTTGCTGTCCAATATAATCGATAGAGTTAGAAATCGACTACACTCGATTGTCGATGTCACAGATCCGTGACTATCTCTGTCTCCTATTATTTCCTTAAAATATTCGGAAGATTCGATAACAGTGAGCTTTGCAGTACGAAAATACAAAGATACAGCCCCAATTAGCATCTTCCGCTAACAACATTCAGAAAAGGAGAGAAACCAATTTGCATCTCCGAAGAAAAATATTCGAAAAGCGAAGGACGCCGATTGCCGTCTCCGGTGAACAATGTGTTCAACATTTGCGTCTATGAAACATTAAAACACTATTTTAGTTTGCTGTTGACGGACTACAATTTTGAAGCATAAAATTCACTAACATATATTATCTTATAAAACTACCAAAATTTAATTTATTCTGATTATCCGCGACTTTCATTAAAAAGTAAAATAAACCAAAGAGATCCATCGAATCGATTCCTCTACAGGCAATTAAATAACTTCAATAATTTTAAAATAAAAAATCCAAAAAGTGTCATTTGTCCACTGTAATAGATTTAGTGTTAAGACTTAACATATCCTTGATATAATTTATCTTTCCTATTCTGTAAAACTTTCTACGAATAACCTAAACAAGCCAATCGCCTATAGATCGACAAATAACCAAACAAGTTACTCGCCAAACCTGAATCTAGACTCGATACGATGCTCAACGTACAAAAATCAAGCGAAATAAACGTACATTAGCAGAAGAGGCTGTTGTACAAGAAGAAGCTTCGCACAAAGAGGGTGATTCGTCCGAGCACGATAGGTTTACCGTGAAATGGCTCAAGCATCAGATCCATCCATTACTGACTACTTCGATTTGGCAACAGCCGAATGGCTCTCAACGGTCGCGAGTAAACATCATCTTTCGGCAGCCTATCGTCCAGCAAAGAAATAAATAATTCGTTGTATCGCATCATTGGCAAGAGGACTGCCTGCGATGGCTCGTAACTCCTCGTCGGCACAATGAGCTACGATTCGCTTAGCCGGCCAACGAAAGTGCATTATCGAAAGAGAAAATAATTCTTGGAGAACGACGAGCATAGAGCCCATAGACCACGACATCGATCCATTCGGTTCGGGATCGGTCCGGGGCGAAGGGGTTGAAAAGCCGTCGAGCAAACTGGCCAATCCTCCCTTTCCCCACCTCTCTCTGAAGAAACCTTAGAACGTGGTTTTCCGGGGAACGAGCAGCGTCTGGTGTCCACGTTGATGGATCCCGTTGGAACCGTGAGTAAGGCCGACGACGGGCACGCTCCGAAAACCGAGAGAAGTAGCCGTCGTCGTCGGACGACACGTGTACGATTAGCCCCCGTCCATTACCCGTGGAACGGACAGAACAGCGGGGAGAGGGAGGAAAAGGGTTGTAGGAGGATGTCTCTTTTGATTTCTTTCGGTTTTTTTCACTATTAGCCGCGGAGGGGGGGGGGGGCACAGTCGACAGAGGCGAGCCAAGACGCGGGCCATTTCTGACGGTCGTTAACCGAACGCCGAGGCCGCATCGGTATCGGGCTATTGCACTTTTAATGTTGCATCCCTGGGAAATATCCAAGATTTTTCGCCGCAAAAGAAATACCTACCCCTCCCGCCTCATCCCCAGCCGGGCCATATGGAGGAGAGAGGCAACGGGCCGGGGAACGCGCAAACGGTATAACAGTGTACATACCGCGTCGTACATGTGTAACGTTATAAAAGGAGATATACGAGTGCGAGGAACACGGTCGTGTAGGTTCGCACGGACGCGAGGAGAACGGTCCCGTGCTCGCACACGGTTCTCACCCTCGCGAAATAATGGGGATCGTTCGTTCGTTCGCCTCTTCTGCCCACGCGCTCGCGTGGCAGGACTCATTGTTCTCCGACAGACGACAGGGAAATACGTAAAGGTCTCTTCTTGCGATCGATTATGCGGCACCCTTTCTTCCTTTTTTTTTTTTTTGCTTTTTTGTTGCGACGTGTCACGGGACAACTCGGCTTTGCCATCCTCGCGCACGCCGACCGCCCCGTGTCGATTCCACGCGCGAAAACAGAAAGAATGGAGAGCATGTTTCAAATATCGATCCCGTTTCTGCGAGATAGACGGCCAATTTTCGAATTTCTCGATCAGGGCTCGGGTTGGGGCCACGCTGCGGCGTTTAACCCATTGACTGTTTGATTGATGTGCCACGGTTTTATTTTAATATAATCAATTTAATATATAATTTTAATAATAATTTTAATAATAAAAATTGATAATCAATATGTTCTCTACACTATATACATTTTTCATTCATCCTTTCTAATAGTTCCTAACTCAAATAGCCATTTCTAGCCAATCTAAACTTGCAGCACCCACTACGAGATATCTCGTAGTTGACAGCTACGATTCACATATTCTAGCAAATGGTAATTTCAGGAATTTCAGACAATAAAATGGCCCCAGGTTTTTCTTCTTTTTCGGCCGGAAAATATGCCATGCATGTTCGAGCATTTTGAAGGTGGGACATTTTTAACCCTTAGCACACTAATGGTTACTCTGAGGCTATTGTTCAAAACAATTTTTACATTTCAATGTTTGTATTTAAGAAGTTAAGTAACAAATAGTAAAAATGTCTCGAGTTAGGAATTAAAATTGCTGGGGGTGCAAAGAGTTGATCATACCATGCCTTAAAGTGTTAAATGGCTACTCCAGACCGAAATCGAAAAGTATGTATATAGTTTGTATGAAAAGTATTCGCACATTTTTTTTACAAATAAATAACTGTTTCGAATATGGAATGAATGGATTGATTTTGTTTTGGACGATTTTGGATCGTCTTGTAGAAATCTTCGCTCTAAAAGCGCCTGATTAGCTTTGATGTAAAAATTGCATTGGCCAATAGGAGCGCGTGTCATCATAGCGTATGTGAAGTTGATCGTTATTGAAATTCGATAACGTTAATATTCATTCTTGTCTGTATATTCGGAGTTTCATGTTCCTTCGTCTGTTGTTTACCGCGACGATTTTATTTTTGTCACGAATAAAGATTTAGTGTTAATTTTCTTGAATTTCAAGATTTAATTTAATATTTTATTCGTGAAAGATTATTAATAAAATTTATTACTTTAAGTGTAGTGATTTTCGTGGTATAGGTCGAGTGTCGAAAAATGTTTCGGAGAAGTTTGAATGGTATCAAGTAGGTGATATTTTGGTGTTAACCCTTCGAGGCACGGAATTTTATGCAATAAAATTTGCATATAGCAATTGCAGAATTTTGGGTTGGGTCAAAAAGTATTCCACCGCACATATTTACGCATTAAAAAGATGGGACACTTTTAACCCTTTGCACTCGAAACTATTTTACTTCGAAAACCTAAGCATTCTCTCTGACTTAGGATATTTTCATTTCACATGATTCATCTCATCTTATGCATATGGGTGTTTTTACTATTTCTCGTCCTTGCAGCAGTTATATTTTTACGGATTTCTCAGATACAAGCACAGCGATGTAAAAATTGTTTTAAACAGTAAAGTGATCAGTTTTACTGGCGCCTCGGAGTCGCCATTCGAGTGCAAAGGGTTAATATCCCACCGTGTCTCAAAGAGTTAAGAGTTTTATCTTGAGCGGAGGCTTAAAAGTCATACGGAAGTCATCTTTTTAACACATCGATGGACGCAGCAACATTATCGAACAGTTCGGATAATCGGAAAATTGCGGTAGCGAAAATACGATTGCCTGTCTCTGTCAACTATTTTTAAGAAAAATGACATCCCATTACTTACACGATCACGAATTTTTATTCGTTTGTTATTTGCTTATGCTAGTCGCTCTAGTTTCTAGAATGTAGATCCATTGTTAGTGGAAAGGAACTGCGGTAGACGTGAATCTACTTTAGCGTTACAATTGGCACAAAGGAAACGATAACGACGCCGTTATATCTATCTCGACTTTTATCAGACATTTTTCGAAAGATTCTATTGTACGTTAGAAGTGCTTCTACACAGAAAAAAAAATATTCTTATTGTCTTTTTTATTCTCGATGTAAACAGATATCTTTTAACTTCCTGATTTAACGTTGATTCTTTCTATTTAGGCATATGCGCTTGTATTTACCTCGAATCGTCTTCGAAATTTTTAAAATCGAATGTTTCGTCACGACCAATTAAGTATCTATTGCGTCAAAAATTTGTATTTTTGAAGGTGATCGAGCCGGATAATCGAGACGATCATTTGTTAACATTAAGATGATCGGTTTCCTGTTTTGACTTAGCACGGCCGACTCGTAAATTAATATGCAAACAACGGGAATGTACAATGTGCGTGTATGCGGGACAGCAAATAGGCAAATATCGAGGCAGTGGAAAGTTTTGCGTTAACAAATAGAGAAAACGTGTCAGCAATCTAACTATGAGTTTGGCATAGAAACATTTCGTCATCATCGTGCTCATAATTTGCTCTGTTCGCTCTACTTCGCTGGTAAATGTCTGTTCAACATTGGAAATGACGAACGTTGGATTTCTCGAATGTCAACGGCAACATTTTGTGACGTATTACATAAACGATGACACTGTATTTGTTAACGTTTTCGCGCAATTATTATTTGAGAACATGCTAGAAAGAAAAAAAATAAAACGACTGTGTCAATCCCCACCGAAGCTCTTCGCCAAGTTGACATTGACCTATTTGATAGTTCGAGTGTTAACTTTAATGTTAATATATGCAGGTGGTTATCGCGTGTTCTCGAATTAACATAAATATTGTATCTGTTTAGCTTTCTTTAGAGCCTTTAATCAATTCTATTTGCATATTAGAAAGAATTCAGCCTCTAACTTTAGAGTAAAAACGGAACTTATAAGACAAAACGTTTTTCAGCTCTGCACCGTTTGAAGCGTTTTAAAAAATTAGGGAAATTTTACATTTTGTAATTTTTTAAGTTCACTGCACGAACAGAATTTGAAACGCGATAATTAACTAACATATCATCCCGTCTACTTTCTTAAAATTCGTATTCTTTATTTAACACGTTCCATCGGTGGTACGCGATGACGTATTTCCTTAAAGCGCTAGAAAGATAAATTTTACAATAAATTTATAACTACAGCAGCCTAAATAAAAAATTGGAGCATTATAATAAATGTATGGAGCAAAGCAAATCAATTTTGAATAATATATAAATTGTTAGTCACATGTTAAATGACCTGCACGAAAAGTCAAGCAAACACTTTAACTGCTAGAACAACAACCTCAAAAATTCCACAAAATTAAAGTAATTTATTTGATGAAACAACAATTTAAAATTTAAAATGTACGACACATAGTTATCCTTCGACCTTCTCGTATTCGCCAGATTTCAACTAAATGTAGTGCAACGATTATATTAATGTACAAATTTATTTTTAAAAATTGACAATTTACTCTCTAACCCATATGTGGGTGACATGGCAGTCAAAGTGTTAAAGAATTAAAAATGTTTCTTTATTTAAAGAAGTCATTAATTTTTGCGATAGTCGCATCGTTCGTAAAACATGTTCGCCATAACCTTCGCCAATCAAGTAATCGGCAAAACTATGTTCTTCACACCCTATGTTTAGCGAACGACAATGAAAGGAAGCGAGACGCGGTGAAACCATACCGTTCATCAACTATTCTGATTAATGTAAAGAAGGAAAGACGCAACAGCACGATGTTCACACGTGTAAAACACGCGAACGAGGGATTGAGGAACGGCAAATAATTGCCAGGCACAGTGGTTCAATTAAAAAGTTAATCAGCCCGTTCCGTGGACGAGAGGCGATCCTCCGAGAGGAATACCAATGGAAAGAGGAGTCAGCAGAGCGAAAGAAAAGAGAAAGAATGAGAGGGAACACGTTACGGCTTTCGTCGGTATTCTTGACGCATGATTTCCGACCCTGCTTACAATTATTATTCCGTTAAAGAGACCAATTAACGTCCCTCAAATAGACAGAAGTACTTGTAATTAATTCTCCTATAACAAAGCTTGATCGATTCGTTCAACACTTCGCTCAACCCTTGCTTTAACACCAGAACTACCGAACCAGTCAAAATGACGGGTTATTCATTTCTTTCGTTTACAATTACTGAAGTTATAGAAACATTTTTACCAGAAACTTTCGAATGAATTTCTTTATTGTAACAAACATTACAGACATAAAATGGATTCAATTTTGTCATTATTACAAAGCAATATACATCGGTCGGATTTATTACTAGGTAGTTCTAGGGTTAAAGAAGCACATTTCGAGAAACAAGAACTCGATGATAGCGATTAGTATACCCGTCGACTTCTACGAAAAATAAGCGCGTTTCCATTCAGGAAAAATGAAGTCCGATTAACATGTCTTTTTATAATCGTTTCAATAAGATGTGGACGATATGTCGATGCATTCTCTACTTTAATTACACTCTACTGGAGGAAACTGTTAACTTCGTCGATTATTAGTGCAAATAATTCAATTATTAATTATTTATTATTCTTAATTCAATTATTATCTATTATGTTTATATGTACTTTCATCAAATGACTAAATACTGAATCGTTAAAAACGTCAGAAGAATTTAAGAACATAATTTACTCTGCTTTACTAAAATACTAAAATCAAGAATAATTTTCATTGAACTTTGCTTTCTCACAATTGGCTTAGAATAATTTTATTTCGCATACAGATCCACAGTCTAATCATAACTGCAGGTACACGTACACACGTATAAGCTGTGCATACAAACAATTTCACACAGGTTAAAAATCTTTTCCATTTTCTAATGTCCAATTTTTGACTTAGACCACTTTCATAATTAACACTAAATGAATTCCGTATAATGTTGAAATTACAACCACTATTTAATGGTTCATTTTTGACGATATCGTAAAAATTACATTGAATAAATTCACTTTAAAATAATGTGGTGTGAAATAACTGATAAACTCATTTTTTTTTTAATTTTGACTTAGACCACTTTCAAAATTATGGGCACAATTAAGCAAATTAAAACAAAATCCAAACGAACGAAATGTCGTATCTGCAAGACAATATACACCAGTCAATTTAAATGCTGTTTGATTCACTGTTTCACACTGTACGAGTTAAAAATGTGTCCGAAATACAGAATCCTGTTTAAACGTGCAGCAATTCGACATTTCCCTGTAGGTAGTTTAGTTTCCTCTTAATAAATTTTCGAAGATGACCTATTTCTCTGCGATTCGAATGAAAGGGATACCTTCGGCCGAGCTATTCAAATTCGAGGAGTCAGCGTTACAGATTCGCCTCGCCGCCGATATCTCAATTAAGGATAAATGAAAGGCGGCTATAAAGGTAGATTTATACCCAGATATAAACGCTGTGGAGTCAGCTATGAATCGTTTATTGGTGTAGAACGAAAAAGAGAAAAAATAAAGAAAACCGCTCGATAACCTAGGTTAAAAAGCGGCGACGAGCCGCGTCGTTCCATTTCGGTCTGGAGAATAACGAGCTAGACCACTCGTAAAAAGTTTCGTCGGTGGAATATTCGTCTGTGGCCCGTCCTTCAAGACAGTGGTAAAATCCTGCTCGTCGTCTAGAGACAGCAGTTTCCCTCGGAAGAACGATGTAAATCTTGCGTTCTTCTGGCCGATATTGTTAATGATCGTGTAAATCACCGTGAACGGCCGCGTAACACGAACGGACCCGGGGCCCGATGAATCGACTACCACCATGCATGCCATCGTTCTATTATAAGGGTGGAACCGACAGGACATGAAAGTCGGGGGGGCCCTCATAGCCTTGTTATACTATGTCCGACGTCGCCGTGATCCGGGACGCGTTCGCTAACGAGTGTCTTCTGCAGAAACTGACCCGACGACGATTAATTTTTTACGCTGTGCAAGTTTAATGGAATGCCAACGGCGATGGCAGCCGTGTCGAAGATGAAATAAGGACGTAGAGATTAGCGGCTAATTTAGTAATACTTCGAGGGGGATGCCTGACCGCTCTCCCACGGTGATTTTCAACCCCTTCGTTTTTACCCTTACAAATTGTCTGCGCGAGCGTATAATCCAAACAGTATCCCATCACGGTTAGAAATTGCGTGATTTTTTAAATATTGAATGAGTTGAGAGTTGTGAACAGGTCAGAAGTATTGGTTTATCGAATGTTGGCTGTAAAAAATTTTGAGAATATTTTTTTGTTATGGATTATACGTATTTTGTAGAACACTTTTTGATGGTCATTAACGATTTTTGTTGTTGAAATCGTGTTAGCGAGCTGCTGTTTGTTCTGCTATGATTTTTGGCGACTCTGATTGTATCTTGGTAAATGGAGACAATGGTAAAAATAATAATAGTGGTAAAGTTTGAGTGGAAAGTATAGTAGAATGTGACTAAAATATGAACAAACGGATATATCAGTTTTAATGAGTAATAAGGTACATTACAAGTTTATGGCATTTCTGTGTGATGTTAGAGTGAAAATTATTCGAGGGTGCAGTTTTATGGTTAAAATAATTTTGGGAGTATTTATATTTGCATTTATAAACAAGAAGGAATCGAATATTTTTATCGTATGCTTAAATATTGTAGGTTTGTGAAGTAGGAAAGAAGTTAGGATGCAATAATAGCGTTATAATATAGGGGCTGGTAAAAAAGTTTTAATATATAGGGGCTGCCACTTTATTTCTCGAGATAGGAGATCTGTGTATGTATATCAGTGTTTTTATCTGAAATATCATTGGCTTCTTATCTGGAAGTTTAGCGTATCATATTATCTTTTTTTAAAATAATCTTTTATGTTTTAATAATAGCATCGGGGAAACGTGCCAGATGTTCATTCTTTGCGAAGTTTTGCGTTGCGAAATGAAAGGCTTTAACCCCTTACCTTACGATTTATAATACCACCATCGTTATCAGAACTATATTTTGTTGTCAATGATGTTTTACACGATACATTTATATTTATTGTGTAGCAAAGGAACATAATTCAAGTATTATTTTTCCTGCAATCCTGCAAGTTCAATAATTAAGTAAATGTTTAAACGATTTGTTAAAAAGTAGAGACAGTGAAAATCTACAAGGAGTATTTCCATTTTGCGGAATGAATAACATAATTAATAGATTCAAGATATTAACTATTCAATATTATCAGTCAACTGATTAATTTTCGATTTAATCGATTTTATCTGTGAACGGATTGATTACACGAATTTGTGGAAAAAACGATAGCGGAGAATGGGTATCGAGAGACCAACAAAGGAAGAAAGAATTGATTTTCGAAGTCCCTAACGAACATGCCACTGCACGACAATTTTCCCTGACGCATCCATCCACCTTCTAAACTTTACGAATTCGCAGTTCTCGGTAGCACTTGTTCCTGCAGCAATTCCACGTTGAGAGAGAATGAGGAAGAGAGAGAGACTGAGATTGACAGGATGTAATAATTGATTCTCAATCCTTTGCACTTGAACCTATTCTAATTCAAAAACCAAGGCATTTCTGTTAGGCCACAAATACTTTCATTCTACACGACTTATTTCCTGTTATCCGTATGGAGATTTTTACTATCACTCGTTCTTACAACAGTTAAATTTTGATCAATTGCTTAGATGTATAGTGATTTAAAAATTTTCTTAGTGTAGCAATTTTTAGTGGTGCTTCGGAGTCAACACTCGAGTGCTAAGTAAACATGAGGAATCGACAACCAGATTTGTTTCTTTGGGTTTAAATCGATAAAAAAAAGGCTAATAATGTGGATAGACGCATTCGTGCGATTTTTTAAGGAAATGTAAAACAGTCGATTTTAGTGCTCTTTAAACTTAGTGCTAAGAGAGGAAAAGAGAGAGAGAGTGAGAGAAAGAGAGAGCACAACAACATAACAATTCTCCATTATTGAGAATCCTATTTATTTCCGATTATTGAGATTGTGAAGATAACCAAATTTGTTTCTTTGGCTTTGAATCACTCAAAAGAATGCTAATAATTCGGATAAACACAGTCTTGTAATTTTTTAAAGAAATGTAAAATAGTCGATTTTAGTGCTCTTTACACTTATTGCTAAGAGAGGACAAAAGAGAGAGATAGGGAGAATGAGAGAGTGAGAAAGCGATAGAAAGTACCGAATGAGTTAGTGTTCGGGATGTAACAATTTTCCATTATTGAGAGTCCTGTTTACAAATTGAACTTAGCAGAGTCGATCGGTGTTCTCCGAGCGTTCCTCGAATAACGGCAGTCATCGACTTTAGTTTAGAGTATTGCCCCTACCGACTCCCATCTCTCTCACCCTCTGCCCTCCTCTCGGAATAGCTGTGTCCCTTTCGCGGGGGTGGTAACCCTAAGTCCAGCGGACACTTCCAGTTCGTGGCAAGTTTTCGGGCGCCACCGAGGGAAAACTTTATCCCGCTGACTTGTCGCGAGTTACCCGCGCGCGTCTTGTTTTGTCCGCGTTCTCCATCCCCCGTTCTGCTCTCTTATCCACCCCCGCAAACCGCCTCGAACGGCCATCGAACCCAGAATCCCCGTCACGTAACTCGTCGTCGTCGTCGTCGCCGTCGTCGTCGTCGTCGTTGTCGTCGGGTAGAAATTCGAATTGCTCGGTTCGCATGTTGTTGCTACGGTTACGGCGAAAATGTAAAACGAAAAATCGGACCCCCTGCTACCTCCCCCTCCCCTCCGCCCTTCCGACCAAGCACCGAGGGCGAGTTTTCACTCGGGTAGTTTTCACCGTGCATGAAAATGCGCATTTCACAAAGTATCTCGCCCGCAAGGAAAACCCCAGGATCCTTTTCGATTCTTTCTCGAATACGATTCGGAATTTACGATATGCGTCCGACAACTTTCGAACGGCGCACAGTGTTCGATCTCTTACACGAGTCGGCAGAAAATTAATAACTTCGAAACTAATTCCGTTTCGACCAAATGCCAAGACTTTTCTTAAAGGGCGCACGGAAGATGCTTCGATTGATTCAAAAGTAAATACAATATTACTATAGACATTATTAATTATTAGTTAAATAAAGAAATTTTCTGTTGACTCTTTTTGTAATAATTTATTGTCGAACTATTACCGATGAACTTGCTAATGGAAGATTTGAAATTTCATGGAACTTGCGATATTTAATCGCCATCTCAGAATTGAAACTTTATCATTTGTTATGTTTCCCTGTACTGAAAATACGATACACGTACCGTGGATATTTATGAAGATTTTCGGTTTTGCAGACTTTAATGATCGAGTTAACAGCTTCTTATTTTGGACGAGCTTCCTGTATGACTCAGCTTGCGGTAAACATGGATGCAAAACACTTATCGATGTGAAATCGATTCTAAGACGGAGCAAACTGAAATTACCGTTCTATCAGAAAAATAACACGAACTGCAGAATTAAAAAACCTTTCAGATTTCGAATTTAACAAATTTTATATTCAACAATTGAATTTATAATGTTCACTTCGCTAGATTGAAAATTGAATAATCGATAAACAAAATCGAACGGGAATTCGAAGATACTTGAGTAAAATTCTAATTAATTGTAGTTATCTGACGTTTAAAACGTTCGATAACGTTCTTAGAACTGAAAACATTCTGAAATCGAATGTACCGATATCGCATGTCGCGAATGTTATCTATAATTTAGCGGAATTAAAATTTGAACAACTCTTGGCAAAATTTCGAGAAAAAGAGGGAACAGGGATGCTTGGGATCCGTTCGCGCTGGCAGGCAATCGCGAATCAGTTCGATTCGAGACGCGATACAGATACGATAATACGTTCGGCTCGTTATCGTATTCTTTCAACGGTGAACGCGAATGTTGCATTGGTTGGCTGCTGTATCCGCAGCCACATGATCGCAATGTTGCGTTTACAACGGGGGTCTTATTGAGACGGGTCAGTGATCGGGAAGCTAAATATTTAAAGCGAGATCAATGTTGGAATTCGTCGCTATCAATATTATCGAGAACCGAGCGCCAGTCTATTGGCGCGGAGACCATCGAACCGTCTCCAATAAACTTTGCTGTTCATCAATTATTTTAAAAGCGTCCTATAAAACGTCGTTTTATAATCAGTGTCTGTGGACAACGTTGTTTGCCTGTCATTTGGAAAAGGAGTTTCCATAATTGAATGTTTTATATGCGAAACAAATTCAGTTTTTTTTTGGAAACGTTTAATCAGAGTCAATTAGCGCTCCAATGGCACCTCTGAGGCGACACAAAAATTCCTTTATTATTAAGTTATTCGGAAAGTAATTTTATTTTTATCTTCAATAAAATATTCATTTACTATAAAAAAATCGTCTTCGGTTTTCATAAAAAAAACAAAATTTCCGAATAACCTAATGTTATTTAAAACAGCTTTTACATTACGAGTAATAGTAATAAAGTATATAATAAACTATATAATAAATAATGGAATTATTTTCGATTTTGAAATTAAAATTGCTTGGAGTGCTAAGGGTTAAATTTCACTGGCGTGTGTCTTATAAAAATGCCAAAATTTAATTTATTTGGATCATTTGCGATTTTCACTAAAAATTATAATTGAACAAAAAGATTTATTGAATCGATTCCTATGCAGGCAATTTTATAACTTATAACAATATTATCTATAACTATAAATAAACAATCTGAAAATGTGGTAGCTTTAGTGTTAACACTGGATTCAAAGGCACTCGTCAAAATGACGTCAAATATTTCTAATTTATTGCCATTCAGATTATACAGATGCATCGATAATGTATCCGTGTGTCCACTTGTGCAAATAAAATGATGTCTTTAAATTGTTGATATAAAAAGAATGACTCAAATTTTTATTATAATCGTTCTCGTTATTTTTCTGAAGTTATGTAAAATGTCATTGTCAGTGCTTCGTAAACTTAGCGTTAGCGAGCGACTTTAAACATTCGCTTTGTTTGCAAATTTAAAAAATATTGCTGTTGGTTGAAAAATTTCAATGCGTCTAATTTGTGAGACTTTTTAATTCATAATAATTTAATCTACATTAAAAGCAATTGGTACGAGTTGCTATAAACATATTCCAAGATTGAATTTATCGAATTTATGCAATTATAATTATATCGTGGATTTCATGCATTTAGTATAAAAATGATCCAATACAATGAACACATAGTGTTTCAGATTCACTGAATTACATCTCCGTTTTCTCGCTCTGTATTTCGAAAATTTGCTCGAAATGTACAATTTCAGACACGCGATACCGAAATATTGGGTTCGGTGAAAAATGCAATAATCGTGCAGTTTCATTCTCGGGCATTCGACCTGGAAACCGTGAATTTCGCACAAAAATTCGCAGTTAAACATTGCGTTCGCGAACGAAGACATTTCAGCAATAACGTTCTCTACAATTTCAACGGAATTGCAAAACGACAGGTTCGAAGCCAGTGATTCGACTCGCGGATTAGCGTTAACATTGCAACATCGTGTCTCTGTCGGGGAAGAATATTTAGTCGGTAGCTTGTGCAATCAGTTTTTCGTGCATGCAATCCTTACAATGGAGAGTTGTAAGCACCCTGAAGCAGCGCTAGTCGAAGCACAGACCAAACCATGACATTTGAGCAGTGGCTATCGACTTACAGTGACGTCGACCCCCTACAAGGTCTTAAAAAATGCATGAGTTCGCGTCTATTGGATTAGTTTCTGCCAACGATCCTTTATCGATTATAAGGTAACTGTAATAATACCTGGAATTCAACCGCGTTCGATACACGCGCAAAATTCGCTCGTCTCTGGCTGTGTTTTACGCAGACAACAAACATTATTCAAATTGTCTGTCGGTCTCGACGTTAACGTACCACGGTGTCTACAATTTTTATTGATGAATTTTTATTTTATTGAAATCGTACATGTATCTACTAAAAGAAATATTCAAGAATTTATTAAACAAATGTAAATAATATTGCATACATAAATGGCGGAATTAAAATCCGAACTCTTAAGAATGTTTCTATAACTAATATTTTAACATTCTTTCATATGAAGTTAATTTAAGTTTATTAGAATTGAAAATTTTTAATTATCTCTCATTTTACTTTGGTTAATGGTTTTATTAATACTAGGTTTACGGGATGCGCCAAAATGACACATTTTAATATTTTTAACACTAAACGTGCCGAGCATTAAAATTTACTAGTGTACATTGTTTTATAAAAATGACTAGATATCATTTATTTAGAGTTTTCGTAATTTTTATTACAATATGGTATTGGATAAAGAAATTTATTGAATCGATTTTTGTGAAGACAATTTTATAATTTCAGTAATAGTAAAATAGAAAATTTAAAAAGGGTCATTTGACCCACTCTGGTAAGTTTAGTGCTAAATTACGATTATTGAAATTGTAAAGGTACATCTATGAGTAATTCTTGAACAAATTTATTTCTATGGGTTGATATTATTAAAATAGTGCTATCAATTTGGCTAGGCACATTCTTATTAATTTCATAAAATAATTTAAAATATTCACTGTCAACACTCAGTAAATCTGGTGTTAATATGTAATGCCGAATAACAACGAGATCTAATAAATGTGATGCAGAACGGAAAAAAGTATTGCATCTTGCAGTGGCTACATTAAAAAGATGTAAGGACATCTAGTTTCACAGGATAATTAACACTAACGCCTTCTATTATTTTTTATTCACAATTATAAAAGCTGTAAAATTGCATCCACGAGGACCGAGTCAACAGATTTATTTCCTGGTTATACAGGGTGTCCCGCGCAACTGGAACAGGCTGTACCTCCTAAATGGTTGAGAATAGAAGAAAATGTTATAAGTAGAAGTTAAATGGTATCAGGCGGTGC
>CM052093.1:13998957-14031152 GCA_028453745.1 Agapostemon virescens | reverse complement strand
GTCATACCATATTAGCCTATGATAACCAGTATAATAATCGACTAGAAAGACAGGGAAAATTTATATTTAATGTACACCCACGTATCCCCCAATGGCTAAAATATTTAGTACAATAAAGTCGAATTTTATTACAATTTTAAAGGAACTGGTGGGACACACAATCTGCACCTATTTTATACTGTACTTGTAATTACATCGTTCGTAAATTGGGTTAGGTATTTTAGTTGACCCTTTGCACTCCAAGCAATTTTAATTCCACTATCAAGATATTCTTTTTATCTAGAATAGTTTCACCGTACATGGTTTATTCCCTTTCGTATATTTAAAGTTTATTGCTATTTTTCGTACATGTGCAACGCTTCAATTTTTGCCGATTTCTTAAATACAAATATAGTGAGTAAAAGCTGCTTTAGATAACAGTATGGCAACTTTTAGTGTCGCCTGGGAGGAGCTATTGGAGTGCAAAGGGTTAATTGACTTCAATTACTGGAATTAAGTAATTACACCAAATGAAACAGAGATTTCCATGTTATTAATGTTTCTGTCATTCGTTCCAGTCTGTCTTTCTGTACACGTAATTGAATTCAAGCCTGTTAACACTTTGACTGCCAAACTAGCAGCCACGAAATTTCTATAAAATCGAAATGAGAGATTGACTGAAATAAAAATTGAAAAAATAAAATGTATGCCGTAAAGCGGTCTCCCTACCTTCTTGCATTTTCTGTATAATCATTAACGTCGTTACAAATGAATATATTAATGTAAAAATTTATTTAAGAACAGTACAAATAATTCCGTCACCCATATATGGGTGACATGGCAGTCAAAGTGTTAATACAATTGTTTTTTAAATTAAAATTGCATCCTTTGATATAATGATAATTTTATCCGTTGTTTGCATATCCTGATCCATCAGGAACCAATACCACTCGAAAAATTCTACAAAGGGTAAAGGCGTATTTCCAGAAATGCTCACGAGCGAATCCACGATCGCTGATTATTTTCGCAACGATCCCAATGCTGCGGAACGATGTGTTCGTAACGATGCGTTAAACGGAAGAGCGGAACGATGTACAGTGCATCAACTATCTTACGGGCATCCAAAATAAATGTAATTGCCGGATATTCTCTGCTGATCACACTTTGCATATCTTACGAGCCGATATTTATGTCGGAATTATGCTCGGAATGTTAATGCGCCGCTCGGCTCCGTCTTGGCTTCTCTTTCGGTTCACTCGCGCCGATCAATTTTTGCGGTGAAATTAATCTTTCGAGCGCTCCTCTTTTTCTCGGGACCAATTCGATTCGCCATTTTCCGGTCGACGGGAATTTTTCACGGTTAACGTGGTCGCCGAAACATGTCCGAGTGAGAGGGAGGGTGAAAGGAACGAGCATCGATACGGCAAACGCTATATTAGTCTTCGATGATCGATATTATCGAGCTTTAAAAATGGTAGAATGTAATCTGCATGACATTGAAATATATGTTTATAATTCCCTCGAGAAACTCATTGAAAAATCTTAATCACGTATTAAATATTCTTTTTCAAGCACTGCGAATGTTATGACAACTTTTTACATCGAAGCCGTGTTTTCGGCGCTTCCATGCAAACAAACTGGCAGATACGAAAGCACCGTTTTCTACGGTTTTCATTTACACGAATATAATCTGTAAAAATCGTTTTATGGAGAAATATGGTACATAGATCTGTCTGTAATTAAAAGAAAACGATAAGAATACAGAGTATATACATCAAACTATGCTTTCTGTATTTCCACGATACCAAAATGGCAAATACAAAACCACCGTTTTCTACGATTTTTATTTATACGAATACAATCTATGAAAATCGTTTCATGGAGAAATATGGTACATAGACCTGTTTGCATCTAAAATAGTAAGCGATAATAATGCAGATTATATTCCTACAGAGAATACACATCGAAACTATGTTTTCTGTATTTTGACGATCCCAAAATGGCAAATACAAAAGCACCATTTTCAAAGCACCAGTTTTATAGAGGAATATGGTACATAGGCCTGTCTGTAACTAAAATAGAAAACGATGATAAGAATAAATGTAAAAAGACTATTAACATTACGCGAGTATGCGCGTGCCACAAAAGTGTATCTAAATGTACAAAAATCGACAATCTAAGAAACGTCATAATTTTAGTTAACCGTTTGTGCTCCAAGTAATTTTAATTCCAATTATTGGAAGGAATATTAGATTTCTTAAATACGAATACAGCGATGTAAAAATTGTTTTAGACATCGCCCGAGAGGAGCCATTGGAGCTCAAAGGGTTAATCGACTTTTAATGTTACGTTACAAAGCAGAACGTATCGGAGCAACGAATGAAGCAACTATACCAAATGAAACAGAGGTTTCCATGTTTTATGACGTTAGTATGACACGTTGTGTGTCCGATGACGTCTGTACCATACGTAAGTTGTATGTTTGGCCTGTGGATTTTCATAGGTTAATGACAAGTGACAAGTAAACCACAAATGAATTCGCGTATCGGCGAAAATGGATAACATAAAGAACGTTTTAAGTAGTAAAAGAAACTGTTTCGATGTCTAATGAGAAAAGCTATTTTCTTCGAAACTGTTTGCAAAGAGCCAGCAATGTTCGACTAGCTTAAGTTTCTCGTGATCGTCTTATCGAACGGCGATCGATCCCAAGTTAACTTTAGAACTGTTTCCGGAATTTGTAACTTCTCCCCTTCGGAACGTTTCCGTTTGAAACACATAAGTTGTATGGGAAGCGTACCGCAGCTCGGCAAGGGTATAATGTATCTAACAGTCGCGCTAGAATCGAAACTCGCATAGTCTAGGCGAACTATCGTGTACTCGTCCAGTAAGATTTCTGAGAAAATCAATCGATCCGGTTCGCGGGAAACGGGACTGAATAATATTGTGCTCTGGCCTGTGTTCACTTTCTACCAGCTTTTGTTTTTTTTACTTAATTAAATATTCTAGAACAACCGACAACGCCGTTCGGTTCGCAAGCTTTGATGAAAATGATTTTACTGGCTCAAAACGAAACGTGGAAAGGAACGTCTATCTTGTCTTCGATATAAGCAAAATGGCGACGGAATCGAGACATTTGCAAAGGGTTAATATTAGGTAAATCGGAAAGTTCCGTCCGTTTTTTTACAAAAAGTAAAGCTTTATTCATGAAAGAAAATGAAAAAGTACGTTAACAAAATATTGTCCATCGTTAGTGATGACTTTTTCCCATCTTTCGGGCAGCAAGCGAATTCCGCGTCGAAAGAATGATTCATCTTTGGAGGTTATCCAGGCGGAGATCCATTTTTCGAGATCTTCGTACGAATTAAATCGTTCTTCAGCAAGTGCGTGTGCCATTGACCGAAACAAGTGGTAGTCAGATGGGGCACAGTCTGGTGAATAAGCCGCATGTGGTAGCACTTCCCAGCGAAGTGCTTCTATCGTTTCCTTGACAATTTTTGAGACGTGAGGCCGAGCATTGTCATGCAGCAAAATCACCTTACGCTGTCTCATTTCATATTGTGGTCCTTTTTCGTGCAATACTCGACTCAAACGGATAATTTGTTGTCGGTAGAGATCTCTTGTGACTGTTTGACCAGTTTTTAGCAGTTCATAGTATACCACACCTTCCTGATCCCACCAAATGCAGAGTAAAGCCTTTTTTCCGTGGATATTCCGCTTTGGCGTCGATGTTGAGGGTTGGCCAGGATCACAAATGGTTTTTCGACGTTTAGGATTGTCAAAATAAATCCATTTTTCATCCCCAGTGATGAGACGATGGAGAAACCACTTTCTTTGTTGCCTAGCAAGCAAAATTTCGCAGATGGTTTTCCGCCTTTTAATGTCTCTTGGCTTGAGTTCATATGGGACCCACTTTCCTTCCTTGTAGACCTTCCCTAAGGCTTTTAAACGGTCGGAAATGACAGATTGAGCACAATTTAACGCTTCTGCAATTTGTTTTTGCGTTTGACATGGATCTTCATCCACCAACGTCTGCAATTCTTCGTCTTCGAATACTCGTGGCCGTCCAGAACGCTCTTTGTCCTCCAAAGAAAAATTACCATTTTTAAAACGTCGAAACCACTCTCTACATGTTTTATCGGAAACAGCATTATCGCCATAAATGTCTACAATCATTCGATGATCTTCAGCTGCCGTTTTCTTCCAATTGAAACAAAAGACTAACACTTCGCGCAAATGACGCTTATTCGGCTCAAATTCCGACATCTTCAATGTAGAAAAAAACGAAGTTATTGATGCAAGCGTAAATTGTTGTGTACTGAGTTTTATTAACAGATGTTCAAACTAAAAAGTTAGCCTTACTTTAGAGGTTATAGTTACCCACAGTTCGAGCTACGGCTACTCGACGCTAGATGGACAGAACTTTCCGATTGACCTATTACTAGAACTACCGAATAATAAATCCGACTGATCTATATTGCTTCGTAATAATGACAAAATTGCATCCATTCAGATAACTTTAAAGATAAGAAAAAGGGACCAGTCATTTTGTCAAAATACAAAAACACGGAGGCAAAAATGAAAATGGGAAAGCCGTTGCACGGATGATGACAGTTGTACGGATATTAACTAAAACATGGAAAAAGACCTTATTATATGCTGCATCGCCAAATCGTCAGTGGACCCCTGGCTTTTATGGCTTGACCTAACAAGGGAACATATTTAGATGCGAAAATCCAATTCTGATGAAACTTATGGGAGCTTCCAGCTTTATTGTTTAACCAAAAAATTTTTGTTAACATTTTCTTGTTCTACTACATTTCTCATTGAAAAACACACAATTTAAAAGAAAATTCAAATTTTTTCGACCTCTGGCTTCCGAGATATCTCAAAAATACCCCAACTTTGAGGGCTATTTTCACCTCTTCAAAGTGGATGGTTGCCGATAAAAAACAACCCGTGTCAAATATTTTTTAAAGAACTATAAGTTCTCGTAACTTTCATCGGATTTTCGCATCTGAATATGTTGTATCCGTGTAAGTAAAAGAAAATCCTTTTTCGAAAATCGCAAAAAGATTTGTACTCCTTTGGTGGAGCGTAGACGGCGACACTTTTCTGTAAGAATGTTTTCGCGAAGAGCCGCGGACGCAATGCTATTGTTACGACATGAATGTAATTGTCGATAGGACACCGATAGCGATAAGATAAAGCTAAACGCGGCAAAGACGAGCGTACCCGCGGTTACGTTCACCGAAATCATTGATTTAGCCGGGCGGGTTTGCAAAGGGTTCGAGAGAAGGCGGAAACCGCCAGGCCATTTTTACGCTTTCCGTCAAACTGGTTCCCTTGGCAGAGCAACTTAATATCTCCTTAATGGCCGCGATAAAACTCGGTGATATACCTTTCGTGCCAACATAGCGGCGCGTCTCTGTGTGCACGGGCGCAGGAACGCGATGCACATGCACCGCGATGCATGTGATCGCAAGCTGGTGCTCGATATTACTGAAGTAGGTACATCCGCGGATCAAGAGGTAAACATTGCTCGATACCGAGAATAATTGCTCATCAAGTTACGCCGCTGTATAATGTATACACGAACGGTGGAACTCGCATTCGACAATATTGTTTTCTCGTGTTTAATCGGTTTAACGGGCTTTAACGACTCGCATTCAGCCACGCTCCAAGATTAATTCGCTTCGAGGCTGATGAACTTTGTGTTGAATGCACTGTGACTTTTCAGTTCCTTTGTACGATCGGTGTAAGCGATTCCTTTTTTAATATTGTACAATTTTTTTACGAATTTACGAGATTTTGTTGCGACGAACGAAGTGGAAAAAGTATTCGTACGTCGTTTAAAATGTCGCTTTTTAAATGTGGACCAAACGGCTTGCATCTGTTCGAGGTGTTAAAAATGTTTCTGTGGATATGTAAATCGGTCTTTGAATAAATTATTAGTGATCGTAATTGAGAAGGAAAAAGTGAGGATTGGGATTTTTAATGTTTTACGTCTGTCGATTAACGCATTGAAAAGGCATTGAAAGATGTGGAAGTCTTTAATTGAAATGGCATTATCTCAGAATTTCTGCTTTTTTAAATTATTTATAATTCGTAATAACCTTAATCGACTATGTTAAAATACTGTATGTATATGTATAATTTACTTTGTTGTACGAAAAGCGTGTCGTAAATTTTTGTTATTCATTTACAACTCCGACCAGAAGCAATTTTTAAAAAAGATCGATTTTAAAGAAGTTATTCGTTTGTAAACGATTTACGAATATTGTCTACGCTGACTGTACGAAATATCTTTGTCTGACGTGAATAAGATACTGTTTACGAAGACTGTTTACTTAAAAAGACATACAATCTTTTACAACAATGTTTCTGTACATTAACAAACACATAAAATACAACCATTTAACAAAGTGTAATAAAATGTTCGTTTTTCCTTGAAGAAAATACAGTATCGAAATTTGTATTTGCACAAAACTCTGCCATTTATTAATTATGACTGTAAAAAACATGTTTGTACATAGAATCTTAATTAATAATAAATTTCTATACATTAACAAGCACATAAAGTACAAACATTTAGAGAAGTGTAATAAAATGTCCGTCTTTTCCAGAATAAAATACAGCATCTAAATTTGTATTTGCACAAAACTCTGCCATTTATTAATTATGACTGTAACAGACATGTTTGTACAGTATCCAGTTCAAACTTTTCCATCACCGGTTTCGTTTCATTGGTTCAAGAGCCGTTTGCAGCAGTTAGGATAGCGATCGCAGTAGTTTAGGTCTCCATCCAGCAAGCGGGATTGTATCGCGTTCACGTAACCGGCAATCGATGACTGCATGATTCGCCGAAAATCTCATGCGATCAAATTGTGTATCATCCCGAACGATCCTGTTCCCTTCGATCTTAAATTCGTTTTACGGTGTCGTTCTCCGCGGTCGCGGCGTTTCGGCGATTTTTCCTTCTTGTTCTTCTGTTTTCCGTGTGCGTGTGCGATTCACACTCACACGCAAACGCACGACAACTGTATTATCACGAGATTAGATTATCGACGCCGCCTACAATGGCGTCTGTAAGTCGGAGAGAATGAAAATAACCGAGAGATTGAAATTATTCTGCGCAACGTTTTCTTTGTTTCATTTTAAGATTGCACATCTGAAAAATCGTTCCGGAACGTCGCCGGGAAAACTGGGAGAGTGAAATTTATTTAATCGATTCTCGGTTTAAATAATCGCCGAAAGATAGAGTTGAAACATAGTCGGATAATCGAGAAATAATGTGTAGATGTGCAATAGATTATGCGCTTCGGATCCAGGCAGCACGATCTATGGAAATCTACTGGCTGCAAACGACTTCCGATTTTTTACCAACCGCGAGAAGAGACATATGTTTATCTGTTCGCATTCGTTGCACTTGCAATTACACTACACGGCATTGTTCTCGTCGTTATTGTGCTATCGATGGTTGTTACGATTTTTACGCGCGCGATGGACGTATGTAAAAATGCGAGATCTCGATCCAGAGGTCGTGTTTTCTTCATCTTTCGAGTGCACCGGTGTAAGATATCTCGATATACCGGGTTTTAGAAAAATATCCTGAAGGTCTGTATCACATCTTTCGATTTCATTTTCGCGAGGCACGAACGCACGTTCCGATATCCAATCAGTTTAGCTCGCAGGATTGACGATCGATCTTTCATTAAAACAGCACTACATTATGATCGCGGTCAGCATGATTTGTTTGCTATACTTTGAAGTTGAATAGATATTCTTACTTATGGAAAAATTGCTGTATACGTTTTAAACGTACGTGAATTTATTCATCTCTCTTCGTAATAGTGCAGCTTCGAACAGGAGAGGGAAATCTGATATGAAATAATAGTTGTATAATCTCTAAGCGTTGATGAATAAATCTATAAAGATTTAATGCGATGTGTGTCATAATCTTTGATTATGGAAAATTGTCGTCCATTGAAGACGATTTCATTTAAAAAGGCCTCTTTGCAATGTTATAATTTTGAATTGAGAAGACGCTCTCTTAAAAATGTTATAATTTTATATCTAATGGAAAATCTTGTATAAAATAATTACTCCATATTCCTTAACCATAGTAGAGTAAATCATCATAGCCCCAGCCTCATGAAATAATTTCTTTTCAATCATTGAAAATTACTCAACCAATTGGACCACAATTCAGAAGATCTTTTCGGAAGACGTTCTCTTAAAAATGTTATAACTTTAAATCTAATGGAAAATCTTGTATAAAATAATTCCTCCATATTCCTTAACCATAGGAGAGTAAATCATCATAGCCTCAGCCTCATGCAATAATTTCTTTTCAATCATTAAAAATTACTCAACCAATTGGACCACAATTCAGAAGAACTTTTTCGAAGTCGTTCTCTTAAAAATGTTATAACTTTAAATTCAATGGAAAATCTTACCATGAAATAAATTCTACATATTTTCTACACATAAACGAACAACTTAATGAAATTTCAGAATAACGGTTGGAATCGTATTATTTTAATAATCGGGGATTACCACGTTTGATCGCGGAGTTGAAGTGGTCTTTAAGGGAAAACGGATGCAATTGCAATTTCGATGGATGCGCATGTCTCGATCCTCGTCAAAGCGCTTTTATATATAGCGGCAGTCGGACGGTAAATATTTTTGGCGCCAACTTTTTCCTCAAAGACCTGTTAGCATTCCGCGAAGGCTGCGAGTCCGTATGCCCTCCCTGAGTGCATCTACATGCGTGTCGTTTGGACTTGACGACTATTGACCAAAGGCATTATCGGCAGAAGAACGTATAATATATGTTGCTGCGGTACCGGGACAGTTCGCATGACTATAAATTATTCATGCGGCATCTGAAAAATAATGCGCGTATTTATGCCGATCATTAAACGAAATTAAGAAACCAATCATCGGCGAAACCGCGCGGGGAATATAATAGCTTCGGATCATTGCAAGAAACGACGATACGAATGTGACCGGACACTTGTTCGGCCGCGCGATTAATATTATTCAACAATTTTTTTATCGTCGCACGGCGTTTTTGAAGTCACGCGCGGAGCAAAACTGCATTCGCTGCACCGCAAGTTGCAAAGGCGACGGTATCATTTCGATGTCTTCGTCCCATTATCAGTGAAGACAAACACGAGACTTAAATAATGTCACTGTCCTGTATTATTGAAATTGCGAGTCGTTGTTTGAAGTGGGAAACCAAGAGTCGCATTGAACGGTGAACGTTTCACGGATGCATCGCTGTTGCTGCATCGATGCGTTTAATCCAGTTGCGTAAGTCGTTCGATTACACGGCGAAAGCCTGTTAATAATTTTAATGCTCGGTTTAAGAAAATGACATGCTCGGATAGGCTGAGAAAAAATGACAAACTTTCTGCTTGGAATAAATTTTCTTCGATTGCAAATCGCTTATTAATATTGCACTACGGTGTATTTTATGGTTACTGTGATCAGAACGTCTTTCTTTAGATGTTTACTCTTGTATTCTCAAATAAAACAAAATTTTGTTCCGATTTAAAGGAAATTAGTATTTTAACAGATTTTATTCGATATCTCCGAGTTCGACTCGAAGTTACAGCACGAAGAATGTGTCCGACATTTTTGAGTAACAAAAAGTTGACAAGCTCTTCGCGTTCGATCAAAAACCCATTAGAACGATTAAATTGCAAATTACTTGAAATCTAGAGTTTCCTACTTTTCAAGATACGTCAGTTGAAAAATTGATGACTGAAATTGGCAAGTACACCGAATCCCACAGAAACGCGTCAGCATTCGGAATTTATTACATGAAAACTGAACGACGTGCAGCGAGAAAATCTGTTGTTACAGTGTGCGCCGAGACCATTCGATCTACGTTTCGCATAATTCCGTAGAAGCTGTAGCAGGTGACTCAACTATGACCCAATAACGCGAGTACTGCAAATTCAGCAAGCGTCCGTTGTAGCTCGTAAAGGCACCGATAGAAAAGGGGAATGCGTAGCGTTCCGATACGCGGACCGATAAAACTCATTGTATACCATGTGATCGATCAGAAATTATTAATGGTATTGCGCGATCGTTTTCTGATCGAGTATTACTGATTCATAGGGATCCTACTCGAGAAAGAAATCGATCTTGTCTCTACACCGCAGGAGAAACATTATCGCTGTGTGTTATCGGTACCGTTTCCGTGACGAACACGATAATATTAATAATTAGAGAGGTAATTATCGATATCTCCTACGGTCATAATTGATTCCGTTCACAATAGACGCACTGATTAGGCGCAGTTCCCCGTTGAACCTTCTCTGACCCACCTTCGACACCTTAATTCGTCCTAAACTCTCGTCGCACAACATTTCTCCGACACGTTTTCGATTTCGATCAATATTCATAAATATTTCGGTTGAAGGATCAAAGAAATTTAATATGGGCACTGCCAAATTGATTTCGAGTACCATTCTTCTTTGACATTTTGCGATTGCACGATTAGTTTTCGAGTTGTTAACACTTTACCGACATTGAAGCCTATTAATAGTTCTTTCAGTAATTGTACATGTTTATGTACGAATCGATTGCAAATCTTCGAGCGGAATAAAAATTGTCTATTTTGATCGTAGGGAGCGTAGTGATGCTTTATAATGTTATTAAGGTAAAAACAATTTTGAAATAGTTACTTGTGCATTTTATGAGGAAACATATATTGCCACTACTGTTTTCTGGCATGCACTTCGTGCATTTACGACTTCGGTGTCCCATTTCAATGCGTACGATGCATCTTCTGAAAATTAAAATAAAAATACTATAAACACGGTAAAATGGGATAAAACTATTACAGATTTAATTTGAAAATTAATATAAATACTACAAAATAAAACCAAAATACTAAATACTGTAAAATAAAATTAAAATACTCTACACACTCCAAAATGGGACAGAAATACTAAATATAGTATAATAAAGTAAAAATACTCTACACACTGCAAAATGGGACAAAGAAATACTAAATATAGTAAAATAAAACGAAAATAATCTACACACTGCAAAATGGAATAAAAATATTAAATACTGTAAAATGAAATTAAAATACTCTACACATTGTAAAATGGGACAGGCATACTAAATACTGTAAAATAAAATGAAAATACTCTACACACTACAAAATGGGACAGTAACACTAAATACAGTAAAATAAAGTAAAAATGCAATAGATATGGCAAAATTGGATAGAAATATTAAATACAGTAAAATAAAGTAAAAGTACTATGATAAAATAAAATGGAAATACTATAGATATTGCAAAATAAAATGAAAATACTACCCGATAGATTTCTCGTACGCTGACAATTTGAAATGCATAAAGATCCGCAGTCTAGTAATAAATTCTTTGTAAAAAGGAGATGCGGACCTTCGTCGAGGCTTGAAGTGCTGTACGCGAGAAAAAATGTTGGTCGCTACACGGTAAATGGTTAATAATGATCGAACAGGCGAACGATATGTTGCAAGCACCGGTTGACGGACGTTCTCGACAGGATTCTACCCCGCGTCCCTTGGAGAAAACCGATCGAAACACGAGGAGAGTCGCATTCCACGAATACAGGCCGCCAACTACAAGTGCTCCGCAAACAAAGTAAATGTATTTATAGAGGGAACACGAAGCACATCTTTTCCGTTTTCTTTGCTTCTCCTCTTGTCAATGTCTAGACTCGCGATCACTAAGTTCGGAGTCTTTGTCGCTTATTGCCCCTCCGGGACGACGACGATCGTTTTTTCTTGCACACTCCCACTTTCTCTTACACACCAGAAAGATAACAACGTCGTCCTACATCGATCGCCATGTTCGCTGCATCATCTCCGATGAAATACCAGTCGCGACGCATCGTTCTGTCTCGTTAAAAGCGAACTTAGGGTTGATTCGTTCGCGATCCGCGTTCAATCCAAAGATCCGTGCTAGAGAAAATTAATAGACAAATTGGCATGAGCCAATACTTTTGAAACGTTTAGAAATGTCCGACGACGATATGGTCATTTGCCTATTACACAATGACGATCTGTTTGTTATTTTATATTCGTTCATCTGCTATTCCTTTATTTTACTAACTCACAACGCATACAGGCGAAATCGCGCAAACACGTGTACACGTGCACACGTTCCACAGCTGTATTTTTAGAAATGGAAATTTTAAACATTTTTATCGTGTTTCAACCCTTAGAAACAAAATGACTTCTTTAAAATTGGTCTAAATGAGTTTTCTTAGCGATGCTTCTTCTTAACGCGTTAAACGTTATGTCAGTGGGGACTGACGGTATCAACTTTACAAATTAAAATGTTATGTATAATGTATATAGTATTAAAAAGTATTCACAGTATTTTAATAGATTTCATTGAAATAGAAAAGCAGAAATCGGGCAAGCAATTATCATGTTTGTGCACAGCTGTATTCTTTCCATTTAAAGTTAAATAAAATGTGACACGAAAGCTGGGCAAAATAGCTCCACGTTAGTCGCATTGTTTGAATGAAGAATTTGATTTGACGAATCATCAACGAAACACAGTATGCTACATTTTAACCCTTAGCACTCCAATGGCGCCTCTGAGGCGACACTAAATATTGCCATACTGTTAGCTAAAATAATTTTGACCTTGCTGTGGTTGCATTTAAAATTAATTTTAAAAAATTATTTTTTTAAATAATTAATAAATTAATAAAAAATTAGATGGTTGCACGTACGAGTAATAGCAATAAATTTGATATGCACGAAAGGAAATGAACCACGTAAAATGGAACTATTCTATGAAGAAAAAAATGTCTTTATTTTGGAATTAAAATTGCTCGGAGTGCAAAGAACGAAGTTTAGCTCCTCAGCATCACGAACGAAGCAGCTCGATTATGGATAGATGCGATATCAAAATTCTTCGAGTGCAAAGGGTTTGATTATTTCGAGTTTATGAAATTCTGAAGGTGTCGGGAACGAACGTGTTAATTGCGGGTCTCCGGAGGGGAAATTTTCGGTTCTTTCGGCGCGGGACGTGTTAAAAGCGTACTTTAGTGGTATCGCGTAAAGATCAGCCTAATGACGATACGGCGCTTATGTATCGATTGTGTCTTCCCTAGAAGGGAACCCGGAATCGGCGAGTCGCAGCAGGCACGCGTGTCACACGAGGATTTCGGTAAAATTCGTGGCGCGTGAGAGAGCAAAGCTTTCTCCTAATTTGCATTTCGGCGGCGGCGTCGGTGGCGGGCGTTATGGCAGCCCGTCGACGACGACAACCGCGCGACGGCAGCGGTCGCACCGATATTTACCCCGACGATTAGAGCGCGGCCAATCGTCCGGTTGTTTGCCTTTACGAAGGTATTCGAGCCATTCGAGGAAAACATTGATTGGGTCGTTGCGCCGCGGCTGTTGGCCAGATTAGCGGGTACAGAAACAGCGGGAGCCTAAGCTTCGAGCTGGCAATGACGCCGCGAACGTCATTCCAGATTGATTCTCCAAGCGACAATTTCGATCGTGGAATTTTAATCGATCGTGTTTCGAAACGCACGGGTGCTCTCCGAACGGGGGAAAATTTCTTTCGGATGAATCAGGATAATTTACTTGCCAGACGAATTCGTTTTTCTACGTTCGAACAACTATACCGGCAACGAAGCTTCTTTAAGAATATCTGAATAATTAATGGACTGAATACCAATTTGACTTCTAATTACTTTCGATCGCAGCGGACCATCTTTTCCATTGGCGATCGTGCGCGTTGTGGGTTGGTGCAGTCGAAAACTGTTCTTCATTTTTTTAAATAATTACAATGTTGTCGAGCTTTGTTCGCAGCTTATTTTTATGTCGCCAACGATTGGAAAATGAGAAATACCATTCGGCGTCTCTGGTCGATAATGTAACACGGTGGCTGTTGTTCGAGACGATTTTATTGTTATTTCTGTTTGGTTATCCCTGACTCTTTAGAAGAAAGGAGAAACAAAGAAATTAACCCTTAGCATTTAGCCTCTAAGGCAATACTAAATATTGCCAGATTATTATTTAAAAGAATTTTTACATCACTACGTGTGCATTTTAGGAGGCGGTAAGAAGTGAATTGTTGCAAGTACAAGTAATAGTAATAAACTTTGTATGAACGAAAGGAAATTAACCATGTTCGATGGATAGATATTATAGGTCAAAAAATGTCGCGATTTGAGAAGTAAAATTGCTTGGACTGCGAAGGATTAAAACACTGTTCAAAAAATTGGATCAAATCTTCAGCGACGCGGACGGTTCTACGATATTACAAATATCGCCGTACTTGCTGTCGACTTAGACCTCCTGATATTGTTCATGGAAAATGCACAGTGCAATATTCTCTCTCTAATTGTTAAGAAAAAGATTCGTACAACTTTCCTAATGCTCGCGTTCTTTTTTAAATCCTTCATCATTGCATTTGTCTCGTTTATCGATCTATAATTATGCACGATTATAATTACTCGTATTCGATTCAATTTACGAGCATGAAACAAAATGGCGAACGGAAAAGAAAGACGAGCAGAGAGTCGAAGTATCGAGAACCGTCTTTCTTCTTCAATCGCTATTTTTTTTCCTACGTTCCCTTGCACTATGATATACTATCTCCCTCAGAATTGTTGCTGGAATATACGACAGTTACGGAAAGGATACTGCAACCTTTAAAAGTGTCCCGTAACCAAAAATCCAAACTCGCGTAACAAATTCGGAAGTGTTCTTTAAAGCTAGTAAGCTGTACAGACAACTTCCCCGGGAAGGTTAAATATTCTTCGAATCTGAAGATCGTACACATTTCTACAAAACTTCTTTGGCTCGAAGTAACATATTTCCGGGAAGAAAAGCGAAGTTTGCACACTTGGCAGTGACGTTGCCACCCGAAGTCATCTCGCGCTAGGTGGTTCAAGGTGCGGAAGAATGGACCAACCCGCGCGCACAGCTGAAGAAATTTTAACCCCTTGCACTCGAAGCAATTCCACTTCAAAATCGAAACAATATTTTTACTTATAACAGCTCCATTGTACATAGTTTATTTCCTTCGTATATATGAAATTAATTGCTATTATTCATACGTGAAACATTAAAATTTTTATCGATTTCTTAACTGCAAACGTAGCGACGTAACAGTCGTTTCAATAATAGTATGGCAATGTTTAATGGCGCCTTAGAAGCGCCATTCGAGTGCTAAGGGTTAACCCCTTGGCCTACAACTTATTTTACAATAACAATGACGAGATTTTCTTTGTCCTCCGCAGAACAACAAAAAGAAAAGACAAATTTGTAGTTACTGCATGCCCAGCCATTCTCCGATGACTGTATAAGAGTCAGTTGAAAATTTTGATGACGAGTCTGATTCGTTGTTGTAGGGCAAGGGGTTAAAGAAATCATTCGTCGGAGGAGAGAAGAATCAGAGAGAAGGACCGCGATCACCAGAACGAAGTGTAATTGCATGTGCGTCTTCCGAAAGGGTCGAGGGTTCCGGCGAGCCGGTTAATTAAGAGCTCGAGCTAATTTAATAATAATTTCTACCTTGCGGCCGCGCGGCGATCTTTTCTTCTCGCCAGTTTCTAGGCAATCAATTATCCATTCTTAAACGCCACATGTCCGCGGAGCAATAATTTACAAGGCAATCTCGAACGAGACATTTCGTCGAACGAGAATCATCTTTGGCGGACAAGTTTCGTCGTTCGTTCGTTGTTTCGTCGTCGTTTCTTCGAGGAGGAACGGTCTCTCGCAACAAAGGGAGGAGACGTCTGCTACTTGGGAGGATTGAGACGTCCTAGGTTATTTGTTTTGAGTGCAGCAAGCCCCGCCCAGCTCGTCTCAGACTGTTCTTTGGCCACGACTCGCGTTTTCGTCTCTCACCGTTCGACTCCTCGATTTCTTCTTCTGCGCCTCCGACACGGCGCGTTTTTGCGTTCCTTTCTGTCTTCTTCTCTCTCCTCATTCTCTCTCTTCTCTCTCTCTCTCTCTCATCCGAGTTCTCGTTCTTTCGGGAAACGAGAGACGAGAGAGCAAACTGAAAGCAAAGCGTTAGGTAGTCTTCTGTACCCGTTGGCCGATGCACTTAGGGTGACGCGTCCTTGGGGCTGGTTCTCTCTCTTCCTCTCTCTCTGCTTGGCACTGTCTATCTCTCTTTCTCTCTCTCTCTATTTCTCTCTCTCTCTCTCTCTCTATTTCTCTCTCTGTGTTTATCTCTCTTTTTCTGGCTGTCCCTCTCTTTCTCTCTTTCGCTCTCGCTCTTCGTCGCAGGCTAGACGCTGCCACCACGGCGAAATAATTCTGCAGCTCCGATCTCTCGAGGAGTCTACGTCACGTCAGAGATCTGTCAGAAGAGCCGCGCATAGTTGCGGTAATGTCCACTGACCTGATTTAACGGAATCGCGCGCAATTTGCCGCCTCGATTCATTGATTTGCGGCATAAGCGGACCGCGCGCCACTCGAGTCAGTGAAAGCGCAACTATAACGCCGAGCCCGCGAGATCTTCTCGACGAGCCGACTACCGGAAACCTGTCAACAAGACTCCAAACAACCCTTCTATAGCCGAGAGAAGTTTAAAAAAGAAGAAGTTTAAGAAGTGATCGAATTATGTTGCTAGGGGTGGGTTTCTTCAGTCACCAGCAAATAATGTGTTTTCGATTTTGCTAATACAATGTGGCATGTGTACTACCAATGGTACATTTATAATTGTTTATAGAAGTCCATAGTTCAAAAGAGAATGACATAATATTTATATTTGTTAGACTTTATTTAAGATCATCAACACGAGTCTGACTCGTCATAATATGGCGAATGGTTGATGCTCGGTAGATTTAGCATTAAGCTTTAGCAGTCCAAGCAATTTTAAGTCCAAAATTGAGACATTCTTTCATCTAAAACAGTTCCATTGTACATGGTTCATTTTTTCTCACGTGTATAAAGTTTATTATTATTACTTGTACGTGCAACTCTTCCATTTTCACCGACTCCTTAAATACAAACATGGCGATGAAAAAGCTATTTTAACCCTTAGCACTCCAAGTAATTTTAACTCCAAAAACGAAAGATTTCTTTGACTTAAAATAGTTCTATTGTAGATGGTTCATTTTCTTTCGTGAATGAATGTTTATTACCATTACTTGTACTTTAACATTCCCATTTTTACTGACATCTTAAATGCAAACATAGTAATCTAAAAGTTGCTTTAAATAATAGTAGAGGAATTTTTAATGTCGCCTCAAAGGCGCCATTGGAGCGCTAACAGTTAAATAATAGTATGGCCATTTTTAGTGTCTCCACAGAGGCACCATTCGAGTGCTTACGGTTAAGGATTTGAGAAGGCGTCTCTTCTAGACGCTGAGCTGAAAATTATTACGGTAATCTCGATATTCCAATTTTTTTCGGGATCGCGATCGAAGAGCTCGGCGCAACGAAGAATGTCACCGTCGGCTCTACTAAAACCACGAGTACACAATCGGTAAGGCATGCAATTAATGCGATACCGATCTGAATCGTGTTACACAGGTTGCGAGAGCGCGGTTGCCGTTACGTCGGCAATCTCTTTTCCAGCTTTGCTCGAAGCCCGATCGTAACTCCGCCTTTTATCGGAGGAGTTTCGTTTCCGCCGGCGCGTGCAAAACAAACGGCGACGTTTCGCCGTACGTGAGTAAAGTCGGAGTCACGTCGAGTTGGGTTGAGTCTGGTTGAGTCGTTGAACAGCAACCCTCCTCTCTGTGCACCTCGTTCCCTCGGAGTCCGTTGCTCGGTTTCTTGGACCGTTTTCACGGTGTTCCACTCCTCCTTCGGCTGTTCGTTTACTCGATACAGTTGCCGTGACATATCTGCTTTACGAGCGAGGAAAGCAGACGTTTATTATCGCGAGCGTTTCGCGATAAGCGTCCTCCCTCGACGCAGGTTCTTCTTCCTCGGACAGCGGAACAATCGGCGCAATCCCTAAAGACTTCCGGTTGCCGAACGGACGCGCTCGAGATCCTCGCTTCTCAGCGGTATCGTAAACCGTTATTGTTGCTAGCGCGAGTGGAAACGCGGGAATTCCGAGTGGCCAATTCGAATCTCCGCTTTTGTAGCGATACCTTTGTTATTAACTGGGATTTTTCTAGAAATAAACATCGTCCGCGTTCGTCTCAAGACGCAAAAACTGCTCGGACATGTATTTCTTTAATGTAATAATCTTTTTAATAGTTTTGCTGTTTCGTGTTCCATCTGCTTCATCTTTATGGTACCTGTCGAAAGGTTTACACTTTATTAACGCTTTAACTGCCCAATCAACAACCTCAAAAGTTCCACGAAACGAAAGTAATTTATTCGATGGAGCAACGATTGAAAACTTGAAATGTATCACACAAAGTTATCCTTGAACCTTCTTCCATTCTCCAGATCACAATTAAATTTAGTTCAACGAGTATATTAATGTATAAATTTATTTTTCAACATGGATAAATAATTCTGTCACCCATACGTGGTTGACATGGCAGTAAAAGTGTTAATGTTAATCGACGACTCAATTATTTGTGATTTGGAATTTACTTCTTCTTATGCATTTAAAGCACTTAAATTTTCGTGATTTCGTATGTGCAACAATGTTACTATAAAAATTGTTTTAACCCTTTGCACTCGGAGCTGTTTTAACTTGAAACCAAGGCATTTTTTCTAACCCAGGTTATTTTCATTCTGCATGATTTATTTCATCTCATATGGGGCTTTTTACTATCACCCATTCTTAAAACAGTTAAATTTTTAGCAATTTCAAAGATACAAGCATAGCGATGTCAAAATTCTTTTAAATAATAGTCTGACAATTTTTAACACGTTGAATGGCGAGCGAATTTTGTACACTTCAGACAAGTAACGTTCATTTCATTCATAGAAGTAATCAGTGTAATTAAAGAGAATTGTTAGTTACTGTATAATGATGCTTAAATGTCATACTACAATCTGGTTAACTTCCACAATAATAAATCGACGTTCAATGCCATTAATTTAATAATCATCATTCTTGAACGGCGCAATGATGCCGGTCACCGGTGATCACCGTGGCATTCAACGTGTTAATGGTGCCTTACAGTCACCATTCGAGTGCAAAGGTTTAAATATCAATTTTCAACAGCATCTTGGAGCCACCATCATTTGAACGCGAAGGGTTAACGCGCGAGGATCGGTGAATCTACGAGTCGTCAGGACCCAAGGTCGAAATTTGGCAATAAGACGATGTCCCCGCGTCGTCTCAGTCATTACACGGGTGGGGAGCATAAATAATCGTGTTTCTGCGACGGCCATAATTTTCCTTTTCGGCCGCGTCTCTCGCCTTTCCAGTGACAAATGCGTAAAAATCCGCATTCTGAAAAGGACTGATACGGCAATTAACGTATGAGGATCGGCGGGGCAACGATTTGTCGGGGATCAAGGACGAAAATCGGCAAGAAGACGACGGGTCTGCCGGCGGTCATTAGACACGATGGGGCATAAATAATCTTGTTTTTGCGTCGGCCATAATTTTCCGTTCGGTCGCGCCGCGTTTCCAGTGACATTCTAATTTCGCCGCTGTTGGTACACGCGATAGGGCGGCCGTGGCTCGTCCTTGGGCTAGGCCCCCTGTAAATTCGGCTCGTTAATTCCGACTAGTAGACACAGGCGATCGCGGATAATTAATTTCTAGTTCTCAGCGAGATCGCATCGGGGGCCGCACGTAGCGCCGGCGCGGCGTACACATATCCTGTAGTTAGAAACGATGGACGGGGCCTAAGGTCGTACATCTTGCTCGCCTCTTTGTCGCTGTTTACCAGAAAAGGATGGCGAATCTCCGTATCTCTCTCCCTCACTCTTTCTTCCTTTCTTTCTCTCTCGCAATATCGGTCTCTTCCTTTTTCGACGTCCAATAACAGAGAAAGAGGGCGAGACGCGCGACAAGAACGAACGACGAAGAAAGCGATCCACGAAGCGGCTAAGAATAGCAGGCGGTAGCCGTTCGGCCGATGCAAATTTCGAGCCCGAAAACATTCATGATGTATAATTCATCGTGCGGACTGGCTGGCGTCTGCCTACACGCGATACTACGCGTGCTCTCGTGACAATGACACAATGTTTGCGGTTACCGGAGGGTTTGTATCGATACCTTTGTACAACCACTCACACGTGTAGCTCCGGGAATACGACACGAGAAAGCGCGGCCAAATACTCGCGCCCCCTTGTCACGACAAATTTCTGAACATCTAGCCGAACCCTTCTCGGCTACCACTGCTGGGACATTCGAATTACTTGGCCAGCCTTAGATACCTTTTTCTCAATAATTAACCCTTTCCAATGGCGCCTCCGAGGCAGCACTAAAAATGGTCAAACTATTATATAAAACAATTTTTACATAATTATATTTGTATCTAAGAAATTGGTAAAAATCGAAGTATTGCACGTGCGAGTAATAGGAATAAAATTTACGTGCGCGAAAAGAAGCGAACCATCTGCAACGGAATTATTCTAGATCAAAGAGTGTCGCGACCTTGGAACTAACATTGGAGTGCAATGGGTTAACACGTTAATGTGTGAAGCGCCACGTCAGTCACCGGTGACTGACGCGGTGTGGACGGAAAATTTAACGGTTAATTAACCTCTTAAGCACGATGCGCCACTACAGTGGCTTCATTCGTCGCTATAGTGACTTGTTTCATCGTGGATTCGATTCAAGATCGTCTAACGCGACAGGACAAGCATTCAGCGAATCGTCGAACCATTTTTCAATATTTACAAAGCGATTAAACGCAAGAGAATTCTCGCTTTGAATTTCAACGAGCCGTGCAGTGATTTATTTCGCTGTGAGATCGGTTCGACGTCACTCTGACACGACAAGGTAGAAATCGAAAGAATTGTTGGAACTTGTTTTCGAATGTTGACGGAACGACGAGTAGAAAGACAATTCTCTTTTTAAGTTCTCGATGAGTCGTTCAGTGTTCTGTGGATTTTATGCGGTCATGACGGAAACGTGCTAATGCGATACGAAATAGCCAATAAATTGAAAGAATCTAAGAACGTCGACATATTATTTTGAATTTATTACAATGATTTTATAAAAGAGAATTAGAATGTGCCGTTTATTTCTTGTAATAGATGCAAAAATGCGTTTTGAAACTTACAGTAACGGAACTGTTCGTCTTGACAAAAAATTATTTACGGAAAACGTAGACCAATCGGAGCGTGGTGTTACCATTGGTGCTTTGATTGGTCCGTATTTTCCCTTAATAACTCGTTAACAAGCTCGAGGCGGAAATTTTCGCCAAGGAAAAGGTGACTTGAAATGTTTTCCGCAATTTTCGGAACAGCCTGGATATCGTTGTGAAATTGGCTCGACGTTATTCTGGTGCGACGACATAAAGGTCGAGCGCATTTATAATCGAGCTATTAAACAAATTATGAGCATACTCGTTCCAAAAACAGCAAGGGTGGTAACTGGTGACGTCAACGGCGAGATACCAATATCGAGGATTGACCGTCGACGTATCACCGTCCCCCTATCGGTCTCCTTCAATCTCGCGAATCTTCGTCATCTGTCGAAAGGACTCGCGAATTTGTCGATCGTGCAAGAATCCTTCGAAGACCGACTGCTTTAGGAAATTTTATCGCGGAGCCTAATGGCCTAAGTTTCCTCGTACGTCGCGCAGGAGCTTTCACGGAGAAGGAACCGAGGATCCTTCGAAGGGTAGACGCCGGAGTTTCTGGATAACGATGAACCGTCTTTCGAATCCGAGTGGCCGACCGTTGAACCTGAACAAACGGAGCAATCGGTGATACGGCTTGTAAAGTCGTAAAAACAAAAGTATCTCGATCGAACGGCTCTTGATATTTGTGTAGATATCTACTTTGAACGTCGCGCGTCCCGTTAAAGCTTGAGCCTGTGGGGTCACATAGACAACGCTCCCGGAAACACGAATAAAAGTCCGGCTAACTGTATCCTTCCCAGGGAATCCAGTGAAAAAAGAAAGAACGCATGCGTGCATCGGTAGGTACCGTAAGAATCAAAATATCCTTCTTTCCGCGGAGTTTTATGTAACGAACTCGCACCATAAAGACGGAGATGACGGCCAACGTCTCTGGCTGCGAGCATGCTCACGGTAAATCTCGCGCAAATACGGAGGTTCCCGTCGATTTAACTGCCACTTTGATATTTTTACATTAATTGCTGTCTGTTACGGTTGTTCGCTGCAGAAGTTCCTCTTACAAAACTTGTTTGTTCGTTCGGGTGCAGCGTGTTAGCGAGATTGCAGTTACCGATTCTCTCCGAGAACTTTTCTTTGAATCGATATAACTTTTTCAAAAATTTAACCAAACGTCTTTACTTTTCTGGAGCTACTAGAAGCATCGATTCATTAAATCGTATGCAAAAGTAATTTCGAAATAATTCTAATTGGTTGAAAATACGTGAAACAATGAGAAAGACACTGTTTAAAATATTTCTATTTCAACTTGTAATGAAAATTGAAAATATGCGTTGGTTATACGCATGCCCAAAATGTGATTGAAATTGTTTGACCGCAGAAAAGAATGATAAGCGTAGAAAGATGTGAGCCGTTTATTTTGAAAATGGCGTAAGTCCATTCATACCTATCAAAAACATATTATTTCTTCAATAATGTTAATTACGCTAATTGGGATGATAAATTTGACACCTTTAGAAACCCAAAAACATTATTCTAATATAGCACAGTTTGGACTGTGCATAAATGGGCTTAAGCCACTTTAAAAATAAACGGCTCATGTAAGAATTTGTGGAGTTTTAAACGAAGACTGATCGAGAACCGTGAAAAATTTAGGATTTTCAAATTTTCATAATTTGTTTTTGCGCAATGTATAACTTCAAGAGTATGCGATTGATAGCTGTGATACTGGAATGTTTAATAGTATCTAAATGCTCGTCGTTCGGAGAAAGTGTGCGCCGCGAATAGCGCGTCTGACTAGTGCGGTTGTCATCTACTTGTATTCATGCTCGACGACTCTGTCGCATCTACTGCTAATAATCATTTTACAATTTTGTAGGTAACACGTATAATGTGCGATCACTTTCAACCAGCGACATTTCTCCTGAACCTATACTTTCAATAAATTCATTATAAGATTGCTACAGCTTCTTGATCGCATTTGAGAGCATTTAACAGAGTATGGTTTCGTGTCTTGTGAAACGTAAACCTTCGGATGACAGTGTCTGAATCATTGTCGACCCAGGTGGTCGGGTAATTAGAAGCTTGTTTCATTTTATAATATTTTAACCGTCCTGCTTGCTCGAGAAAATATTTTTTAATCTTTCATACTAATTTATATTTTCATATTTCATATTTTTAAATATACGAAACACGTCATTTAGTAATTTATTTCTCTGCGGAAATGATTAAAGACCATTCTGACGGGACAAGATAAAAATCCAACAAATTGTTGTTGTTTTTCTCCCGCAGGCTGCTCGGTGACTTATTTTGCTGTCAGATTGGTTTGACGTCACTCTGCTGCGATACCATGAAAATCGAGAAAATTATTTGACATTTTTTTTAATACTAATAAAGATGCAAGGCAGTATTCTTTTTAGTCTTCCACGAGCCATTGCATGATTTATTTTACTGCGAGGTTGAGTCTAAATTATTAACTGCTTCGAGATAAAAATCGAACATGTAAAGAAGCAAGCAGATCTGATCCTGTTCTTCTTTATTGTCATTGTACGAAATCAAAACTTGATCGATCGATCTTCGTAAATATTTTTTAATCAAATCAATGTCAACGATTGGTGATTATTAATTTGGCACTTTCGTACGAACTCGTATATTCATAATTTAATACTTTGACTGCCATGTAACCCACATATGGGTGACAGAATTGTTTGTCCACGTTCAAAAATAAATTTATACATTAATATATTCGTTGCACTAAATTTAGTTGAAATCTGGAGAATACGAGAAGGTTGAAGGATAACTATCTATTATACAGTTTAAATTTTAAATTGTTGATTCATCAAATAAATTACTTTGATTTTGTGGAATTTTTGAGGATGTTCATCGGGCAGTTAAAGTGTCAAGCAGTGAATATTTCTACCTTCTGCAAACTTGATGAATACATAAAAATGAATAATTTCCTCAGAAAAAGATTTTGTTCGACAGAATAAAGATATTATTTTTTCGAGTTTTATAGAACGCCTCGTGATAATTTCAATTCGCATAAAGGTCCACTATTAGGCGAAGGAATCGATCGCTTCCGTGTTCGAAAACGATTGGCCGACAGTAGTCGACCGTAGATCCGATGAAAGACGCAATGTGGTTAGCGGTCGCAGAAACCGCCGTCCGAGGATTAACACGTGGAATTCCCACTTTCGATATGATGACCGCTTGTTTCCGTTAGCAAATACTTTTCAGATCTCTCCACGGATGTTTTCGCGAGGCGTAATTTTCGTGAATATTTTCGACACATCGCCGATATATACCATCGTTCGCGCATAAAAGCAACCATGTTTTAGCACATTTTTTTGCCGAAGACAAACGCAAACGGAAACCGGATTTGCGAAAATAGTCGGATTTGCATGCATTATATTTGCGGCATTGAGGAGAACTGCACGCGAGTCGAACACGCGAAAACATGTCGTTAGGCGATTTCATTGTCAGCTGGCGCCGATTATGCTCCGAACATGGCATGCTCGAAACCCCCTTGGGATTTCGAAACGAAATAAGAATCACAAAATTGTTGGTGTAATTTTAAAAATTCGCCGATCCAAATGGCAGGCGTTTTTTAAAATATTGCAGAAGTATGGTAAAATAATAATTATATTTCAGTTATCGACCTTGAAGTATGACGTCACCCTGTCGAATAATTTATTGTTAACCCTAAACTCCCAGAACTATAAAATAAACTGCTATACGTTCGCTTATAAAAATTATAACATTAAATTTATTTATTCGATAATTTCCTACGAAAGCATCTTTCTAATTTCGACAATCGCAAAATAATAAATTTATCACCGTTCATTCTTGTCGGTGATGGTACGTTTCGTGTCAAAGGAGTTTCAGTGTCGATAAACATTGTCAACGAAACAGTATATGTATCGAGGGGGCGATGTAACTCGTTCGAATAAAAGACCGAACTATAATTTTTATTTCATTAAAAAATCGAGGCAGCTGCGAAAAAATAATTACAATTTCAAGAATCCGAAGGGTTACGTATTTCGGTTAATTTTCGCATAAAAATTAAATCGAATGAAATGTTGAAGGCGTCTCGGGAGGTGACAATGCTCAATTTACATCGACAAAGCCAGTGATTTACGGTGTTGCGATGGTAACGTGATATTTTATAGCGGTTACGCGTGTTGTAATTTATGATACTTTCACCTGCGCGTTTATCGGCAATAAGTGCGCGACGAGTGCGCCGGTTGATTTAGAATTACAATTTGCGGTAATAAAACAACATTTCGACGGACCACCTTAGACGCAGGTTAGATCGGCGAGCGTAGTCGGAACTATCGAGACTAATTAGCGACGTCGCGTACCGCCAATTGGATATCGCGTTCTCGCGACGTTTGCTCCCGATTGGATATCACCGAGCCATGACGAGGTCCCTTCTGCTGTGAGAGAGGACCGATCGTTTTACTCGACGCGCGTGCATACATCCGTCTCTAAACTGGTTACCGGTTCGCCACTCTAAGAGCAGGATACCGCCTCGTTCTCTCTTTTGCCCCTCTACCGCGGTGCCGCTATCATAACTCAGTGCAAATCACTCGCTAATTACATCGAAAATCGATCACGCGTACGATTTTATCCAGGTGAGCTAGTTCTCCACGAAAACAGTAGCTAACCACTTGTCCTAGGACAGCAATGGCGGCCGACGGCTTCTTCGCAAACATATTTCAATTTTCAGCAATTTTATGGCAGCGCATCGAGCGGTCATTGTAAACTTTTTATTCTAACGCTAGAACTACCGAACGATAAATCCAACGATATACATTGCTTAATACAGTGAGTAACTTTAATATTCGGACACTATAAAATTTTTACTTTGTCGCGTTGTAATTTTGTTCACGATGAAGAAAAAAAAAATTAATTCTAAATTTTATTCCTACGTAAGGTCTAGTTAACGAAAGTATAAATTTTACTTATATAATTACTAACGTCTATTAAAAATTCTATTTTAAACAAAACAATGTTTGGTTTTAACGTTACAATCATATTCGGACACTTTTAAAAACTGATAGTTTTTGTGCTAATTTTTACAAACGAAAAGTAATTCAATATGGTGTAGGATATCCTTCTTGACGAATGACCTCTTTTAATCGTTTTAGTTTTTTTTTCTTCATCGTGAACAAAATTACAATGCGACAAAGTAAAAATTGTATAGTGTTCGAATATCAAAGTTAGTCACTGTAATAATAACGAGACCGCATGTATTATACCTTTATACAATTCTTATTGTAAGTTGTACATCGTTAAAGAGTACTACATCGTTAAAGAGTACAAGTACATCTTTAATAATTACGAAAGAATAAATTAGGGACTAGTTAAAATGACTGGTTTGGTAGTTCCAGCTTTAACCAAGGCATTCTACAATATTATCGACAACTTCTCCTTGTCAAATCTCTTAAGTCCACTGCAACGAACGTCGCCATTTTGAATGAACTTTGCTTAACAGCAAACCTACCACAATGTGCCAAATTACGCTTTTTAGATTTTCTATTTCACTATTATCGAAGTTATAAAATTACCTTCGTAGGAATCGATTCAATAGATTTATATATCTTGTCATTTTTATGAAACAATCTACGATAGTTAATTTTAATGTTCGAAAGGTTTACCTAGGTGTCTAGGTAGGTTTCCTGGGGAGGGGCTCCGTCCTAAAATCCGTGTTCGATCGATTAAATAATGCCGAATATTTATATGAGAAAAAGTTAGTTAAAACGATGATTTTAATTAAGGTATTTCTAGCTTAACAGCTCCCCTTTTCTAGATATTTCTCGATAAAATAATAACTCTTTAATTAATTACGATCGATTAAACGAAATAAATTGGTACAGGTTCGAAATCGAATTTACTGTTTCTCGGAGCCGAATAACTGTCAAGTGGTTTAACTAGTCCCGATCGTGGCTGCTTATGAACAAAAGTGCATTCTACGGTGTAATGCACATTCCGGTCGATCAAGATGATCGGCGCGAGTTATCGCCGTGCGAGAACAACATTGATGACCGCTCGATAACTTTTCTGGGGTAAGTAAACACGCGGTTAACCATATTGGTGACGTTGAGCAATGTCAGCGTCAGGTATGTCGGCGATGCATGTTAACTCATTGACGTAATATTCCTTTTTCGGGGCCGCTCCACGCGACACGAGACGCAGACCGATTCCACGAAATTCCTAAGAACGATTACACAAATTCCGCCATCCACTTTGCGTGCTTATCGACGAGCATACTCCCACGCTTCTGTTATCGACAATTTTTTTAAATGCTCGTTACCACACGCTTTCCTGAAACCAACCGAAAATAGGCTCGCTGAATTTATGGCGCGCTGTCGCCGAAAATATTCGAACGTTTGCCTCTCGAGCATATTCATAAACAATAACCGATATCCGAATAAAATTTCCAAATAGTAAATAGCGCGCGTTCTTCAAAATATTCCATTTAATTTAAAAAACGCAGTATTTTTATCTGCCAAAAGCAGTCTTTGAAATAGCGTTGATAGGATTCTCAAAATGTGTGAATGTTACTTAAAGTGGAAAATGTGGAATAATTATTTTTCATTTGTCGCCTCGGTTTCGTAAAAATCGAGTTCGAAAATATTATAGTATTTTTGCATTTTTTTAAATGTTACATATAACTTTTATTACGATATTTCTGTTGGTTCAATCACTACAGAAACAGTGAAATAAAAGGTTAACAAAAATCACCAGAATTCGTTATAAATTAACGTCTCAGTTGTAACTTGAAAAATATCCTAGAAATTATTAAGAAAATTAGAAAATCGATTATTACAGCAGAGAGTTAGAACCATCCGTTTTTCTGCAAAGATCTGACGGAAAGATTAGCTAGAGCGAGACAGATCGTGCTCTTGGAAAACGTGATACGTCAAGCCGAATTAGAAGCTCTGAACAGCCATTGGATTCAATTTTCTTCTTGGAAGGATTCGAGAAGTGTAGGTAATTGGTACGATCATGAGGCAAATCGATCAGTGGCCGAAGTTCAGTTCGTTGGCTCAAGTTGCCAGGAGACTTCCCTAAAAGTGCACCGGCTCTTGTGTGGATTCCATGGCTCCCAGTTTCGTATGACTAACTCCGCTGACTCATCTTCGACGCCGCGGCAAGAAAACGTCACTTTTCCAAGTTTTCGTAATGTCCAATCAACAGCGATCCGTACAGTATAACAAACTATGTTTTTCTTCTTCCATCTAGTTGTTTCTGTACTCCTGCGTCGTTGAGTTTGGCCATCTTCTTTCTTTCCAACGTCATACATTTTTCTCCTCGACCATTTTTATCTTCTCCGTAAAAATTTGTTTAGCGAAAACATGTGTTTAAAATTATTCACTGCTTTGTTTATTAATTTTTGAAAAATATCATTGCGGTAATACTTCTTGCAGACGAGTTAGTCTTCCTGTTGATAGTAACAGCTGTTCGCTCAATTACTCTGGGTTAAAATTGACCCGGGCATCGCAATCGAGGGCAATTTAACTGTAGGTAAAATTTGGTTTCTTTTTCCAGTGACTCTGAGATTACTTGCTTTTGTCTTTACGAAGAATTCAGCATCCTCGAAGGAATTTTCAATTAGGATACGTCACTCTCCTGTATTTTAAGTTTAGTATTAAAAGTGTTGAGATATTAAAAGAACAAGGTAGAATTTCTTTGTTTTAGCTTTTAGAAGCAGTCTGAATTTTTCCTCCAATTTACACAAGTCGCATTCGCGAATTAATTGTCCTATTATTTAAACATCGATGCGTCCATCGGAAGGTCAAATTGAATTTTCTCATTTTTTCGTAACTTCGTTAATGTACAATTTCCTTGGATCGATGAACGTGCGAACGAGGGTGTCCCTGCTCCAATTAACGAGAAATCGGTGAAATAGGGTCGCAAGGAAATAATGGCGGTGTTCAGGCCAAAGTTAACGGTAAAAATGTGGAAAGGCGGTTGTCTTCCTGTCGTCATAGCGTACACCGTACCGTCTCAGATAGTGCGAGGGTTCGGAGAAACGACAGAGAGAGTTAAGTGACGGTGGGTGGGCGAGATGGTTATTTAAATGCCTATAGAGTCCATTAAAGATTACAGGTTGAACAACAAATGTCCACGCGAATGAGCCAGAACGAACGGCGATACCCCTCGGAATAAATGGTCCGTTTTATCTTGTACGACGCAAACAGCTTCCATTTTAATCTATGAACAATTTTATTATCGGCCCTTTCAACGGCGAAATCCTCGACGCTGAAACAAACTAACTGTGCATAATAACAGAGTTGAATAAAATTCATTTTATCGACCGACTTGGCAGCGAATGGTCTTCGTGGAAAATAAGGAACTTTTTTTGGATAAACCCGATCCTCGAGAATACTTGCTCAATGTTGTATATTCACGGGAACATATAGCTATTCTAGTTTACGTAGATTATGTGTTTGTATATTAAACGCAATATAGTATACCACTGTAATCATATGTTTGCTTGTGTTGGATGGTTATACGATCTCATGGAGCCGTGTGATTGTTAATATCGTAGGAGAAGCAAACGCTTTATCTTGTAAGAGTAGAGTAAACAAGAATATTATTCAATAATAAAGGTTATTAATATATTATAGCAATGTATGGTAGTTTATACAGTGTCTAAAGTAAGTATGCAATTATACTGCATCTTTCAGGAGTGCAGTTTGATCAGTGCTCGAGGAATTGGCCTGATAAAAATATTACCTTGTAATTATCTTTTAAAATTGGAATGTTAACGAGAATATACGAGAATATAAGAGTAAGAATAATTAATAATTTTTTTCGGTAATAATTTCAATCAATTAGTTATATTTTGTGTAGAAGTTTATCTTGACCACGATAGAAAACTTGACGCAATGTTGAAGAATTAACAATAGTGACACAAAATATTCAGTTGAACTGCATCTTCCAGGAATGTATGATCACACATTGGACCGATGAAATAATCATCTTGGAATTACCTCTGAAAATTGAAATTTTAACAAGAATACAAGAACGGTTACTCAGAATATCCTGGAATGTTGTTTCACGGGATTTATGATCACGTTGCTCACTCGCTTTTATCAGAATCGTTGATGAATCATATTCTTGCTAATCGAGTTGCTCCACTTGTTCCGGCTTAATTAAATAATAGCAGTTTTAAATACGTTGCTCTCTGCGAATGAGTAACGTAACAACTTTCAAACAGCCGTAAGACTGATTTCACCAGAACAATATTATATAATTTTACAAAATCTTCAAGATTATAACAAAATTTTAGTGATTCGATCAAGGAACACTATTATGTCACCGGACGAACCTATCATTTAATTCTTAAAATCATGTCAACGAGAAATAACTTCTTATCTAATGACAGAATACGAAGCTGTTAGACATTATTATAAAAACACATTACTATTTTTATTATTATTATTATTAGTAGTAGTAATAGTAGTAGTATTATTAAGCACACCAAACTGTTCTTTCGGTCCTCCCAGTTTCGGAGTCAGAATACAAACCGATAAATAAATGTTCAGCGTCGATGTTCATCTCTTAGAATGAATTTCAGCATAATCGAAATTACACAACGCATAATAATTAATGCATAATATATATGCATAATAATGTCAATGCATAATACACGTTCTATCCTCTAAACATCTCCAATGTTCCGCAATTTTCTAAATGCCCTGCAGCCCCAGTTTCCCTCGCGAGACCGTTTGTAATTTGGGAAATTGGAATACGAAAGTCAGTGCACGGTGAATTTACCGTGTTTTTCGGTAGATACAGTGACGTTTGAAATTCCTGGAGACGGGTCAAACGAATACGGGCCCACCGGCGTGTTTATCGGCGTCGAAATGAATTCCTAAAACTCAATTAACCGTGGCCTTCTTAACAGACGCTTGCTTTAACGAACGGGAAGACGAGTAATGAATGGTCCCGCAGGACGACAGGTCGTTGTTTAGTAGTCTCTCGTGCGAGAGGACTCCCGTTCGAACCCGATATCCGCCCTAAGAGCCTTCGAGCGACCGATCCAACCCTTTTAAGTAGACCTAAGTAAAACGCCAGGAATGCGGGGAACAGCTTTCGATGGTGCTCGATCGACCAGGGTAAAAGATCCGTTTCTCCGGTGATTCATCGTCGGCTATTTCTGGTGACACCGGGCATAAAAATCTATACGACGCGCGAGATTAAACGAGGCGACTGACGGGGATATCGCTTCGGCTATAAAAATTTGCTTTTGAACCACCGCGACAGATCCCAGGGGAAACAAAAGTTTGCCCCCTCCGTGAAAGCGTTCACTTGCTTCCATTTTGTTACGAAACCGGCGGAAATGCAACGTTTGTTGTGTGTATAGTACTTTTGTTTAGTGTTTTAGTAATTTTTGTACACGATGAAAGTTGATGTGATAGGATCAAAAAGCTGTTTAGAAGAACAGTGTATAATTAGCATTTGGAGCAAATTTTCTATGATGTTTTTATTTAATGAATCTATTTTTTTAATAACGTTGTTTCCGAATTATAGCTATTTCCATGCGATACCTATCACTGTAATATGAAATGTATCGGTTTTCCGTAGTTCTTGTTATCGCGACGAACATGTATTAAACTGATCGAAACAAATTACAAAATAGTGTTTACATAGCGAACGAGGAGGTCAAGCATGAGATAAGAAGCGTTATTTGCGAACAATTCAAGGAAGCAGTCAATGAAGTCATAGGAATTGCTGGAAGACATAAACGGCTATAATTTGGAAACAAGGTAATATCAGGCACATGTTTACACGAATTCGTATTATTTATTCTAACATACCCAAATCGTCTCTTCAGTTATGCTCACATATTTTGAAACACCCTGTATATCGCGCTTCATGATGCGTTATAATTTAATTTGAAGAAAATGTCTCTAATCGCGAACATATGTTCGCATAATCCTGTAACTAGTCCGGATAATCGAGGTTCTACTGCATCGCCGATCGAAACGGTAATTTTACATAAATTACATCGCGTTTGGTGACATTTCTATCAGA
>CM052093.1:13983228-13993957 GCA_028453745.1 Agapostemon virescens | reverse complement strand
TGCTCCATTGAAGATGTTGATTTTGGGATTAAAATTTCTTGGAGTGCAAAGGGTTAATTATTTAGATTAGATAGATAGATAGAAGCGTAAGGATTCGATATCTATGAAGGGAATTTTATAACTTCGATAATTGTAAAATAAAAACTCTTTAACAGAATTTCTGGCCATTTAACCCCCTCCCGCGGTAGTTTCAGCGTTCAAGAAAAGTATTAGGGGTTTTAGGTCGAAAGCGGATTGCTTCGGACGTTATTAATTTTCTGCCGACACCCATAACAGATCGAACACTGTGGCGACGGTCCTCAATGTAACATCCCAGGACGCGTTCAATCGTTTCTCCTTGGCCGTTCCCCGTAAAACGGGCGACGTCGGCGACTACTATCTGCCACTTCACGTTGTCCACCAGCCTTCAGTCACGAGTGTACTCATCGTGGCGAGGGAAAAAAATGCTCGGCTCAATCAACGAGATAATTTGCATGCCGCGCGCGTTACGCGCCATCTGAAAAAGAAGAATTACAAAAAATAAAATGAAGAAAAAACGGGCTCGGTGACTCGGTTCGATGCAACCTGCCGTCTCGCGTTACCCGCAAATTGAGCTTTCGCTAAATGGAACGCGGTGACGAATTCGATGATGCTCGCCGCCTTTTCGTGGAATTATAGTGCGTTGTCCGTATGGCAATCTAGGAGGCGCCGCATGGCGCGACGTTCAACACTACTTTTGCCGAACGCTAACAGTGACGATTTTACATTAATTTATAAAAATAACCAGAACATATTTAATCACACTTTTAGCTACTTCTTTTGATAATATATGCGTACAGAAATAAATTTGTTGCATAATTCTTCTGAACAGCTTGTTGAATTCGTTGAATAATTTTTATGTTCTCGATAATTGTACGTTAATTCGATTAATTCTAATAATTATTATTTTCATTAGATATTGCGTTTACAGTAAGACAAAATTTTTGTATAATTTTCGATAAATTCACAGAGTATGCTTGTTGAGAAATCTGTGCTTCAACCAAATCACGACTACGTATAAATTTCTCTATACACATTAGTAGCGTACAATGTTGCAGTTTCAAACATGAACAAAATTTAAATTAAAAACTGCAAAATTAAAATTAATTAATATTTCTAAAATTACTTCGTGTAGAAAAAGGAGATTTTAAATTAAAAGTTGAAATTATACAAGAAAGAAATTCAGCCGTTGTTCTTTGGAATCGCAGCAAAGTTTATCGGGAAAATCGCGAAAAATACAAGAAATCGGAATAAACGAAACATCGGGCGGCAGAGTCTGCGAATTAGTATAGCAAGTGTGTCTCTAGGTGGTGAAGAAAATAGCGATGATTTGATACATGAATGCGTCGCGCTGCTCATATTTGTTTAAGCGAAGTATCTGTTCAGTCATCTTTTGTAACAGTGGTTATTAGCAGCGATTTAATAGAGGTGAGTTCCAACGTAGATATTATCTAATCGAGAAAGAATGCCTGTCGTTCCAGAATCCGGAGGGAAAGAATTCAGAATATGGGAATCGTCCTCTCGATCGTGGAACGTTCGTTGGATGAATCTCTAAACATTCCGAGATTGACATGCAACATTTTTCAAGCACTCCGTCGGATTAGACTGTGCGCGTACTGGCCGCCCCAGGCGAGCATGATCTGTTAGGGGGCTTTTAGTGGTCGGATTTATTGACCCGGAGGATCGCACGCGTCGAACGTTAATCTCGAGCAAATCGCTGTCAACGCGGTGCATCAATCCGGCGATTTGTCACGGCAATTTGCCACTGTCGCCCGAGAATTCGTTTGACCGCGTGATTTGTCACGATTTGCCATGCCTATTTGGGAAACATTTTCGGGCCGCGGCCATTGTCAGCCGAAACGCCAGGTGACTTTTTCGTTGGCTGAATGCGAGCCGATGCTGTTTGAGCCGATCGGCTCGTGCTTTGCTCGCTAGAAAGGCAGTAAATTTTGTGGTCGACTCGATAGAGACGTCGCCATCTTTCTTTGTTGTCGCCGTGACGGGATGCACCGTGCAGGGAAACGCGTCGCGTCGGCAATCATCGAGGATTTACGACAAAGTAAACGCGATACTGCGAGAGTTAAAGCGCTACCGGGCACACTCGGTCGAAATTGTGATTCTGATAGGGATCCTAAATATTAAATTCTTCCAAAAACCGCGATAGATATACTGTGGCAACTGTCGGGCCAATTCCGAAACGTTTTTGGTTATATTTTTCTACGCAACTTCGATCAATTGAATTTTTCTTACACAGTTTTCCTATTTTGTATAATTCTATCAGGTTGTTCTTCGTTTCGTTATATTTAGAAGGAAATTTTTATAGGCAAATGCGTTGCATTGTACAAACAAATAGGTTGTTATTGATATACGAACCCAGAGCTATTATGTGCACTATTTTTAGTTTGGTTATCACTGACAAAATCACAAATAATATCAATTGAAACAAATGGTTCCGCTTATTTTTACTGCAGACAGTTTGCACAGCATTTATTTTGTTATTTCAGGTTGATGAGCCTAGCAACGGTCATAAATATTAATATTGGTTGTCTTGGCAACGTTATAAAATTAAGATTTATGCACCTCTCATGAAAAAAACTATAATTATTTGGTAAAATGTCGATAAATTAAAATGTGACCTGAAAGTTACACGGGCCCATAGAGGGTTAAAAGGAAGGATTGATTGAACCGGCATTTGACCTGTATATGCATACATTGTATGTTGTCCTTGGCATGGGACCCTCGATCCTCAGTTGTTTATATTCGACTGTTCCTCTTCTGTTTTGATCTCTTGTGTCCTTCATTAGTAACGTTTCTTTCGAAGTGAAAGGACGTCTCTCACAACGTGCTTCTAGAGAAGCTATTAAAATATATAAATTTTATTTCATACTTTATAACATAGTGAGTTTTATTATATACCCATATTCCAATACACACTAAGTTCAGTCAGCACAGAAGATTGACAATTCAGGATTCGAATGAAGCCGCAATCGTCAAAAATCGTCGAAGCCATGCATTCACATTTAGGAAGTAAAATTTCATTCCCTTTAAGCAACCAATTAGAGCATCGTTACGCGGGAAATGCGTCTGTGCTCTAAAACAGACTTATTTCGTCGAATCTGTTCGGGAAAATCGAACAAAGGTGCTGACAATGGCGGAAGAATGCGATGGCGGTTTCCAACACCGGTAAAACCAGACTGTAATTATTTGGTAAAATGTCGATAAATTAAAATGTGACCTGAAAGTTACACGGGCCCGTAGAGGGTTAAATGGCGGAAGCATGGGAAGTCCTGGAGGAGCTAGCTATTGAAACAGCTCCTCTGGCAGAGTCCGATGAAGCGATCCACGCGATCCACGAAGATCCACGCGGCGCATCTATCCCGACAGGCGGTGTCCAGCTGAGAGCCATCGGCGTCGGGTCGGTAGCCGCGTTTTTCATCGGCGTGTCGGGGCCTATTCAAGTGTTGGCAGTTTTTCACGCGGCAGGCGACAAATATCCCCACTAAAATCCTCCTTAGATGAGTCCCTACGTGGTTGGGGATGTCACGCCGGATCCTATCCCCGGCAACATTCACCATGTCGGTCTCACGTCGGTGACAGCGAGCGGTGTTCGCGATTCGCTCCTCCGAATCCTGGTGATCCAGTCTAAGGTCTTGCAATAGTCTAACCGCAAAGCTCGGCTCGACTTCAACGATCGTATCGGAGGCAGATTCTGGGATACCAACGACCGTTGTAACTCGCTCGGATCGGCTTTCCCGTTTCCTGGCCCAATTAGACAGATCTTCGCAGGATCCTCGAGCACAATCGCTCGGCTATCTGACCTAGGATCGCGGGACCGGTCAGCTAATTCTGCGCCGGTATTCTCGACATCCGTTGCACCGGATTGCAACTTCTGCCGGTGCATTACGCCCTCGTGATGAGAGAGAACTCTCTTTGATAAACGAGACAATTGCCGGTGTACGAGTATCGTCGAGTGTACAGTGAACGTCTTTCGATCGTCCACCGGAACGATCATGACGGATCTCCGAAGTGTTGTACTCGCCTATCAGTGCGTCCAGGATTTTGGCCAATCGACCACCCAATTCGAGGGACGTGCTCAAGTTTTATAGTGATCGAAACGCCATTGGTATTCGTTGAACCGTGCGACGTTTACTAGCCATAAATTGTACGGCTCCCGTTTGTAGTTCTAATAAAAAGTATGTTGCGAGGTCCTGCACGCAGGCGGGTATCTCAATCTTTAAGCCGGATTAGTGTCACGATTCCAGCAACTTACGGCGCGTAGATTGAGATGACAGTTCAAAGCGGCGACGCGCAGATATGTTTACGGCGATTCGGTAAGTTATGGCTGTGTTAAAACGCGTTGTAAAGACCGTGGGAGATTATCGAACAGACGACGATCAGGAGTAGATTATCCCCGTTTACTTTGCCGGTGATTTATTAATTGAGTCGGTGACGATCGTTTACAACCGCCGCTTGCGAACCTGGGATTTATTATAATTGACACATCCCCGGCTGCATCTCGTGTATTCTTCCCTCGACAGAGGATGATCGATCAAACGTGTGAACACGTTTATCGAAACAATTATACGAGCTCTTATAAAAAATATGTATGATTGTATCTGGTTGTTCTTCGTTTCGTTGCTTTTGGAAACGATACTCGTTGCAAAAACGCGCTTTTACTTACATTTTTCTTTGCAACTTCGATCAATTGAACTTTTCTTCCAAAGTTTTCTATTTTGTATAATTGTATCAGGTTGTCTTTCGAAGGACATTTTTGCAGGAAAATGCGTCGCGTCGACAATCATCGAGGATTTGCGACAAAATAAACGTGACATTAGAAGAGTTCTTAGATCCGATTAGATCGCGATATTAGATCCTTAAATATTAGGTTGTTCCAAAAAAGCGCGATGGATATACTGCGTCACTTACCGGGCCAATTCCGAAGCCTTTTTACTTGCATTTTTCTCGGCAACTTCGATCAACTGCGTTTATCTTCCAAAGCTTTTCTATTTTTTCTAATTCATTCAAATTCCTAAAGAAATTCAATTTGTACGATCGAATGCTAGAAAAGTTATCGCCTTTTCCTTAGCTTTCGCAAAAAGTTTCTATTTTGGGCAAAGATAAAAAATATAAAAATTGTATAAATTAAATACGAAATTGTATAAATTAAATACGAAATTGTATAAACGTTTAAAAACATTTTTCGCAGTTAGTAAAAACGAATATCTCGAGAAAAGTGTTGAAGCCGTTCGAAAAAGCATCGTGGAAAATATTTATCTGTGCACTATAGAAACCATCGAAACGTTGATGTGTCTAGCAACAAAGATGGCGATGGTCGCGTTTTCTCTTTGCCATTCGACAGAACGATTCCGCGCAGTTGTAAGGACGATTGCTGTTCGAGGCAACAGTAAAAAGCGACACGCTCTAAATCCGAACAAAACGAACGTCCGAATGCAAATGAATTAGCGAATAATTACGTCGCCTATTTACGGCGAGTCGACGCATGACGCGGATCCTGGTTCGAATCTTGGTACGCGCGTCATGGAAATCCTCGGAATGGCGGAGCGTGCCCCCGTAGACTCACCTTCGTGTTCGGCCTCGATGGGAATTCTTCTCATCGATAGTAGAAATACTGGAAAGACTGGATTTTTCATGGAGAGCTTGCTGCTGTCGCGTGTTACGGTGCCGGTGCCATGTTGTCTGCCATTCGCAGTTAGAAATTTTCTTCGTCAAACCCTCCGCCTCTCCCCTCGCCGCCGCCCCGACGAATGGCGAGGTACACGCGTTTTAGCATTTTCCTCGTTATGTAACGGCGAATTTGAATTTTAATGGACCCCACACACCTCTGCGCAGCCATGGATACGAAGCTGCTGTATCGAAGCGCGATCAAGCATATTCCTCTGACTAATTTGATAGATGGTCGTTAACGAGCCGGCTGTCAGCCGATGTCCAAACGCTATCGCGAGTCGCCTCGGAATTATTCACTTGTATTGTTGTATGACGAATCCTCTTCGCAGTGGTCGTGTTTGAAAATCAATTATTCCGATTCGTTGATTGTTCGAATATAATGTCTACAAAAAGTGGGGGAACATTGGACGGTTCAGATGTAAATGAAAAATGTTTTATACTATATTGGAGACACAGGCTGTCCCGTAAAGTTTAGAGAAATTTGAAATGTTCCTGAGGTAATTCCTAAGCAACGTTTTCCTTTGCCAGCTTGCGATTGGACGATTCGTTTTTCGAGTTATTGGCGAAAACCGCGGACCAACCGGATTCCAGCTTGGCGATAGATTGCGCTGAGCGTGCCATTTTCGGTGGACCAGTCGAAATACGTCCGCTGCGGTCGCGCTGTGATATGTCTACGTGTTTTGTTAAAAACTGGAGGACGAAATAGAATGTTCCGAGGACTTTTCAATTAGAGGATACCCTATATACGTCGTTCTAGCATTTTGCTAATTTTTAAAAACTGGTAAATGTTATCTTTTAGCAGTTCTAGAAAAATTGACGCTTCTTGGCAATTCTAATCGAACGTAAAATGTACCATTTGAAAACATTTTTAAAAATTATGTTTTGTAAAAATGAAATCAATAAACCACGAGAATCTCCTTTTACATTTCAATCTTAGATGAAACTACCAGATGACGTTACTCTCAAAAGATCTGTTAAAAAGTCTTCAGTGGTGCATCGCGGAATTCCACAATTTCTGACATAATCGCAAATCGATGTTGCGTTAATATTTCTGTACGAATCGCAAGAATTATTAGGTCGAGAGTAATTCTCGTAAATGTGTATATTTTGATAACACCGCCATGATCAAAGTGATTCTAACACCATCGAGTAAGTCCCGCAACACGCAGTCGCTTCTTCGCAAGTTCATTTTCGCGAAACGCTCGCGTGCGTATGTCGGCCACTCCATACTCGGTCAAGTATCCATTTGAAGCTTCCGTGCCGGTCGTTCCAATGCAATTAAACCACGAAACTCGAGTCGGCTGCATTTTCTGTGCCGCGATGCACGTTACCACTTGATCCACACACCGCATCGTCCAAAAAGCACGCGACCACTTCCCTCGCTTCCTCTCTATTACTCGGAAAGTAGAATCTTATTTCACGAAACCCTGACACGCCGAAATTAGAACGCAAATCGTTCGTTTAATTGATAGCCACCCCGTGATTTACTGTATAGTTACAAAACGACGTTATACTCTTCCATTATTGTTGCACCCGCAGGTTGCACGATCTCGTACGGCACTAGCAGTAATGCATAGTTGGAATCACAGTTCATGCGAATAAATTCAAGCGGTTTTATTGAAACGAACAGAATTAAATAGGTCGGGTGACCAATATGAGGGAAATGAAAATTTGCGATTTCCTATCAATCGCCATCTTTCTGTACGTTCGACCTAGGACGGTAAAAAAGATTTGCTGAGAGTAAAAATACGACCACAAAGGGTTAGAATTGCCACGAGCGCGAAGGTTTATCGGAAAAGCAGACGTATCGCGTCCACGATTAAGAATGCGGCTTGCGATCGGCAAGCAACAAGATTGGGCATTGGTTTCTGTAATGTTGACGCGCGGGCAATCTAAAGTAAGCGTTTTAAGAGCGTGCCGGCGTGCCAACGGAATTCCTTAGTAGCCCATCGAGGTGGATTCGAACGAGGTAGGCGGGATGGTGCGAAAGAAAGGAACGTTTGGTCCACCCCGCTGCCCCAGCAACGAGCCAATAACCCAGACGAATTAAACCGAACGTGTAATGAACGCTTTCGACGTCATTGGTACCGGCACGGAGTGCAGCTCCGGATCGACTTGAAATGTGGTATACACACTGTCTATGCGTCTAGAAACGTGTAACCAAAATTACAAAAGAATCGGGGATCCAAAATTGATTTTCAATTCTTTCCAATTTTTCGACAGGTAGGGGGTCGTCCCTTCACTATTTGGCGATATTTGGCAATCTTTGAAGTCATTCCTCGATCAAACTATTAGAGTTATCGACATGAATCCAACGGGAAAATCTTCCTCAAACCTTCCTCTTTAAGAAGAGCCCTCATTTTCTAGGCTAGCATTTCATGGGACTTCAGGACGCTTCATTTTATCAACCCCATTTTGCCCATTTTCGCGATTTCGAACGCCTCGAAATTTTCAAAATCGTACCACGGTCGCAATTTCATTCCGATCGAGCTGAAATTTGGTATACACCCTGCCTACGTGTCCAGTTACTTGTAGCCAGCGTTAGAAACGTATCGGCGAAACTAAATGTTTTGGTACTCGGATGTTTATAGTACTCGAATCCCTATTTTACAACCGTCACTTCGTGTGTTGCCGGATTTCCCCGACCAGAGCATCTCCTGTAATTCCTGCAATCCGGAATTACAAAGGAATCGGTGATCTATAAATTTTTTACAATTTTTCTCGCTTTTTCCCCAGGGGGGTACGTCCCTCTAAAATAAGCCAATCTTTGCGGACCTGTCCTAGACTATCAGCGCTATCGACATGGTTCAAACGCACCGCAGCGCAGTGCAGCACGGTGCAGCTTGGCGCGAGCACTGCTGTGTTCACCTGTGTTCTGTAATACGAGATGCATTCGCATTACGCAAGTCGTTGCGGCGGCGAACCGCACGCAGCCCGTACGCAGCTGGGTTATTATTTACAATTCGCGGCGTTACTCTTAATTTCTTCGTTTCTCAATTTCCTACGGCGCGAACTCTGCGACATTGGTTGAAACTACAACCTTGATTGCAACCTAACCCTTAGAGAACGAGGACTTTTCTCGAATGTTCAGCTAGAACCAGAAAATTTTATGTCGTTGCATTAATCCTTTACTGCGATGCATTTTACAGAGCTTACAAGTATTCACTCATAATTTTCTAGAAGAAAGACATATTTTACAGCTGCAACGCATTCAAATTTTGTTTGAGTTTGACACGAATGCCGAGGGAATTTTGGATGCTTCTTACGACCTAATCAATTCGAGTCTCGCTTTTCTCTTAATGATCATAACTATTCGAGCATATTAATATGCAGAACATCATTCAATTCTTCTAATATCTTTACGAAACTGTGAAGATAGAAGAATTAAGTATGCATAAGTTTAGGCTGGTCATAAAACTTGCAATCTATTAATAACACTTTGTAAATTTTACTTGCACTTCCTAATGCATTAAAAGTACTAAAAGCGACCGTTTTACATAACATTATAAAAATAACTTAAACGTGACTCTCCGAATTTCTTTTTTAAAAATAGTTTATATCCAAAGAAATAAATCTGGCGACTGATTCCTCATGAATGCATCTTTACAATATCAATAATCGCGAATAACAAATATTAGAAAAATGCACGTGAATCTCAAACTCGTCAAAATGGCGGGTTCCGTAAATCTAGCGTTAAAAGCGGAGCAAAACTTTAACCGTCTATCAATCCAATAAATCTTTGCACCCGTTCACAAAATTGTTAAGCCACTTCCGACACGTGATTTCCGTAATTTAGAGTACTGGAACGATGTGTTCCAGTGATTGCTAGTTGGAGAGCGCGACGCGGCGGCAATGAAATTCGAATATTTTCAAAGTCCTAAGGGAAAAAAGATCGGTCGCGGCGATAGTCGCCTAGCGGTCCGTCACTCGTAGCAATATTATTATCGGATGCGAATGAAGATAGAATCGTGAACTAGCTACAAGATACAATTTGTCCGGTATAATTTGTTTCCGTCGCTAATTATCTCGTATATCTCCTCCTTATCTGTCAGAAGCGATCCGCCGCGCGTCCCGTGCTTTCAATTTGCACCGCTGCTAATAGTAACCTTCGTTTTATTCGGCCGCGAGGTTCGTAATCGTGCGAAACTTATTTGAATACTATAAATCATACGGAGATCGCGAGCGATTAGGTTGCGTGCCACAAATTGAAATCTCGCAGGTGCAATAGCAAATACCGGTCGAGAGCGCATAGATACACTCGACGTGCATGTCCATTTTCTCGCTCGTAGATTTAGAACGCGTTCCTTGAATCGAACGAATGCGCATTTAACACGTTTGTCCCCGTTTGTTGCAGGTTACCACAGTTTGCCGTTTTAGCGAAGATTTTGTGCCTCCTGATGGTACGTATCAAACAATTTCCTACTCGATGATTTATTTATTAGAGTTTCATCAATGGTTCGTTAGCATTTTATCCACTGAAAGCGTTTTAATAGACTTTTCGATGGCTCCGCCATATTTGAATCGAGCTCAGCAATTTTCTTTTAAGTAATAAACTGGTTTTTACTGGTAGTATTGATTGAAAGAAGTATAATAATGTTCTGCTAAATACTAAACGATAAAGATGTTGTTCCGTAATGCTACTGGCAGGATCTCCGTTGGGTAGCTTTGTAACAAACATTTTAATGGCTCCGCCATGTTTAAAACAAGCTCAACAATTTTCTTCTGAATAGTCAACGATAAAGAAGTTATTCTATAATGTTACTGGCAGGGTCTTCGTTGGTAGCACTGTAACAAACTTTTTAATTGTTGTATCATATTTGAAAGAAGTTTAATAACGTTTTGTTAAATAATAATCTGTAAAGAAGTTATTTTATAATGTTACTGTCAAGGTCTTCGTTGGTAGCACTGTAACAAATGTTTTGATGGCTCCGCCATATTGGAAATGAGCTCAACAATTTTCTTCTGAATAGTTAACGATAAAGAAGTTATTCTATAATGTTACTGGTAGGGTCTTCGTTGGTAGCAT